>JAZFAU010000039.1:342500-361700 GCA_037178615.1 Dione vanillae | reverse complement strand
TTCGCTCTTTATATTATGTTCTATTTAGTTCGTTTACGTATAGTCCTCCAGTATTGTAAAGTCTAAGTGTTGCAAAAGACGATCTAGAAGCAAATACTAAGTTTCAAAACCCTTGCTCTAATTGGTCAAATTTTCTTTGAATAGAATTGAATTAGTCAGATGTTCTTCTAGTTGGGGCGAATTGCTGGCTTTCAAAATATGCAATTATTTTAAGATCCCTCTAATGCCTATTTCTGGTGAATGTATAACTTTATTTGAATACAACTTATTTGTAGAGTCTAACAAATCACTAAAACTTTTATTTTTACAGATTGCTTAAGTGCTATACACTCTTTGCTTAGGAGGTCTAATTTGCATCTCGTCTGAATATATTGCTATTTCGAGTCATTTTAATATTGTTGATAATGACATAATTGATTCTTCTGCCAAATCTGAAGTGTGCTCTGGATACGTAAAATTTTATATATTCACATTTATTTTTGATGGATTGATTTTTTTTAAAAAAATAACCGTAATAAAAGATAAATATTATGCTTGTAGAAACATAATGTATACCTTTCATATAACCGGAACTTCCAACATTTCCGTGGTTCTCTCGCTACTTATGCGCAAATAGAACTATCACGTTTTCCACAGACTGTAGACTCCGCCTTGACCATATTTTTATTCATCTTCATCTGGCCAAGTTACGGGTGAAAAACAGTTCTTTTTGGGAATATGAGTTGAATGAACGTATGGGTTCTATCGACAACGTTTTATTTAATTGCTCAAAAGTGATATAATAAAAAAAATACCTGCACGTTCGCACCTGCACGGTTTGCAGGAGGCGCGGGTTTAAGTACCGCTGCATTCAAATTATACGTTTTCTTTAAGTATTCTTTCTATCCTCAGTGTGGAAGTGTTAGCTTTAAGAAATCATAAGCATATTATATATAATATCTATATGTTATCTTTCCTGTTAGTCTACACACCCCCCTGCTCGCTCGCTCGCTAAGTTAAATGTATGTTGGATCTCATTATATTTTTCATTATATATTTTTTGTCTATTATTCATAATCTGTCTCTTTTATTTGTTTTAGTGTTTGATCCAGACATTTTTTCCATATTTTGCGTTTTATCATTAATTCGCATTACTATACAAAAGTTCTTCTTTTTTTTTTAGCTTCACGTTTTATCCCGCACTAGGCAGGGTAGACAGAGGGAACTGCAGGGACCGTGGGAACCTAGTGTTAAGACACTCCGTTGCTTAGTCCCTGCTTTCTCCGTCCCCGCTTTCCGCCGTATTCGAGGCATTGCGTGTTGAGTGGCGGAACTCAACGCCGCGCTTTGCCTAGTTACAAAGACAAAAGTTACTTATACTCTACTAGACAAAAGTTACTTATACTCTACTATGCGTGACAGTGGCAAAATATTTTGAATCTATTTCGGCAAAATCAAGCTATAAAAAGACTTGTGAAAATATTAACTGCCCCCAAAAAATAACGTTTGAAAAATTAAGTTATTGTCCATCGTGCTTTATATTTTACATATAAATAAATATAAAGCAAATAAAATTGTACGAGCTACAGATATACAAACAGATATCTAATAAAATTCAGAACTTCAGAATAAGGTACCGTCACTCTAATATAGAAATTTCCTCGGAAACCGAAAATTCCTCTAAAGCCTTGTATTCACCAGAATTCTTCAAAGCAAACCTGGGAGCGAGACTTTGCTGCTGACTATCGGATGAACTTCCTGATATGTCTGAGATTAAAATTATCTATACACAGCTCAAAACGATGAGGATTAGGAGATGATAGGATAACATTAGAGCTTCTCATAGCAGTAAGCATATTAATTTTGTTAAAACTGGTGGAACTGTTTACTTCAATCCTCCATAAATGGTGTAGTCAATATATTCTTGAAAGAGAGTAACATTTAATTATTAATTATTGTTTGTTCATATATGGCAACCCCGACTAGTTTGGAGTCTTGTGCGAACACCCCGCGCGAGCGGTCGCTAGTAGTTGTCGAGAAGTAGTAAAAGGGGCACGTCAGACGGCCGACGCGAGCGCACGTCCTTCCTGAGTCGATATATTAATTAGCGGTGTGATTTTCCCTCAGCCTTATTTGATTTCCCTTTTGTGTATTCCCTCTTGATATTGAACCTGGCAAAGACAACCTACAAAAGATAATAGTGCAAGTAACCCTAAGTAAGAAGACTACTAGTAAACATTCCATGGCGGCCGTGAACAATCAGTGTTTGTGTTGTGAATTATGAAGATAAGGTACTGTTACCATTTCTATTATTCCTAAGACCGACTATAAGGTAAATAATTAATAAATAACCTCCCCCTCAGCACGCTTCCACAATGCGGCTACACCTACCCTCCACTATCAATATACATTTCTGGTAGGCAGGGCGTGGTTTCACTATATACTATATACATTTTTTGGTAGCAGAACGCAGTTCATTATATTCATTATATATACTATATACATTTTCTGGTAGCAGAGCGTAGTTTCATCCCTCTGGGTCCCCCTTGATCATAGCGTGGTTTTCATCCCTCTGGGCCCCCTTAATTATAGCGTGGTTTAATCCCTCTGAGTCCCCCTGATTATAGCGTAGTTTCATGCCCCTGAGTCCCTTTGATTACAGTGTTATTCTCCCGTTTTGGTATTTTGGCTCTTAATTTGGTACCTAACGCATAATTACAATATAATTTGATTTCCTAACCTTTTAAAACGTGTTCGCATCGAGTTGTTTAAAAAATAATGTTATATGAAATTTTTATACATATAATATTGAATATATAATTGTGTAGGGTGAATGTATAATGTGTAAAATATATAAATAAATATTGAATATAATTTTATATATTAAATATAAAATATAATAAATACACATAATATGGTTACATATATTTTATAATATTACGCCTATCGTTATTACCTATCCCGTTTTAAATTATAATGAAGTTAGTTAAAATATTTAATATAAGTTCCTTAAAAAACTACGTACTTTAAAATATTATCCCTACACTTTTATTGTTACCCTTTTTTTTTTATTTTTATTAAATGAAGCTTAAGCCTTAATTGTAGTCATATTGTATATCATATTATTTTGTTGTATTGCGATATATGTAGATGCCGACGCGTCCCTGAACTTGACCGTACTGGTTCTTATCTCGCCTGTTTGTGTGGATTCATTGTTTATTACGAGTTTATTATTTTTTAATATTTTAGTTGAGTTATTTGTTTACTTGATTTCTGATTTCGCCCGTTGGTAGGTGGGGTTCATTGTTTATTACGAGTTATTATTTTTTTAATATTTTAGTTGAGTTATTTGTTTACTTGATTTCTGATATCGCCCGTTGGTATAGGGTTCATTGTTTATTACGCGTTTATAATTTTTAATATTTTAGTTCAGTTATTAGTTTACTTGATAATTTAAAATGGCTACTCATGATGAAACAGTAAAATGTTCCTTATAGACGGAAAGCGCAGAATATAGAAAAAATATAGGTGTGGTCCCTTTGTTTCCGATTTGGATTGCCGATACCTCGGAACTTCTGGCACTTCTGAAATACCTAATTATTAGTTAGTTCAAGGATTTAGATTCTCATTGTAATTTATTTGTAAACGCGTCTCAGTGCTCCTGGGTGGGTTAGACCCGGCTATCGATTACCAAGAAATTAGTTATGTAAAAAAAGAAGTGCGTTTAGTAATAAGAAAATAGACGACCTCCGGGTGCGTCAGTTAGAGTTGTTGCCCACCTGCTCCCGTAGTTGATCCTGTCATGGCCAGTACACCCGTAAGAATGAGTAGTAGAAATATTACTGAGCGAACTCCTTATAATAGATTACCTGATTTACCTATCCCTAAGTTGATGGACGTCCTGACTCCTGGGATAAGTTTTATTGATCAGTTTGACAGTGTTAGTAGATTCCCAACACCATTTAACCCCCACAATGAAATTACAGTACTTGGTTGGATCCTTAGCAGATGAACCTAAGCGGTTGTTGCTACATTTAAAAAATTGAAGAAGGCAACTATGAAGTTGCTCGTGAGTTGTTGAAACAGCGGTATCACAATACACGGGTTCTTGCTGATACCTACATAACCCAGATACTTACCCTGCCGGAGATTTCGAATAAATTTACAGGTTTGCGCGCGGCCTTTTGAACCCCTTGTTAACTGCCTATCGCTGTTTAGAACGTTTAGAGTTACCCGTCTCCTCATGGTCTTATATGGTAGTACATATATGTTTGACTAAGCTTCCCTCTGATTTGAAATCCCGTTTTGAGCGTTGTTATGGCGGTGACGCTGATGAATTACCTACCTTTAAAAATCTTACTACCTTTTTGGAAGACGAATGTCGTCACCATGACAACGTTGGCAACACCTCCCTTGTAGATTCTAACCTGACGAAATTTAAAAGTACTGTACCTAAACATACTTACTTTGCGGCTCCTCCTCCCTCCCCTATATTAGATAATAGACAAAAAATGTTACCTGTAATAAATAATAGTAAAAAATGTTACCTGTGTGCTTCCTCTTCCCATTACCTCCGTGAATGTCCCTGAATTTAGAGCTATGATCCTAGAGAAAGATCGGGATTTGTAAAACATTCCCGGTTATGTTATAGGTGTTTGGACAAACATTCAATTCTTATGTTTGCACAACGCGGGACTACAAATGTTCACCTGCGGTCGCTCATCCCATCACACTATGCTATGTTTTAATGATTCCCGTAACCCAATGTATCCCACCTCATCCAATCGCAGTATAAATTATAATTCCAATTTAATAAACGCAATTATCCGCGTACCTGTCCTTCTTCTACCCGCGGTCCCCATATGGGCGGGGGCCAGCATAAGAAATATTCCCCTTCGCAACTCCAGCGCTCCCCCAACGACATTCCCAGAGAGCTTCTCCCCCCAGAGAAAATGCTCCGCCCCAACCTAGACAGGTTGAAAATAATATAAGATATCGTGATAATTCCTATAATAGAGAAGATAGACCCACATAGCTAGATACTTGTATTACTCCCCCTTCCCCTTGCCTGAATATCTCACCCAATTCCCTTATATTATTGCCTACTGTTAAATTACACGTTAAAAACTGCTAGTGGTTATTTATTGTAAGCGCGTGCCTTATGTGATACCGGTGCCCAGGTTGCCTCAGTACAACCGATCTTGTTGTTAATTACCTCAATTGACCATCTCCCCCTCCTGTGCCCCTGTACGTGGCATAGGTAATATTCCTTAGTGGTTTCCCGTGGTTCGATTTCCTGTGTTTTAAACCTTTGTATAATTCCTTCCCTGAGGTGGCAACCTCTGCTATGGTTATAGATGTGATTGCCGGTACGCATCCTGAGTTTGAGTTCCCTGAGTCTGTGTTTTTTCCTAGTAGTGATTTTTCCCTTGCTGACCCTACCTATAATAGGCCTGGCCCGATAGATATCTATTGGGTGCTGACATGTTCGGCGCGCTTTTATTACAAGATAAAATATTTAACTTTAACGGCCTTACTGCTTTATCTACATTTGTGGTTATATTGTTTGCGGTCCAGTCGCTGCCGATTATGGTGAATTGAGCCCCCCATGACTGAGATCCTTATCCCGTCTCATCGAGAGATTCTGGAAGGTCGAAGAGACCCCTCAAACCATGATTGCTTACCCCTTAGATAACGATGGTGAGATTAGAAATAAAACCCGAAACTTACCCGTTGAGCTATCTGTATCCTTATCACGTTAGCGCGTAGCGTTTCCTTGCGGTCTTCCTAAGACGACTCTCACTCTTTCTTGACAAAGAAGGAATCATCGGAGTCGGTGGTCGTTTATGAAACTCCTTTAACATTCGATGAATTAACTACAATTTTGCTAAAATTGAAGCGGTATTAAATTCCCGGCCGTTATGTCCCTTATCTAATGACCAAACGATTTAGAAATTTTGACGCCTGGTCATTTTTTGATTGGCCAACCTCTTAGTGCTTTGCCGGAGTATCCTTATAAATAATGTAAAAATTAATCGTTTTAAAACCCGTTTTCAAGTAGTGCAACAGATAACTCAACATTTTGGTCGCGGTGGCAGTTAGAGTACCTATACACTCTGCAGACTAGGCAGAAGTGGACTGATCCAGTGAATCCTTCAACAGTAGGCGAGCTAGTCCTCATCAAAGATGATAATTTACCCCCTTTACAGTGGCGACGTGGTCCGCATTTCCCAAATTATCCTGGTAAAGATAACGTTGTGCGTGTGGTCGATGTTAAGACATCGACAGGTATCCTAAAGAGAGCCTTAACCAAATTAGTTCGTCTACCTATTAGGTAGCTACTCCCATTTTCTCGTAAACATTAGATGTTTAGGGCGGGGGCTATGTTTGTTCATATATGGCAACCCGACTAGTTTGGAGTCTTGTGCGAACACCCCGCGTGAGCGGTCGCTAGTAGTTGTCGAGAAGTAGTAAACGGGGCACGTGAGACGGCCGACGCGAGCGCACGTCCTTCCTGAGTCGATATATTAATTAGCGGTGTGATTTTCCCTCAGCCTTATTTGATTTCCCTTTTGTGTATTCCCTCTTGATATTGAACCTGACAAAGACAAACCTACAAAAGATAATAGTGCAAGTAACCCTAAGTGAAGAAGACTAATGTGAAACATTCCATGGCGGCCGTGAACATCAGTGTTTGTGTTGTGAATTATGAAGGATAAGGTACTGTACAATTACTATTATCCTAAGACCGACTATAAGGTAAATAATTAATAAATAACCTCCCCCTCAGCACGCTTCCACAAATGCGGCACACCCTACCCTACATTATTCAATATACATTTTCTGGTGGCAGGGCGTGGTTTCACTATATACTATATACATTTTTTGGTAGCAGAACGCAGTTCATTATATTCATTGTATACTATATATTACATTTTCTGATGCTGGCCCCCGCTTTATGTAGGTATCAGTTTCATGCCCCTGAGTCCCTTTCATTACAGTGTTATTTTCCCGTTTTGGTATTTTGGCTCTTAATTTGGTACCCTAACGCATAATTACAATATAATTTGATTTCCTAACCTTTTAAAAACGTGTGTTCGCATCGAGTTGTTTAAAAAATAATATTATATGAAATTTTTATACATATAATATTGAATATATAATTGTGTAGGGTGAATGTAATGTGTAAAATATATAAATAAATATTGAATATAATTTTATATATTAATATAAAATATAATAAATACACATAATATGGTTACATATATTTATAATACTACGCCTATACGTTATTACCTATCCCTAAGTTTGATGGACGTCCTGACTCCTGGATAAGTTTTATTGATCAGTTTGACAGTGTAGTAGATTCCCAACACCATTTAACCCCCACAATGAAATTACAGTACTTGGTTGGATCCTTAGCAGATGAACCTAAGCGGTTGTTGCTACATTTAAAAATTGAAGAAGGCAACTATGAAGTTGCTCGTGAGTTATTGAAACAGCGGTATCACAATACACATATAATATTACCCGCCCCACATCACTTCTGAGAGATATATAATAATTCTTTACAAGATTTTTGCCTACAAAACTGTGCAGGACGGGTTTCGAAAATATACTTTGTAGCCTTACTGAAGAGCACATAATTAAAAAGACAAAGAAATATAACCAGCCTCTATGATCGAAATAAAACCGTTCTGGAATCTTCTCAGAGGTGAATAATGATATTGGTGCGGAACTTTCGATGCGCGAGGTCGACTAACCAAGACTGACATGTTTATGTTACAAAACTAGTTTTTTTCCACCAATTTTGGATTAGGCATAGATTTTAAATGCTAAAGCGAACATAGTTGCGGGTATTTATTATAGTAAATTGAATTATTAGATGATTTCAAATATGTAAATATAATTTTTATCCAAAAATTCAGGGCGCTTAAATAATGTAATACAAAATACAAATTATTAAAGATAACACTCATTTTGTTTTGAATATTTAAGCTTACAAAAATTTTGTTATGAATTACGTTGAATTCTGATTAATATTACGATCTACATGATATAAAATATTTTATGATTCTGTTGTCAATTGAAGCTTTACGGCTTATTACTTTTTATGACCTGCTTTCATTATAATATAAAATATTCGTTTAGTAAAAACGAGCGGTACTGCTATATTAAATAGATTACTCGGTTTATTGACAACGTATTCGATTTTATTATATACATCCCGTCTTCTTCCATAGCCAAAGGTTTATAAGGTTTGTTATTTTACATAAAATGATTTTGATGATAATGAGGATATTTTTTGTTTCACTTTATAGAGCAATATTTATCAGAATTAGAATTATTTTATATACAATATTTTTGTATACGTTGGTGTGGGGGCCAATGTATAAAAGTAATTGACAAATATTTCAAATAGGCTTTATGATTTATAATAAAGCAATTAAAATTAATGTATTGAAATTGATTATTTTATGTAGAAACTTAATCTTGAGGATCGTCGTGGCGCAGAGGCGTAAGTGTCTGCCTGTAAATGCGATTGTTTGAGGGTTCGATTCCCACTTGGGGAAAATGGATTTTTCTATTTCCATTTTTTTTTTGCTTTGGAAACTAGGCAAAGCGTGACGTTGAGTTCCGCCACTCAACACGCAATTCTTCAAAAAAAAGGCGTATGGCGGGGACAGAGAAAGCAGGGATTAAAGAACCGAGTGTCTTAACACTAGGTTTATATGGTTCCTGCAGTTCCCTCTGCCTACCCTACATGCGTATGCATATGCTAGATAAAGCGTGAAGCTAAAAAAATCTTAATCTCGCGCCGTGTAAATTTAGAATATGGAATATAATACTTTTAGTAATAAAGTGACGATTTATATATATTAGAAATTTATTAAATCTTGAAATAGTTTTGTTTCCTATACTGGCACGAAAAATGACAAAAACAAAATTGAAATTCAAATAACAGTGCGCTGGCCACTTAAGGGATTAAGCAAAGATTACCTTTAAGCTGCTGCTGTCGTTGCATCGTGAAAAATAAATTCCTAAGAAGATTTATTCGGTCCTGCAAGGATTAATCGAGGAGGAGAATTGTATGGATGGACGTAACTATGTAAAGAATCGAAGAAATAAGAAATAACGAGATCTCAAATACCTCTTAAGCAGTAAAATATAAGAGTCAAGATCAGTGAAACAACAGTATAATTTTCAAATAATAAAATAATGAAAGTCAAACAACACAATTTTAAGGTGTAATACTTACACGTGGTCATCAGAGATCGCCAAGTAATTATCATTTCTAAAAACTAAATAATACAATATTGATTATGTTCGCTAAATGGAAAATTGGTGGCATGAAATTATAGCACCAAAGTACCGAAATACACTTTTCATTATTTGAGAGACCTCAATAAATTCAGAGCGGTTTGGCGAAGTGTATCTCGATGGTTGCTCATAAAGCGCAAAATGTTAATTTTCATACGTGATAATTTTGTTAAGAATGTGAATACTTTTTACTTATTTATATACTATAAAAATGTATAAACAAACAGTAGCAACAAATATTTTATAACGAATTTGGTTCTTGATAATTTAAAGCCATTATTGAATAAATTGTAATTATGTATATTTAATGTATATTATGTCTAATGTAGACTCGCTAATTCTTTTTTATCATTAGGATATAAAAAATTAAAATATGTTAAAATGCTAAAGTAATTATTATCTAGAGGAATAAATATAGTTTCAAGACAAAAGAAAATATTTATAACAAATTATATTATAACAAATTATACTTTTATTTGGTTACCTAAACGAATTTTCCCCACTTTATATTATAAAAGTAAATTTATATCTTAGTGGAGAAGGCGAAAGAGGTTTACAAGGGCCGCAGCGTTTGGCGTTCCGTTCTCTCTGACTACCTCGCTAGGGATAATGCGTGAACTTATGCATATAAGATAAAGGAAATTGTGAAGTCCTGATAAAATGTTGCATATACAATAAAAACTTTGAGTCATATAAAAATATTCTTCACTGTTGTTTTTAGACGAAATGGATCAAAACGAAAAACATTATGACTTCAATCCTTCAGAAATCCATGGTCTCCTGGTAGTTCTGACGTTTTTTCGTAACTTTCCTTCAGTGGTTTTGATGGTGACGGTGACGTATGACAGTGACGGTGTTTTCGAAAGTCAATCGAGGTGTCCCCTTACCTTTCTTACTGCTAAATATTGTTTCATTAATCATTTTTACCATTCTTTTATCACTAACTTTTTCAACATGCCCATACTATCTGAGCACGTTCTTCTTCATTCTCCCTGTTACATCCCTGCTGGTACCTACCATCCTATGAATCTCTTCGTTGCGGATTCGGTCAGCTAAACTGACTCCGCATATCCTTCGAAGAGATCTCATCTCCACAGTATTCATCTTTTTTTCATTCTTTTATTGTAATTCCCACGTTTCACTGTCGTATAACAGCGTCGGAACCAGAACTGCATTGTGTACAGCCAAACGTGCAGTGACGCTGACGTTCTGCTGTCTCAACAACGCAGCTAAGACACCGTTTACTCTGTTACCAGCAGCAACACGTCTTTCCACATCCACTTCGTATCTAACATCTCTACTTAACATACTTTCCAAGTATACTACTTCATTCACTTCACTCTTGCATCCTGTCCTTTCCTCGTTTATTTCAAATGCCAGAACCTTTGTTGTATTCAAGTTTAGACCTTTAGTTTCATACCTATATTTCAGAATAGTGACCAATGTCTGCAACTCGCATTCTGATGATGCAATAAATGCTGCGTCATCTGCGTACAACAAGCAATTTACCTTCAGGTTACCCACTTTTAAATTCATGTCACTTTCTTTCAGTCTTTGGAGATAGCTATCCAAATATACATTGAAAATCCAAGCCATGATATGGCACAGCCCTGTTTGATATCCGATTAAATGCCAAGCCGTGGCGACATGTCGGCTTCTACTCGCACACTGGCTCACTTATCTCTAAAAAGAGACTTTACAGCCTACAGCAAGTGCATACGTACGGGAATAGTATCTCCCACAACTTCTTTCTTACTACCTTGTCAAATGCCTTCTCCAAATTCACAAAAGCATAGAAAACTTTTTGGTTTACAGCCAAAAACTTCTCTACGATATCCATACGGATGGAAAAGATCTAATCCATGCAGATGCTTATGCTTCTGATCCATTTGTCCCCTTCGAGTCGCACACAGGCTGAGTGATTTCTATTATAAGACTTTACAACCTTCAGCAAGGATCCGCTCACATTGTACGTGGGCAGTATCTCTCATAACTTATTTCTTACAAGTCTGTCGCTTTTTCCAAGTCCACAAAAGTGCAGAAAACCTTTTGGTTTACAACCAAAAACATCAAAGATCTGATCCTTTTCAAGGCTTAAAGCTTCCTTGTCCCTCTCACTTCCAGTTTCTTTGGGTGAATAATAATAATCGATTTAGCTGTTCCGGAGACACACAGTAAATTTAGTAACGGATAAATAACTGCACTTTATAAACAGCATTTAGAAATAACTGACAGACATTTTTTATTTGCATAAAGAAACAATTTATCTACATTAAGAAATAACGAGATCTCAAGTGTCCAGAATATGATGATGACTAGATAAACAAATTTGATGCATATTCAACGAAAAACCAAATGATTACTTACAATTTTTTCTCAAGGGTATCAGTTCTATCCAATTCTCGCATATACTTATCTATACCATTCAATATGAGTATTTTATATTGGGAAGATTCCTAATGTAAAACCATTCAAGGCCCAATTTAAATCACATACGCTGTGGCCTGGAAACGGGTATATTATCAAATTTTCTGTATGCTCGTATATTTTCATTTAAAAATTTGACGTATAATTTGCAATAAATTAATAATCGAATATTAAATAGGGTTTCTAAGCATACATTAGTTTATTATGTTGAATTACATCTTACATTTATTGTGTTTTTGTGTTTTTGATATAGTACTGCTAGTTTTTGCACACCGTCTCTCACTGTGGTCATAGAAAATATGAAAGACACATGATGTATTCTCACGAAGTATTCTTGTGAGTTTCACCTACGTAACTCAATATTTGACTACGTTTAAACAATAGATGTAATACAAACAGCGCTTTACCTTTCTTGGCTCCAACTCCCGTCTCCCGCTAAGTCTCCGCTCCCAAAGTGATAATGTCCTGGAGATACCTTTGTGTCGTACCCGTTGTTACAGTGAGTCCTTCACTGTTCAAGCAGCGAAACTATGGAATGCTTTACCACGCATAATAAGACAGTCTAAATCCATAAATGTATTTAAACATAAAGTTAAAAATTACTATCTTAGTATGTAGTATATGTATTTGTATATATGTATAAATATATATGTATTTAGGTGTTTGTATATGTATGTATATCTATATGTATATTGTATATGTTTATGGGTTTTATTTTTATTATTTATTTATTTCATGATAAATTATTTATTACTAATTTACTAATATACCGTTAATGTCCAATTAAGTATAAGTAATATTTGCACCACGCCTCGCTCTAACAATAAGATATTTTGATTTTTCTATTTGGTTGCCTGGAAGAGATCACTTAAAGTGATAAGGCCGCCTTTTCACATTTTGATGTTTTTGAAATGTTTCGTATTATTTAAAATTTGGTGTGAAATAAAGTTTATTTTATTTATTTTTATTATTTTATTAATAGTTTTACCTCGATTAACGGATATTCTAATATAAAAAGAAGCAGGCAAATTTTTTAGCATTACAAAATTATTTCTATATACCTACTACATTTAGTTCCTACAAATTGAGGTTCACGTATAGTTAAGGTTTCTGATAAAACGAATTAACATGAGTTGCGCTTACTGCAAAGATTTTTTTTTGCTAATAATTTTTTACTCAATAAATTATCGTTTTTAATGTATTATATATAATATTATGAACTAGCAACACGCTCGCAGCATTATCATAGAAGTTAAAATGTTATACAAAATAATGTCGTACCTTTACTGTACAATCTTCAGTCTACTAGGATTTACTTTAGTATAGTATATAAATATTATATTTATCTAATAAGATTTTGGTTTTCAAGATTTGTACACATTTCAAGATTTGTATCATTTTTTTGGAAAATCAATGAAATGAAATAATATGTAACTCCTGAAATAATACTATAAATTGAAAATATGGAAATTTCAGATACATACTGCACGAGGCATGACATATAGACTGCCCCAATAGATAATCATTGTCACTATATATAAGCACTGTCATATCATTCACATATAGTATTTGTGCTCCTCCGTTTGTGTAAAATTAGTAATATTTTTTGTATATAGATCCGGAACGTGTTTATAAATAATAACGACGCGTTACAGGCGGACGTTGCGCCTATAACCGTGTCGGTTATAGGCGCAACGTCTGCTTGTAACGCGACGGTTACTGGGTTCGATCCCCAGTCGGGGAAGATGGATTTTTCTATTTCCTATTTCTTCGCTCGGGCAAACTAGGCAAAGCGCGGCGTTGAGTTCCGCCACTCAACACGCAATGCCTCGAAAACGGCGGAAAGTGGGGACGGAGAAAGCAGGGACTAATCAACGGAGTGTCTTAACACTAGGTTCCCACGGTCCCTGCAGTTCCCTCTGCCTCTCCTCTGCCTACCCTGCCTTGTGCGGGATAAAGCGTGAAGCTAAAAAAAAACAAAGATGCGTACATACATACGACTGAAGCTAATAAAAGTGTGTAATAAAGTCATTATTAAACGCGATATGCGAAACTAAATCAAATTAATCAACAATATCGATATATATGACATATACTGGCATAGGTTAAATATTCCGTTCAAAATAATATTAAATGAAATTGTCTAATTTAGCAGAAATTGGTAAATCAATCGAATTTGAATTTAATAATATTGTTAAAGTCTCTATGAATATAAGGAACAAAAGGCATCGCTAATTTGTTATATTATGTTTAAAGTAAATGTTTTTTTTGTTTCCAAATGCAAATCAAATAAGTACAGCTTAGAAATGATATAATATCCTAAAAAAATGCTCTTACAAATTTACTTTACTCTTGTAAATATTAGACTTCAAATTTAATTATTACTAATAAGTGATAAATTACAGCAAATAAATACGCCTTGTGAGTAAATGAAGCTTTTCAAACTGGAATTGTTGCCTCGTTAAAGCTTATTGGCATTAGCAAAAGTTAGGCACTAGAGCTTCAGTTTCTATTAAGTAATTCGAATTTAGAACTGAATACTAATTTTTCTTTTGAATTTCAAAGGTTTTAATTTTATATTACATCATTTATGATTTGCTTTAGAATATAAACGAGTTGTTTGAAAATTTGATAATTTATGTCTAAAATTACACTTTCAAAGGTTTGCTGTATTAAACAATTCCGTTTTTCATTAGGTTGACGAAGCTCTTTATTTCCCTCTTAAATTTCCCCCGTTCCGTTTGTAATGTCATTTAGTGACTAAATTATCGCTCATACCATTTTTAATCTGTCACAAAAAATACTTATAGGCTTTATTCCCTTAAAGTCGCACTTAATCCTCTTTTTGTCTTCACCCATTACAAAATGCATGTAAATGAAAAACAAAACATAACTATTAACTTAACAAAAACAAAAAATGAAAAACAAAACAAATAAGTTAAAACAATTGTAATAACAGGATAGTATTAAGCTGTATAAGTCCAATACTAAGAAATAGATAATAGTAATAGCTTCTCATATTATACTGAATTTATAAACTTACGACGCGAAGTAGAATTACACTTAGTACAATGCTACCTATATTGGTTTCTTGTCACGCCAATCGTGATTTATCAACATTTGACAGGCCTAAAGCAAGTATGCAATATAAATAAATAAAATATGTACTTAAAAATTGAAGCGTATTATAAAAAATATATCTATATATAAATTAAATTCTGCTATATCTGTAGGGATGGACCTATATTTATTGTCAATAAATAAGTGACAGAATTATATTTCACATAATCTAATGATTACGTCTACAAAATTATTATGTCTACCATATTATGTCTACAAAACACGCACATCGTACCACAGTAATATCGTAAGTAATCGATTTTTAGTGGCTTAATTAATTTGTAATTGAGCAATAATTTGTCAATTATATGTTGATAAATGACTAAGTGTATAGCTAGAGTAAAGAATATTCACGTAGCTCTGCTAGCTTCATCACTCAAAATATATATAATGTAACCATTAACCGCAAACCAATATGACACCGAAGCAGATTGTACGAGAATGATAAATGAGGTAATTTTAATATTCTATTGTTATAGACTTAGAGGGAGCATCGAGAGTACATCAGAGAATAGTCGATGAATGCTCGGCCTAGAATGTATTCATCCATTCACGCGTCTGGGTCAAGAGGTGCTACGAGCTCAAACATTACCTACATTGAAGGGTGGATGCACTCGCTCGAGTAATTTTGTAAATACTTACTAACCTATATACCTTGGTAGTTGTAATAAATACCATTTAAGAGTACAATATTTCAATTATTGTAATATAAGCTTTTACTTGTGACCTTTTCTCTAATTGTTTTCTGGAGTATGCGTTCAACCTGTATAGAAAAAATGTACAGTCTTACAAACCTACTACAGATCCAGAAATTAGAAAATATCTCATTGGAAATAAACTAGGATATATATTTGTATTTTTTATTATACTTTTATTTACTTAAGTAGAAATAATTAAATGCAGTCATGATGCTTAGATCATTGGTAAAATAGTCGTTCCTTCAGTGTTTTGGGACATTAATTATTCTTACAAATAGCATATAGCATAACTTAAACTTGTAACTTCTTCTTCTTCTTCACTCTATTCGTAGTCTCTATTTACACTAACTAATAGTCTTGTCAACGTTCTAAACGGTAACAAAAAAGACCTTTTCATATTACTGTGAAATAACTTGAACCTCAATAGTGCATAATTATATTGTAGGTCTGTTAATCACTTAAAATAATGTAAGTTCAATAATAATCAATATTCCGTGGTTATTATTCTCCGTATACATTACTAAAGGAAGATGCTTTCAGAGCCTCTGTAATGGACTCTGAGAGTTATGGTTAAATATATATATATATATATATATATATATATATATATATATATATATATATATATATATATATATATATATATATATATATATATATATATATATATATATATATATATATATATATTTAACCATAACTCTCAGAGTCCATTACAGAGGCTCTGAAAGCATCTTCCTTTAGTAATGTATACGGAGAATAATAACCACGGAATATTGATTATTATTGAACTTACATTATTTTAAGTGATTAACAGACCTACAATATAATTATGCACTATTGAGGTTCAAGTTATTTCACAGTAATATGAAAAGGTCTTTTTTGTTACCGTTTAGAACGTTGACAAGACTATTAGTTAGTGTAAATAGAGACTACGAATAGAGTGAAGAAGAAGAAGAAGTTACAAGTTTAAGTTATGCTATATGCTATTTGTAAGAATAATTAATGTCCCAAAACACTGAAGGAACGACTATTTTACCAATGATCTAAGCATCATGACTGCATTTAATTATTTCTACTTAAGTAAATAAAAGTATAATAAAAAATACAAATATATATCCTAGTTTATTTCCAATGAGATATTTTCTAATTTCTGGATCTGTAGTAGGTTTGTAAGACTGTACATTTTTTCTATACAGGTTGAACGCATACTCCAGAAAACAATTAGAGAAAAGGTCACAAGTAAAAGCTTATATTACAATAATTGAAATATTGTACTCTTAAATGGTATTTATTACAACTACCAAGGTATATAGGTTAGTAAGTATTTACAAAATTACTCGAGCGAGTGCATCCACCCTTCAATGTAGGTAATGTTTGAGCTCGTAGCACCTCTTGACCCAGACGCGTGAATGGATGAATACATTCTAGGCCGAGCATTCATCGACTATTCTCTGATGTACTCTCGATGCTCCCTCTAAGTCTATAACAATAGAATATTAAAATTACCTCATTTATCATTCTCGTACAATCTGCTTCGGTGTCATATTGGTTTGCGGTTAATGGTTACATTATATATATTTTGAGTGATGAAGCTAGCAGAGCTACGTGAATATTCTTTACTCTAGCTATACACTTAGTCATTTATCAACATATAATTGACAAATTATTGCTCAATTACAAATTAATTAAGCCACTAAAAATCGATTACTTACGATATTACTGTGGTACGATGTGCGTGTTTTGTAGACATAACATGGTAGACATAATAATTTTGTAGACGTAATCATTAGATTATGTGAAAAATGGTTCTGTCACTTATTTATTGACAATAAATATAGGTGCATTCCTACAGATATAGCAGAATTTAATTTATTTTGTTACTTTCCTGTTATTACAATTGTTTTAACTTATTTGTTTTGTTTTTCATTTTTTGTATTGTTAAGTTAATAGTTATGTTTTGTTTTTCATTTACATGTGTTTTGTAATGGGTGAAGACAAAAAGAGGATTAAGTGCGACCTTAAGGGAATAAAGCCTATAAGTATTTTTTGTGACAGATTAAAAATGGTATGAGCGATAATTTAGTCACTAAATGACATTACAAACGGAACAGGGGAAATTTAAGAGGGAAATAAAGAGCTTCGTCAACCTAATGAAAAACGGAATTGTTTAATACAGCAAACCTTTGAAAGTGTAATTTTAGACATAAATTATCACATTTTCAAACAACTCGTTAATATTCTAAAGCAAATTATAAATTATGTAATATAAAATTAAAACCTTTGAAATTCAAAAGAAAAATTAGTATTCAGTTCTAAATTCGAATTACTTAATAGAAACTGAAGCTCTAGTGCCTAACTTTTGCTAATGCCAATAAGCTTTAACGAGGCAACAATTCCAGTTTGAAAAGCTTCATTTACTCACAAGGCGTATTTATTTGCTGTAATTAATCACTTATTAGTAATAATTAAATTTGAAGTCTAATATTTACAAGAGTAAAGTAAATTTGTAAGAGCATTTTTTTAGGATATTATATCATTTCTAAGCTGTACTTATTTGATTTGCATTTGGAAACAAAAAAAACATTTACTTTAAACATAATATAACAAATTAGCGATGCCTTTTGTTCCTTATATTCATAGAGACTTTAACAATATTATTAAATTCAAATTCGATTGATTTACCAATTTCTGCTAAATTAGACAATTTCATTAATATTATTTTGAACGGAATATTTAACCTATGCCAGTATATGTCATATATATCGATATTGTTGATTAATTTGATTTAGTTTCGCATATCGCGTTTAATAATGACTTTATTACACACTTTTATTAGCTTCAGTCGTATGTATGTACGCATCTTTGTTTTTTTTTAGCTTCACGCTTTATCCCGCACAAGGCAGGGTAGGCAGAGGAGAGGCAGAGGGAACTGCAGGGTCCGTGGGAACCTAGTGTTAAGACACTCCGTTGCTTAGTCCCTGCTTTCTCCGTCCCCACTTTCCGCCGTTTTCGAGGCATTGCGTGTTGAGTGGCGGAACTCAACGCCGCGCTTTGCCTAGTTTGCCAGAGCGAAGAAATAGGAAATAGAAAAATCCATCTTCCCCGACTGGGGATCGACCCCAGTAACCGTCGCGTTACAAGCAGACGTTGCGCCTATAACCGACACGGTTATAGGCGCAACGTCCGCCTGTAACGCGTCGTTATTATTTATAAAAACGTTGCGGATCTATATACAAAAAATATTACTAATTTTACACAAACGGAGGAGCACAAATACTATATGTGAATGATATGACAGTGCTTATATATAGTGACAATGATTATCTATTGGGGCAGTCTATATGTCATGCCTCGTGCAGTATGTATCTGAAATTTCCATATTTTCAATTTATAGTATTATTTCAGGAGTTACATATTATTTCATTTCATTGATTTTCCAAAAAAAATGATACAAATCTTGAAATGTGTACAAATCTTGAAAACCAAAAATCTTATTAGATAAATATAATATTTATATACTATACTAAAATAAATCCTAGTAGACTGAAGATTGTACAGTAAAGGTACGACATTATTTTGTATAACATTTTAACTTCTATGATAATGCTGCGAGCGTGTTGCTAGTTCATAATATTATATATAATACATTAAA
>JAZFAU010000039.1:0-337500 GCA_037178615.1 Dione vanillae | reverse complement strand
ATACATACATACATACATACATACATACATACATACATACATACATACATACATACATACATACATACATACATACATACATACATACATACATACATACATACATACATACATACATACATACATACATACATACATACATACATACATACATACATACATACATACATACATACATACATACATACATACATACATACATACATACATACATACATACATACATACATACATACATACATACATACATACATACATACATACATACATACATACATACATACATACATACATACATACATACATACATACATACATACATACATACATACATACATACATACATACATACATACATACATACATACATACATACATACATACATACATACATACATACATACATACATACATACATACATACATACATACATACATACATACATACATACATACATACATACATACATACATACATACATACATACATACATACATACATACATACATACATACATACATACATACATACATACATACATACATACATACATACATACATACATACATACATACATACATACATACATACATACATACATACATACATACATACATACATACATACATACATACATACATACATACATACATACATACATACATACATACATACATACATACATACATACATACATACATACATACATACATACATACATACATACATACATACATACATACATACATACATACATACATACATACATACATACATACATACATACATACATACATACATACATACATACATACATACATACATACATACATACATACATACATACATACATACATACATACATACATACATACATACATACATACATACATACATACATACATACATACATACATACATACATACATACATACATACATACATACATACATACATACATACATACATACATACATACATACATACATACATACATACATACATACATACATACATACATACATACATACATACATACATACATACATACATACATACATACATACATACATACATACATACATACATACATACATACATACATACATACATACATACATACATACATACATACATACATACATACATACATACATACATACATACATACATACATACATACATACATACATACATACATACATACATACATACATACATACATACATACATACATACATACATACATACATACATACATACATACATAGCTTCACGCTCTATCCTCTAGCAGGGTAGTCAGAGAGAACAGAGCGGCAAACGCTGCGGTCTCTGCATACCTCTGCAGTCCTCATGCTTTTTACGTGACCTTCCTCCAGTATCTTCGATACTGTGTTTTCGAAAGTCAATCGAGGTCACCCTTACCTCTCTTACCACTCAATTTTCCATCATATATCTTTTTTACCATTCTTTCGTCACTCATTCTTTCGACGTGCCCAAACCATGTGAGCACGTTTCTCTTCATTCTTACTGTGATATCCTCGCTAGTACCTACCATCCTGTGTACCTCTTCGTTGCGGATTCGGTCAGCTAAGCTGACTCCGCTTATCCTTCGAAGAGATCGCATCTCCACAGCATTCATCTTTCTTCCATTCTTCTTCTGTAATACCCACGTTTCACTGCCATATAACAGCGTCAGAACCAGAACTGCGTTGTGTACAGCCAAACGTGCAGCGACGGTGACGTTCTGCCGTCTCAACAACGCAGCTAAGGCACCGTTCATTTTGTTACCGGCAGCAACACGTCTTTCCACATCCATTTCGTATCTATCATCTATATATATATAATCCATTGCAAGTATTTAGTTGCCACCATATCAAGTTCTGATAACAGAATTCCAGGAAGATCGTGGAAAATTGGTCTAAAAACATATATTTGGCTCTCGTCTGATATATTAATTACTAGCTGACCCGTGCCCACTTCGTTGGGCATAATCTTAATAATCATTTTTTAGTACAGTGTGTTATGTTTTAATTTCTAACTGCCAAAAGGTGAATTATACGTAACTCTGTCCGAAAGAAAAAAACACCTTTTCTGCGGCTGCAATAAACGAATTCCATGAGTACCAAGTGATGGGAAAAATTACTCTGGTTATGGTAATTTTAATTGTTCAAAACTTCTCTGTAAACTGTATTGGTTGTAATGTTACCATTTGGAAGTAAAATATATTGTCTATCAGGAGATCCAACCCGAGATAAGCCAACATATAACTGTCTATGGGAAAGACACGGCTTTCTCATGTTAATGCCCACCACCAAGAGAATGTTTGACCTTGGGACTTGTTAATAGTGAGAGGGCAAAAGAGATCTTCACTAAAAACTGTACCCTTTTAAACGGTATGGGTAAATCAGTGGGAATCATGGGTATATAATAATTAATAGGAATACATAAGAGAATACACATGTTTCACTCCATTATACGGCCTCCAACTCTAAATATAAGTCAACTCCTGTTTAGCACGTTGTGGACTACAACTTACATTACCTTTTACCTAAGTTACAATGGCCTATTGTCAACTACTCATGACCAATTAGAAAGTATCGTTTTTCCCGATGCAAGGCCGTTAGTCGTTGAGGAGTTGTTCTGGAACTCCATCATCAGCTAGACTTAATCATATGCATGTTGACTAATATCAATTGCTTAGCGACTATGTTAAAGAAATAGAACCAAACCCGTAAAACAGTTACTTATTATTAAGTTCTCATGACCATTTGTGGTCTTCATCAACAGTTCCACTTCATCAAATGTTATTTTTCGTGAGAAAATGACCAAGATTCTTTGAAAAAAACCGAAATCACTATAGGTGTGGTTATAAAATTTAAGGAGTTACCTCGTTTTCAGGATCCCATCACCAGATTTTCATTTTTTATATAGCCTATGACACTCAGCAATAACGTAGCTTTCTATTGGTGAAAGAATTTTTAAAATCGGTTCAGTAGATCCCGAGATTACCCCTTACAATTTACAAACACACAAACTTTACCTCTTTATATAATAGTATAGATAAATATATTGAAGCTCGCGGGTAACTTATTTTATACCTCTATATTTGATTATTCAGTTACCTACATAAATAATATTCGTTTTGGCAAGTGACGTTACGACCGGTGTGATGGTTAACAATGACTTTTGTATTGAACGCCGAGCAATAAAGACATTAAAGTTTTTAAGTCTCGAGCAAGTTGTTCTTTATTTATTCTACAAGCTAACACGTCATTATGGTAATATAATTAAGTTGATGAGGGCAGGGCAAACATTGCTTCAATAAATGTTATGACAATAGTAGCAATAGTACATTATTTTGCAGTTTTTAATTGCTCGTCTACTTAATTTTCACATTTTTAACTTTATAATTTATAATTTTTTATTAAATATCATTTTTGGTCCATACATATTGGTAGATGTATGTTAGATTTAAAGTCAAATATGTGCCTTTTGTGGATTTTAATTACTTTATATAAAAATCGAATTCATATAATAGAAGCTTACCTAAAAGTCATAGCTTCAAACTTAATAAATATTTCGAGCTTACTAACGAACTGACCAGGAATAGGTTTAGAGTAAATTCATACGCGGTAGAAGTAGGAGCGAGAGGTATAACAGCGAAATCTCTCTTTAGCTTGCTAAAAGATCTCGGCCTGTCTAGAACTATTACTAATACATTTCTAGAACGTACTTCAAAGGCGGCATTAGCAGAATCTTTTCGAATTTGGTTAGGTAGTGGGAGGAGCTCGGACAGTGAAGGTGAGCGTTAATGCATTTTAAAGGGGCCCCTTTAAACCTACACTTGGGTCGCAAGTCCCAAGCGCTGATCGGAGCTCCTCTTCCTACAACGCGATGGGCCCGGCACCCGCACGGTGAATCCATGGAATGCTAAGCAGTTTCTTCTCATTTAAAATGACAACCCGGAGAGACGGGATGACGCTGGAAAGACAGTTGACTGCTGGAAAGACAGCTGGCAGCTGGGAAGACAGCTGACTGTTGGAAAGACAGCCGAGGGCAATGGCCTAGCAAGCCAAGCCCAGGAAATCATAAAAGCTAAAAGTCCGAAAAAGAAAAATACCCCTGGGACAGTCCGAGAGAGGAGGCGGAAGATCTGTCCACCGGTTGGAACAAACAACGAAAGCGGCGCGAATACGGACTTGAAATGCCCCACGTGCGGGAAAAATTACAAGAGAAGAGCCTGGTATATTAAACATCTTAAAACACATGATGGTGTTGAAGCACGGCTATCGTCGGTAAGCTCTTCGACTATCACTGCGGATAGAGTTGACCCTCATATGTCCCATGGTGAGCCATTGAGTGAAAAATATCAGGAGTCCATTTCCACCCGGACACGTCTTAGCATTCCCAATTTAAAGCAATCGACATGGAAAGTACACGACGAACGATTAGCGGTCCTGTTAGAGCATCCGGGCTCGAAGCAGGAGTTAGACATGCAAGTAGAGACTTTCCAAAAAACTATTTATGACTATTTCAACGAAATATATCCACCTTCAAATCATTACGCTCGTAAAAACAAAGAAAACGCGTTCAAGTCGAAAATGAGGAGGAAAAAAAGAGAGCTAAAAAAGAATCTTCGTGCGGCCAAAGCTCTAGGCGATAATTATCTTAGTCACCAATTGTCTAGGGCGCTACGGTCAACCTTGAAATTAATTCAGGGTATATCGATACAGATCGCGGAACGTCATACAAATTTTGATCGGGCAAAACACGAGGTTGCTTTCGATAAAAATCCTTTTGAGTACTCTAAAAACATTTTTAAGGAAGATAGAGGTAAGCTTCTCTTGACCGATGAGGCAACTTATGAACATTATAAAATCACGTACGAAGTGCCTAATATAGAAAGGCTATATATGGAGCCAAACAACCAACGACCTGAGATTCCTCACGTTGACTTTCAAGTTGACCCACCAACTTTAGAGGAAATAAATAATCAAATCAAAAAGAAACCATCTAAATCAGCTCCAGGTCCTGATGGTATCCCCTATATAGTTTACAAAAAATGTTCATCTGTTCGTAAACACCTCCACAACTTATATGGTAAAATCTGGTCAAGAAAGCAAATACCTACGTCATTTGGAGAAGCAATATTTGTCCTCATTCCCAAAAAAGACCGGGTAACAGATCCAAAGGATACTAGGCCGATTGCTCTTACGAATACTTTGTCTAAAATCTTTTTCTCAATATTTCAAACGAAAATGACCCATTTTATGATTAGCAATAGGTACTTCAGGCCGAACTACCAGAAAGGGTTCCTACCTGGAATTTCTGGATGCCTGGAGCATAATACTTTGTTAACCGAAAGCTTAAAAGACGCCAGAAAGTGTGAGAGGCAAATTACGGTATGTTGGATAGATTTAGAAAACGCGTTCGGATCAGTACAACACGATCTATTGATGTTTGCTTTAAAATGGTACAACTTTCCTACAATAGTAAGCAACATAATCGCGTCATACTATTCAAAATTAAAATTCGTTATAACCTCAAAAAACGGTAATTCAAAACTTTTAAGCTATAGAGTAGGTCTTTTCCAGGGTTGTTGTTTATCCCCAATAATATTTAATATCGTCATAAATATTTTAATAGATAATTTAATTAAACATGAGAGAAAATGGGGTTATCGGTTTAAGTTAAACAATAAACACACAGAATCCATTCTTGCTTTTGCGGACGATCTCGCGATACTTACTAGGAATCCAAAGCAATGTCAGCTGCTATTGGATGAAGTAGAAGAATTTTGTGCGTGGACGAAGGGAATGAGGACAAAACCTAGTAAGTGTCACTGCTTATGTCTGGGTAGACGAAACACTAAATATACCTCATACGATCCGGGACTTAAAATAGATGGTAAAAGCATTTCTTTAGTTTCCGAAGCGGCACCTTTTAAATTTCTCGGCAAGAAAATAGATTATAAAGGCCGTACTCCATCTTTAGATGTACTAGTCGACAGCTTTTTGACAGATCTTGAAAAGGTAGAACATCAACCTATAAGTAATGTCAAAAAAGTTTGGATATACGACAATTTTCTAACATCACGTCTGAATTGGCCTTTCCTCGTATATGATTTTAATAAAACCCTCTTGGCTAAGTTAGATGCAAGCGTCATAAAGATACTGAAGTTTTGGCTTGGGCTAGCGCATTCGGCAGACACCTCAACCTTATTTAGGGAAAAAAATAACTTTGGGTTGAGATTAAAGAAACCATCGGAGCTCTATAAACATCTAAGAGTTGCCAAAACACATATTCTGGGAAAATCACGAGATGAGATTGTTACCTCACTTCCAAAAGACAGAAGTGTCCCAGAGCTCGAGTCAAGACTTAAGTTCCATAAACAATTTATGATAGGAGCACAATCAAGTAAAGTAGGGTTAGGATCAAAGAGGAAAGTTCAAGATATGGACATAATAAAATCTTTTATACGGCAATACGAGAATGATAGGTATAAGATGCACGCAATGGGGTTAGAAATGCAAAACGAGTGGCTAACTCTGGGAGAATTTTGTATCCCTTTAGCTTTAAAATGGCGCACCCTAATTCATGACTGGTCTCCAGCACTATTAAAATTCTACCTGAATGCGTTCCAAATGACTCTTCCAGATCAAAGTAATTTAGTGAGATGGGGTAAAGCTACCGATAAATCTTGCTACATCTGTAAAGAGGCAGTGGGGACAGCTAAACATATGCTGGTGGGGTGTAGGGTACTCCTGGAAAGTGGTCAATACTCGCGGCGCCATGACAAGGTACTAGAAATTATACGTGAAGCCGTTAGTCTTTCAGTAGCAAGAGCACAGAGAAACATTACAACCAGCAAACGTTCAACAGAGTTTGTGAAAGAAGGTTCTGTTAAAAAACACACGCAAAAACCTTTCTCAATATTAGATCCAGCTCCTGATTGGACTCTTTTGATGGACACGTATGAGAAACAGTATAAAATCCCTGAGGACATTGGTGTTTCGTCATCCAGACCTGATATTTTTCTTTATTCTCGAAACCTAAAACGCGTAGTACTGGTAGAACTTACAGTTCCGTGGGAGACTAATATACCTAAAAGTCATAGCTTCAAACTTAATAAATATTTCGAGCTTACTAACGAACTGACCAGGAATAGGTTTAGAGTAAATTCATACGCGGTAGAAGTAGGAGCGAGAGGTATAACAGCGAAATCTCTCTTTAGCTTGCTAAAAGAGCTCGGCCTGTCTAGAACTATTACTAATACATTTCTAGAACGTACTTCAAAGGCGGCATTAGCAGAAGCTTTTCGAATTTGGTTAGGTAGTGGGAGGAGCTCGGACAGTGAAGGTGAGCGTTAATGCATTTTAAAGGGGCCCCTTTAAACCTACACTTGGGTCGCAAGTCCCAAGCGCTGATCGGAGCTCCTCTTCCTACAACGCGATGGGCCCGGCACCCGCACGGTGAATCCATGGAATGCTAAGCAGTTTCTTCTCTTCTCTGCACCACTTATATAAGCATCCTATTCTCACCGTCGCGTTGCTTAAATTTTGTCTCTTAGGAAGTACATTCTAATGGAAAAACATACAAACTCTCGTTGACAATGACATTTATCGCGACAATAGATGCCATCTTATGTATCATGTGATATAGAAAAGCCCTTACATATATTATGTATTGCAAAATACTTTTTATATCACCCTCACAAAGCATTGTAAAAATTCAAATAACTCAACTAAAAAAAAAATTAAGATAATTTTAGACACACTACTATTAAATAATAAATAATAACATATTTTAAGGAAAACAGAGAATTCTACTGAACAAATTCTATTTAATAAAATTTATTTTAAATAGGCATTAAAACGAATTTCAATTAAATGTAGATATTTTTGCTCTTTGCTGCTGATTATTATATTCGTTTAAATGTAAATACAAATAAATTTTGTAGCTTTAAAGAAATTCTTTATACTATGATAAGCGTCATAGAAGTGCTTCTGATTATTCTGATATATAGAAATGAATACAATAGATTTTGAATAATAGAGACATTCCCTTTGAATTGCTCTTCTAAATATAATATACTGCAAGAAAATATTATTAAAATAAATTTCATTTTCAATTATATATCAATTATATATCTGTAAATTTCCTAGTTTGTTTTTTTTCTTTGCTTATACTTACTATAATATGAAAATTGTTGCTTAATTTCTATGCCAATATCTCAAGACAACGAACGGTATGTAATATATAGGTTTTGATGGCAAGTTTTACATAATTGCGGCAATAACGCTTATATCTTTTGATTTCATTGACTCAGAAATTTGTATTTATCTGTGCTCCACAGGGTCTTTTGTTTGAATATTTTACATTTGTTTCAGTTTGTACCCCTATGCAAGTTTCAGAAAATTCTCTTAACGGACAAACAGATAGACAATAAAAAATCTTATTTTGAGATGAGTTACCTAAAAAATAAAAAAAAATTAACAATAAAGAAATTAAGAAAATGAATCTGGCAAAGTTCTGAAAGGTTTGCTTATTGATCATTTTCGTTTTAGGTACTACATTTGCCCAAAAAAATTAAAAATATTTCCAATTTAGCAAAAGTCAAAATTAGTAATTCAATTTGATAACAGCAATCAATAAATTAAGGAAAGACAAAACAAAAGATGTAAAACTCAGTGAGCACTCAGTGAGCCTCTCTGCTTGCTGTAATAAAAAAATCATTTACTTTTACATAGAACCTAAAACATTTTCTAACAATAAATATATTATAGGTGCTAGTACTAATTAACTAATAATTGTAGTTATCACGGGACGATGCAAATAAACGAACTAATTTCAAACTAATTTGACCGATATTTTACCTAGTATCCAAATTTGTCGTATCGCTCCGTTTTGAGAGCACTCCTCTAACTGCCACAGCCAATATCGGAATTCTTGGCGTTGACATATCGAGCGAAGTCCAGTTTCGTGGTCATCTGGAGGGTAAGGCTAAATTAGCCTCGAAGAAGCTCGGTGTGCTCAATAGATCGAAACGGTATTTCACGCCGGCTCACCGCCTGCAACTTTATAAAGCTCAGGTTCGGCCTCACATGGAATACTGTTCACATCTTTGGGCAGGGGCTCCCCAGTACCAGCTTCTCCCTCTAGACCGCATTCAAAGGAGAGCGACTCGAATTGTCGATTGCGAAAAGATTTCTGATCGGCTCGACACCTTGGCACTGCGTAGAGATGTAGCCTCGCTATGCATTCTCTACCGCATATATCATGGGGAGTGCTCTGAAGAACTGTTCGGGCTGATCCCTGCCGCCTCTTTCCGTCATCGATCTGTGCGACAACTCTACCACCCCCACCACCTTGACAGTTGGCAGAGTACTACTGTGCGTTTTAACAGAAATTTTCTGCCCCGCACCATAAAATTGTGGAATGAGTTGCCGCATGCGGTATTTCCGGACAGATACGACCTGCAGACCTTCAAGAAAAGAGCGTATTCCCATTTAAAAGGCCGGCAACGCATTTTGTAGCTCCTCTGGTGTTGCAAATGTCTATGGGCGGCAGTATTCACTTACCATCAGGTGATCTGTCAGCTCGTTTGCCACCTATATTATAAAAAAAAAAAAAAATTTAGATCTAATTACGTACATAATCATATAATAGTGTATTTTTATTATATTTTATATTATAAAAAAATAAACTACTATTAAAATAACGGCCAAAATTGTAATGAATACCAAGAACTTCAATCAAATGTTACTTGTTGCTATGGAACTTTTTTATATCACTTAGTGTTGCCGACGCCAGTATATATTAAATGGAAAAGTAATTTCATAATTCGATAAAATGTATAATTTTAGCTAAAATTAATTAACAGTCTAGCTTTACTTACTAAGAATCGAAGAAATTATAAATTATTCTTGAGTTTTCTTGCCCTCTATTATTAAATTAAATTAGATAAATGAAAATTATCATTTCATGGTATTGGGGTCAGAATCTTGTAATCGTTCGAGCATCTACACATAAAGACTTCTATATATCCGGAAATGAGATAATTCCTGTCAGAATATTTTTAATTAAAAATTAACTACTATAAAATATTTCTATTATAAAAATATGTTCATTCGACTCTATTGCATATTTTAAAAAGACAATTTAATATATACATTTTATGTGTGTTTTATAAAAAGTTAAAAGCGAACAATATTTAACCAAATTTAGACAATTAATCAAATTCCACTATTAAGATTCTTGGTGTCGACATATCTAAAGACGTTCAATTCCGCGTTAAATTGGATAAGGCCAAGGTGGTGTCCATAAAGCTTGGTGTCCTTAGTAGAGTGAGACGATATTTTACATAGGCACATCGCCTTCAACATTATACAGCAGTATACGGAATGCTGTTCTCATCTCTGGTCTGGAGCATCCCAATACCAACCTCTTCCATTTGACCACGTCTAATGTTGGACAATTCTAGCGGCTTGACCATCAGGCTTTACAGAGAGAATTACAGCAGATATCCCTCATCGCACCTCCAACCATAGACTAAAATCCCATCCTCACCATGTGGACAATTGAAGGTGACTTCCGTGCGTTTCAAAAGAATTTTTTTACCGTCAACAACCGCATTGTGGAACGAACTCTCGGCAGAGGTATTTACAACCCGATACGACATTGGGACCTTCAAGAATCGTGCCTTTACATACCTTTTTAAAATGACAGAGGCTGACCTCACCTCTGAATCTTCTGGGTTCATGGGCGGCGGTGGTAACTTAATATCAGGTGACTCAGGTGTTCGTTTGTTTCCTTCTAACATAAAAAAACAGTATTATGTGATATATGATAACGAAGATTACGTTTCATTCTACCTATACCCACCAAAATATTTATATAAATTTATCGTTTTATAGATACCTATATAGACATTACAAGTAAATAAATAAACATGTAGATACCTATATATTTGTTTATTTTTACTTGTAATACGAAATAATATTTATTTCTCTATCTACTTCTTTAAAATATTATTTCTTAAAGGTTTTCTGGAACAGATGGCCCCAAAGCCATAAGTTCGCCTTTCAAGTTTCTTTTTATTTTTTCGTTTATAACTATATTTTACACATTTATAGTCTAATGATAATGATAATTTGTAGTTTAAAGACTGTAATTTTTTTATCAAGTTGCTCCAAAAATTTACTTACATAAGAAAATTTCTCTTTTGTATATTTAGTCTCCTTTTAATAATAATAAAATAATAAGCCTGCAGGGAAGCTTGTAGGAATCTGTTGGGGAACTTTGTACAAATTAACATAAGCAAAACGTAAATTTTTAAATCAATATTATGTTCAATGTTAGGTAGGAGAAGAAAGAAAGAGTTTGGGCGTTTGGCACTCAACCCCCTCTGACTACTCCACTAGGAATGAAGCGTGAATAAACAATGACACATAAAATGATATACATACATATAATTTACAAATACTTATGTCTACATGTACATATACACACTTACTTACAGACATACTTAATATGTACATAGTCTCCATAATATTTTAAGAACTTTAAAGAGGTTATTGATGCGGAAAAGAAGATTTTGAGAGTAGAGTGAGCTTGAGTCCAAAAATTAAATCGTTCTTAGAGATACTGAGGAGTAAAAAAAGTTGTATTATTGTGTATTGGTATTGGAGAGGATGTATGTAAATAACGTCGACCTTTTCGTGTCAAATTTAATTCAACTATAGTTTTAATTTAATATGCAATTATAGTAAACAATAATTAAATACAATATGGGTTTGGTACTACACTGTTCTTGTTTTGGTTACGTATATATTCCGAACCACACCAGTGGGTCGGAATATATACAACATGATTTAAGTTCGGTATCAATCGATTTCATTGTTTTTGTCATAATTTTATTCAGATAAATTAATTGATTTAACGTTATGTCATTTAACGAGAGCTACGGATAATTTACGGAGCTACGGATAATGCTCTACCAGAAAGGCAAAAATACAAATAATTATATGTACATATATATGTATTTATTTTTTATTTTTAAGATTTTGTACTATTTACTGCAGGTGATGTCCTTTCTCATATGTACATATATCGGCGATGATACTGATCAACACTGCTGTTCCATACGTGACATATTTAATTTTATGAATTGTGAGCTTTGGGACTAAATTTTATAAAAGCTAAGTATTAAACTAACAACATCCACGTACTGAGTTATACAAATTAAAATATTGTATTGTATACAGTAATACAAAATTGTTTGCATATAATTATATTGTAATTGTTATATTTAAAAGAGCAACTGTGTTGAGTGTTGAAATTGCCGGTTCTGCCTACAATAACTTCTATTCCTTACTAAATAAAATGTATATATAAACATAATTTATTATATTTTTATATTGTCCAATAACTACATTTTAATATTTTAGAATTAGCTTTATAATATTTACCATCAAATACTTTAATCTATATGAATATTGATATTAGATTCATATTATTATTCATTCTAGCCTCGCTCTCTTTAATTATCTAACATATGCCATCCGACCCATATTCTATTGCATTTATTATCATATCAGTCGTTACGTCAAGAAAATTCAAACTTTTTCTTACCAAATGTTGTGAATTGTTATTTTATTACATAATTATACTGTAATTGATCAATACTTTATTATCATTTGTATGAAAAGAAATAAGATATTGTCTGGAATGTCACTTGTTATTTGTTTATCAAGTATTTTTTAGTATTTGTAATATCCGATGTTGAAATAATTAATTAATTGTTATAATTTTTGTTATAATTATTTATGTTTTTTATTATGGAATTGTATTTCGAAAAATTAAATTATAATAGTTTAGTTGCCAACATTAAATTATTCGAATAGGTTGTACGGGGTCAACTGTATAAATATTTGGTCGACCATTCTTGGGAGGATCATTCTGAAGAGAATATTAAGCAGTCGTGCTGCAGCTTTCGATATTCGATTTGTACACTGTATTAATAAATGTCATTGAAAAAGTAACATGATTTGTTTTATTACACAAGGTTTTTATTAAATTGTACTTCCATTCCTTTTTTGTTTGTAAATTGTTTTCGAGGACCTTCGTGACCCAGAAGCATAGCATATTAAACGCAACGGTTTGTAGGTTCGATTCCCACTCGGCGAAGATAAATTTTCTGTTTTCATTTTCTTCCAACTAGGCACAGCGCGACATTGAGTTCCGCCATTCATCACGCAATGCCTCGAAAAAGGCGACGGACAAAGCAGGGACTACGCAACGGACTTGACCCTAGGTTACTATGGTTCCTGCAGTTCCCTCTGCCTACCCTGCCATATACGGGATAAAGAGGGTTTTTGATGAGACAAAGTTAATATTGTATAAATTAGTATAAAAGCTTTACATTCAAATAGGTTAATGATTACAAATAGTCACAGCAAATGCAAACTCGAATTCACTAGTGACGTGAGTCTAATGAATATAAATTTGTGGCCAGTTACTGACACATTCTAATTTATATATTGCTATGTTTACCTGTATAATATGTTAGAGTACGTTAGCCTAACTATATGAACAATCAACCAGATCAATTGAAAAAAACACGATTTTATGTATGCTTGTATAAAACTCTTGAATCTTAGGCATTTATGTAACATACACATAACATGTACCTACTACCTCTACGGAATGTGGATGTTGCTAATGATAGGTATTCGTACATTATGTAAAATGGATTTTGTAATCAAAAGCACTAGATTATTCCAGTGCTTAACGTTATTATGCAGCCATAAAGTGCGGTTACACGTTCGTAATGCACCAATTTCAATTATTAATTATCAATAATTACTGAAATAAATTCCTTTAATTACTCTTTCTGAATAAAATTGCATATCAGACTTTATTTTTAAGTCCCTGATATAATAAGGTCGAATTAGCGGTGGCAAACCGAGTACTTAACACGTTTATATGTTATTAGTATTATACACATTCATTTACTTGTATTTTTGGGGTCTGTGACGCGATAATACTTAAATGATTAAACTTAAAGAGTGTCGTATGAGGTGATATGGCTCCTACTCAGACGGTACAAAAGTGTTTTAATTTACCTATCAGTCCCAGTTCGTTTTCATAAGTAAGTTAAATCCTCAAAAGATACCGAGCAGCCAACCAATCTATGTGAGATTTTTATTTACAGAAATTCTTCCTCAATACAACAGCAAAAGGCAACGAAAATTTGCTGACCTACCCATATATGTTACTGCCACTATTATATAAGCTAAACTATTTTCAGCTGAAGTAATTATATACTAAGTACACTGCATAAATACATTGAGTAACTCCTTACAGAGTTTACAAAAATATTACTATTTAGGGTCTAAAGTTGTGATCGTAAATCTCAACGTTCCCATAAAAAGAGAGCTAGTTAGCTAGGTAAATTGTCGAGTAAGACCTATATTATGATATATTCTAGTTACTTACTGTCTATGGTACTCATACTGCTAGTACTCAGCGACAGCATGAAGATATTGGAAACAAACTGTCATTTTGACTTATCAGATATTAATTAACATTAATCCTCGTCAAGCATTCTCGAGTTCTCAAGAGCGAAATGCAGGAACCATACGAACCTAGTGTTAAGACAATCCGTTGCTTAGTCCCTGCTTTTTTCCGTCCCCGCTTTCCACCTTTTCCGAGGCATTGCGTGTTGCGTGTGTGGCGTGAGTGGCGGAACTCAACGCCACGCTTTACCTAAGTTACATAATTAAAGAAAAATTAATCATAGAGGAATAACCATTCAAAAATCTGTCTTTCAAAAATCTGAAAGAATATAACTGATTAATTTAAGTGGCAAGAGAAATCTTATGGAAATAATCACCGGTCACGACCATGTGTAATAACAGATAGATTACGGGTGAATCACTTTTAACCTCTAGACACTTTTGTGCTCTGAAAAAAATACATTACTATGAAGTTACTATGAAGTCTAAACGAAGATAACATCTACCAAACTTTACCAACACTAACATTTGGCAAAAATGTTTTTAATTTATTTCATGACGAAGTTGAAATTGGATTCTGATGTAGAATTTGTACAGATTGGAAAACTTATCGACGCAGAATAGCAGTAAGTACCACATCAAATCAAAAGTTAGGAAATAGAAAAAACAAATTTTGCAATATTAAACTTGAGTATGTACCAAGTATATTGTACTGTATAAGCAAACAGCAATTGAAAGTACCGCCAAGTTCTACCATTTTTTTGCTTTGACGCGCTTTTATTGAAATAACTTAAAATAATTTGATAAGCAAACTAATTTATTTTTCATTGAAATACTTAAATAGACTCCAAAGTCATAACTAAGAGCATGTACTATGTACTAAATAATATTTTAATTAAAATATGAATACGAAACAAATACGAAATACGAATACGATACGAAAAAATACGAATACCTGATGTACCTGTTTATTAAAAAAGTAAAGCCACTCAGGTTACAGATACCAAGAGATCTTTAAACGATGTACTTTGTATTTAGTTATATTTTGGTGAACATTTTTAGGGTGGCATATCCTGGTAAGAGGTATTATGTTCATGTTGATATCAAGTATATGTCGACGCGAGACCAGAGCTTCGCCGTTCAGAGTCTATTTTTCACAATAAAATCCCAAGAATAACCGAATAACAGTATTTGGTTTATTTTCGTGAGACAGATAGTACAGAAGAGCCAGAATAAACGAGTGAAATATTTGTTTTCAAACGAATTTCAAGTTTGTGAATTAGTTAAATTTAATTTCATTAAAAAGTCCTTTTATATTTAATTAGGGATAGAGAGGATTTCGCACAAAGAAGGCAAGCATTAATTAAAAAGCTCGCTTTGACAAATATATATGTATAACTAAAAATAACATAGTAAAGCACTATTAATACATACACAAAAAAACACTATTAATAACCACCGTCTTAAAATTAATTTACTCAGTTAAACTAGAGACTTAGTACTTTTTACTTAAAATTAAATAGTTCAATTTAAAATAATTTAATTTGGTTTGATAAAATAATTTCATCGCTTGCTGCATTATGTTAAATGCAATCATGTTATTTTTCTGTTATTTATGTATTCATTTAAATTATTTGTTTTGCGAAACAGTAAACAATAAATTAGTTGAAATTAAGGAAATGGTGGGTGAATTTTTTTTAACAGTTTTAGGGAAATTATTATTAGCATACACTAAGAAATTTTATTTGTACGGTAAAAAGGAAAAGGGCAAAATTATGCATAAAAAATATTGTCGCCTACTTACTTTCGGATAGTTGCCAGTAGAGTGACATAAACATTCTTGGCAAGCAAATACTGAGGCTATTTTGATTCTTACCCAACTAAAAGCTAATAATAAAAAAGTTGTTGAAAACCGACCACCTCGAATACCAACCACTATGAACTAAAAAGCAAATAATAAGTAGCTTACGGTAAAAACATTTTAAAGCTAAAACTACAAAGCAGGTACATAGTAGTATTGCAACTACGTTTTTATTGTTTAATCAAAATTACTGTGACTCTAACCTGCTATAAATAAGATAAGTGTCTAATGAACTGTTTTAGATATTAGTTCTAAATAACGTATGCCTTATATTGCCTTGTAAATATAAGCGACTATAATACGTGATAAAACACAATATAAACAGAAGAAAATATAGCTTAACCTTAAAATAGAGGTTGAGATACAATAAATTTCTTCTATATGTGAAATACCTTCTCGTGCTTTAAGAAATTAAAATTGGAGTTAACTCAAGGAATATTTTTGATATCAATTTGTATTTCTTGTTTATTTAAAATTCTATCCACAATTTCTTGAAGCTTTGGCCGAAAAATTAGAGCACAGCCCTAATAATAAGAGTAAATTAGGTGAAAAGCTTACTTATAAGAAATCCTGGAATAACTTTGAGACAAGCAAAGAGATTATCAACTCAAAAGAGACAAAGGTTTCAATAGATCAGAAATTGATTATTTCCAATTCTTAACAACTCTTTTAAGTAGAAATATTTTGCTCATAAGCCAGATAAAATATATTCTATCGATAAACTGGTGTCTTACGAGAAAGCTAAAGCCGTTAAATCAGTTAATTCTAGTGTTGATGCCTGTTGTTGCCTATTGCAACGCCAATAGTAGTATTATCCCACCAGTTCTCCACTTGATCATCAAAGTCATAAATAAGAAATCAAATAAATAAGGAAGAAAAATTCGAAGAGAGAATTCCGACTGGTTCCCAAGTACACATGAAAACAAGCACGGCGTATATTATCACAATATTACCTTAGATATTGTTTATAAATGGCTCTTAGTGGCGCAAAGCATCAGAGAAAGAATTTCTAACTTTAGATGGTCATTCATTCCACTTAAATGTCGTCAATGTGCTAGAAGATACTGGTATGATATTTCTTTATTTACCTAGTCATACTGTATAGTACAGCGTTTTGAAGGCAATACGATCAATATTCCCACCATTTTTTGTATTGGTAGCGTAGGATGGACTGATTTTTATAACTTAACGTCTATGCATATATTACATTATATACATAGTCGGTTTGCTCGGCCATCTGCATTATCAGTGAATAATCTATTGGTTCACATGTCCTACTTCACGACGTCCAGTCCTCGCTTCCTTGGGCGCTCGTACTCCGGAGACAGACCTATCAAGGCACTTTCCCTCAGGCAACCCTTCTGGAGGTTATCTGATACGTCACAGATTTCAAGACAGCCTCGTGTGAATGAGTTGTGTGTGCAGTCAGGCTGCGTTACATATCCACCTCAGCAGCACAGCACAGCTGTCCTTCTTTTACAGTACGCCACCATCAAAATTCTAAAGCTGAACATGGCGTCCATGGTGGATCCTGGACGAACTTATACTAAGACTCAGAGATAATACACTCTTGGTGGAGCTTGAGTCCGATCATGCGTTTGAAAAGTTTCTTTATTGTGGCTCATAACCTTAATGCCACTATAACCCTGGTAATCTTGAACACTGCCCCTTGCTTTGTAAATACGTATAATAAAGCTGTACGGCCACAGATCGTGCATCATTACAGTATTTAAGATACGGTTAAACAGGTCACTAAGTATAAGCACATCAAAAGTGTCAGCGATTTCTACGCTTTGATTGAGATATCGTCATCTTCGATCGCCTTTCCGTTTTATTTATTTATTTATTTTATTTATTTATTTATTTATGTACCACAGAAAATTACAGAAAATTATATAAATGAAAAATGTGTACAAAGGGATAACTTATCTCTAACAAGAGATCTCTTCCAGAACCCCTGGATCTAGTGGAGATTATTTGTAATAAATATTTTTGGTGTAGGTACAATATCAATTAGTTTTATATTATAAAATTCAAGTAGACTTGACGATAAATGAATATGTTACACACTAAATATAAATAAATATACCATTATCCAATACATATATATATATATACACATATACACACATACACACACATATATACATACACACATACATACATATATACATATACATACATATAAAATAAAATAAACTTAAGTGGAAAGAAAGTGTTGCTTAACTCTGATTTTAAACGATCTAATTGTAATATTATTATGGAAAATATTATCTGGAAGAGAATTCCATAGGCGAGCGGCAACAACGGAAAACGAATTACCATAAGAAGTAGTATTAAAAAAATGGTACCTCAAGAGTTTTCGACGCCACACATGCGCGCACTGGTCTTTCACGAGCAGGACAAAATAGAAAACGCTCATGTAGGTAACCAGGGCTACCATGGTTTAATATATTAAAAAGACGCGATAATATGTCGAAGACAATCATGAGCTTGAACAATGGCTATTATAGCAGCAAGTCTTTGGTTACAGCCTCAGTCTCGACAAAAGAATGTTTAAAAATCCAGGTATAAATACAATGGTACAAATATAATATATTATATAATACTGCAACATACTATCATTAACAACAATAGAGTAACAATTTTTTTTGTGAAAATGGGAGAGTTTTTGTTAATAATATGTAGGTAAATTACAAAACCACAAAAGTTAAATAAAAAAACAGTTAATTTGGTCAGCTACTGCATCGATAAATGAACCTAAAAACGCATGACAATTTTTATCTGTATTTTTAAAAGTGTGCGTAAATTATGCAAAACTACTAGATAAATACTAACAAAGCTTGGTATCGTTATATTGTAGTAGATTTCAGAAAATACAACATAAAATATTCAAATACTCCGATTATTCGCAAAATTAAATTATAAATAATGAAATTTTGTATTGTAGAGTTACTAATCTTTCTTTATAATTTGGCCTTTTATAAATGAGAATGTATTTTATGAATTGGCAACATTAAAATATTAAAAGTCTATGCTTAAAAAGTAAAAAAGATGTTAGAAAAATATGAAATATAAATTCCAAATGGAAGAAACTGATTTAATGTTTAATATACATTCTGTTTGTGAGAAACTATAAAAGAGTGTATTTACACAAATATTACACTAAAATGATTTTTAATGTTTTAATTAAAGAAATAAATGTACCTTCATAGGTATATACGAATTTCAATTGTAAATTGTGCTGTTTGGAAATTATGTGAGTATTTCGGAAGTTTATACATACATCAGGGTAAATTTGATTGTATACATTGTATACAATGAAAATTAACCCAGGAATGCCCGAATTATTTTTTTTTTGTTTTCCTTTAGTTTGGGTTCGGAATATTGTTACGCGATTTATCAATGAAAACGTTTATTATTTTTTATGATAGTCAGCAAAACATGGTACGCAAAGGCCGACGTCATACTTCAAGCATTCAGTTCGAACCGACGAACTTTTCGACTTACAGTATGGACCGACACATCGCCTCTTTTTCAAACATTTTTTTACATAATGGTTTAAGCCATCTAATCGCCCAGTATCAGCTAACTTGGAAGTGGATGGTCTTCCTCCACCTTTGGCTGCTATTCCATAGGATTTGAGATAAGATAGCACGATTTCCCTCCGGAATTCTAGTTGTGGAATTTTATCACTTTCCTATGTAGTTGCCAAGCATTGTGTACACGCGTATCTAGCATCCAAGTAATAAGGGACCAATACCATTTCTTTCCTCTAATATGTACTCTGTACATATTTATATTTTCGTCCATCCTGTCAACATCACCCATATATTTATTGTATTCACCCAAAAGGAACGGTCGTGGCACTTGAATAGTAGCTTTATCTTTTTGGGAATAACGCTTCACTATACATAATGGTTGCACGCCCAAATTATTTGATGCAATAGATACTATAAAGTTATCCATCCATTTAGCCATAATCACTCCATCTTCGTAGACGAATACCCGCTCAAATTAATAATTGCAAAAAAGCATCGCATTTCAGCAGTGGTGATCTTAGGATCAGGACAGTTTTTCCACAATGCATAGCGATTTAGTCTCCAGCTTCTCATCCTCAAATAAAATGGCCAAGAGTTCTTTTAGGGTCCCAGTTCCCCGGTACTGGTCAAAATCGAAGAATCTAAAAACAAAAACAAATTTATATAATGACATGCCAAGTGCTTAGCGTGTCCATATGGACTCAGCAACATTAGGCGTATAAATATAGTACTAAAATAAAACTAAACCATCGTTGACCTGTTTCAACATATAAATACATTATTTGAGAATAATATTACACGAAAATAACATAAATAAATAAATAAGTTTAAAAATTACGTTACTTACTTTCGTCTCGGGTCCACTTTTTCCGCCGTTTTTGACTTTGGTGAGAATGTAATTAATTTACCCGCGAATTTAGATTTTTAAATGACATATCAATGACATGTAAAAAAACTTTGACATTTGATAGCACAGTATGAATAGTTAAATATTTCTAAACAAATAATGGTTTGCCACAAAAAAAATTTAGCAAACCTATATTTTTGTGTCCATATGGACACGCTAGCATTACTGGGTTAACAATGTCATTTAGTATTATATTCCGAAACATATCGAAACAAAGTATTTTACTCGAGCGATAAAATCGCATCTGATCACTAGTAATACATAAAATATAAGTCAAGTGCAACTCTGACTCTGAAAGGCATCTAGACCTTCAATGTAGATTATGTAATTTTATGATAGTAGGTCAATAAAAAGTACAATTTAAATAAAATGGAGAAAATTTTAGTAAGCTTTTATTTTTCACTAAATAAGAGCATAAAATTATGATATTCTCGTAAACCAAAATAGAGAGGATATTAAATTTTTCTTTCGAATAATCTTTAAATATTGAAATGCTTTAACAAAAATTACAACCATAAATTTATTTTCTTTATGTAATTCGTAAAGGAACAGTATTTTCATATTCTTGTATGGCCCTCTCTAGTATTCCATTATTTAAAATGTACAAGAAGTTAGAAATTTCTAGTATTCGAGCTTAGAAGCTTGTGAAATAATGAGCTTCGAGACCTAAACACTACTTCAATCAATGTATTCGTAAAACATCCCACAGCTATTATGAAACTTCTCTTCAATATGTTCTTTCACTTTAGAGCTTACTTGCTTACATGTTCTTTCACTTTAGAGCTTACTTACCTGGATTTATAAATCCAGGTAGGATAATTTAAAAAATATTTATACAAATCATAATTTTATTTTGAACCTATCAGTGAACTGGCCATGCTTAAGGATAATTTATTTATAGACAGTAGAAAAAAGGAGGAAGCAGTGAAATCTTAGTAAAATTTGATAAAAGATTTCAGCTCTTGTGTTTAGAACTTTAAAAAATGTACTTTAAAGGCGACACTTGTATAGTTGTTCCAAATTGAGATAGGTTGAGAGAGAATCTCGGACTAAGTTTCCTTTTGACAATGTTAAAAGGAAGTGGGATCGAGGAGTAATGATATCTTCAAAACTTTTATTATTGCCGAATAGTTTAAATATAACCAACAACAATCTCAATTATAATTTTTTACAGATTTTGAAGCCCGCTGCCACCGACATTCTCTACCTACCTAAGCAATTGATTACCGATTATATGTTAATTGCAAATCATTTACTGTAAAATATTTATCTATATTTATTTATTATATTAAGTATAGACACCCTAAGGCCCTAGGTTAAAAGCGAGACACCCCACCATAACTATATAATACTGATTACATTCTGAAATTGTTACTAAATCAAAATGTGTAGCTTCTGGGATATAAAACAACTTTTATACTATAAATAAGATAATTATTAACTTCTTTAATAATAAAACACAAAAAATATCATAAGGATAATTAATAGAATGAATGGTCTGTAAATATAATAATTTGTTTACCTTTATATCTCAATAGACGTGTATTTTCTATTTTTAATATCCCATTTCAACAATAATTTGTATGTATTTCTTACAATATGATAAAACAGTAAAGAAATATTTTTGTACTCGTTCATTGAATATTTTTGTGAAAAATTTATATATTATCAATCTATTTCTCCTTTGTGTACAGGCACATTTTTGAAACTACTGTACTACGGTTGACACTTTTTGCTACATAATTAACAGAACTAGGATCTAGTCTCTAATTGATTATGAACACTGACAAATAGATATATAGGTACGTGATATGGTATAACAATGAAATACTTTCTTAGCACAAAACAAAAAATCAATTTTAATATCCGAAAGTCTCTAATGGCCCAAATAAGTATAGTAAATAAGATAATGCTTCCTAATTAAAAACTGTTTGGTATGGCAGGGGCAAGTTTACTGATTTACTGATTATCATCTGTTAGAAAAAATGAAAATGTAAAATTGTATCATTTTTACTACTTAACATACATTAATTTACGAATTCAATTTACAAGAATTATTTACTATAATACAATTCACAAAAACTTCAGTAAAAGCTATTTAGTAAGATGTGGTTATTCAGAACACAAACGCGAAAGCTGGATTAAAAGTTCGGCGCTGTATTACAAACAAAATGTGTCGCCGGGTGTGACTTACCGGCATTATTTTGTCACAGCCGACTTTTAGGAGTCTTAACGACTTTTTGGACTTTCCAGAGCCTATAAAGGATTTTCTGTTATACAACACAGAGTGCTTTCGGCTGTTAATGTAATATTCGCATTTATTATTGAGTTCGTTGCGGAAATATATGGACAATTTTGTATTGTGAATGAAAATATCAAAAAATCTAATTTGTTATATTTTATATTTGTTGATATTTATTTCTAAAATATTTTACTGTGTTGACAAATCATTATCTACCCTCCATCTGTCCCTTATCCTGATTTGAATTATCCATGTCACATTTATTTACAAGCAAATTAGTAGATTAGTTGTGAAATCCGCATTTACACAGATTATTTAAACAATTAGACGTTTAGTAGTTACTTTGTTTAAAACTGCCGTAATTCAACTTTTATAAATTTCTGCAAAACATTATTTTAATTTTTTTTGTAAAATATCTTAAAATTATAACTGGTAGTCATTTTCGAAAAAATGTCACCCAGTATTAAATTATAGCTTAAAATAACACAACTATTTTATTACTACTGTAACCTAACTATAATGAAAATAAGTAATTATTTTGATCGTTAGAATACTATTCAGACCTGAATCTGTCATTATTTTTTTCTTAGTCTCTTTTTTTATTTATGGCTTTTCGGCTAGCTTAGCACTATTCTATTCGCCAATGTCAAATTGAATAGTGATACACAAAAATTAAATTCGGTATAGAAGTCAAACCTATAACAAAATAAAATAAACATTTATAATATGTACGCACGTTATAGTAAGTTAGTAGAAATAATAAAATCTATATCTATCTTATAATAAAATCTATTCTATAATATATTTAATAGATATATTATAACCGAGGTCTCAATACAAACATTAACAAACAGTTAACAATAAAAGGCAACTTTAAGAGACAACGTAATTTGGGACATTGTAAGAAATTGTGGGAAGGGTAAACGTCGCCTATGCCACATTCATATAATAAGATTGTCTCAAAATGCCATTGAAATTTTTATCTTAATAAAGTACAAGTAAAGAAATTGGTATCCAATATTTATGTATAATCTCATGTAGCACAGAACATATTTAATTACTAAGTCAAAAGATACTAGAGTTTACGCTTAATTCTTGCCCTTTTTATTTGACAATCGCGTAATCACACCTGTAAAGCGTTACCTTGATCTAGATGTTTTGAAATATCACAATGAGTTGGTATGTCAAGGGGAAGTATATAGATATCTTGGAAGACGTTTATACACACATATATATATACCGTCACATATATATGTACCGTATTGGACCGTCGTGGCGCAGAGGCGCAACGTCTGCCTGTAACGCGACTAACGCGACGGTTTCTGGGTTCGATCCCCAGTCGGGGAAGATGGATTTTTCTATTTCCATTTTCCTCGCTCTGGCAAATAAGGTAAAGCGCGGCGTTGAGTTCCGCCACTCAACACGCAATGCCTCGAAAACGGCGGAAAGCGGGGACGGAGTAAGCAGGGACTAAGTAACGGAGTGTCTTAACACTAGGTTCGTATGGTTCCTGTAGTTCCCTCTGCCTACCCTGCCATGTGCGGGATAAAAGCGTGAAGCTAAAAAATATATATTGTATATAGTAGTATTTAATGAATATAATAAACTGCGTTCTGCTACCAAAAAATGTATATAGTATATAGTGAAACCACGCCCTGCTACAGAAAATGTATATTGAATAATATAGGGTAGGGTGTGCCGCATTTGTGGAAGCGTGCTGAGGGGGAGGTTATTTATTAATTATTTACTTTATAGTCGGTTTTAGGATAATAGAAATTGTACAGTACCTTATCTTCATGATTCACAACACAAACACTGATTGTTCACGGCACCGGGGTATGTTTCACTTGAGTCTTCTTCACTAGGGGTTACTTGCACTATTATCTTTTGTAGGTTTGTCTTTGTCAGGTTCAATATCAAGAGGGAATACACCAAAAGGGAAATCAAATAAGGCTGAGGGAAAATCACACCGCTAATTAATATTAGATTCAGGAAGGACGTGCGCTCGCGTCGGCCGTCTCACGTGCCCCCTTTACTACTATATACATTTTCTGTAGCAGGGCGTGGTTTCACTATATACTATATACATTTTTTGGTAGCAGAACGCAGTTTATTATATTCATTAAATACTACTATATACATTTTCTGGTAGCAGAGCGTGGTTTTCATCCCTCTGGGCCCCCTTAATTATAGCGTAGTTTTCATCCCTCTGGGCCCCCTTAATTAGAGTGTGATTTAATCCCCCTGAATCCCCCTGATTATAGCGTAGTTTCATGCCCCTGAGTCCCTTTGATTACAGTGTTGTTCTCCCGTTTTGGTATTTTGGCTCTTAATTTGGTACCTAACGCATAATTACAATATAATTTGATTTCCTAACCTTTTAAAACGTGTTCGCATCGAGTTGTTTAACAAATAATGTTATATGAAATTTTATACATATAATATAATTGTGTAGGGTGAATGTATAATGTGTAAAATATATAAATAAATATTGAATATAATTTTATATATTAAATATAAAATATAATAAGTACACATAATATGGTTACATATATTTTATAATATTACGCCTATACGTTATTACCTATCCCGTTTTAAATTATAATTGAAGTTAGTTAAAATATTTTAATATAATTTCCTTAAAAAACTAACTTACTTTAAAATATTATCCCTACACTTTTATTGTTACCCTTTTTCCTTTTATTTTTATTTAAATGAAGTTTAAGCCTTAATTGTAGTCATATTATATATCATAATATTTTATTATATTGCGATATAGTAGATTGCCGACTCGACGCGTAACTGGTTTCTTATCTCGCCAGATGTTGTGGATTCATTGTTTATTACGAGTTTATTATTTTTTTAATATTTTAGTTGAGTTATTTGTTTACTTGATTTCTGATCTCGCCCGTTGGTAGTGGGTTCATTGTTTATCACGCGTTTATTAATTTTTAATATTTTAGTTCAGTTATTAGTTTACTTGATAATTTACAATGGCTACTCATGATGAAACAGTAAAATGTTCCTTATATACGGAAAGCGCAGAATATAGAAAAAATATAGGTGTGGTACGCTTTGTTTCCGATTGGATTGCCGATACCTCGGAACTTCTTGGCACTTCTGAAATACCTAGATTATTAGTTAGGTTCAAGGATTTAGATTCTCATTGTAATTCATTTGTAAACGCGTCCTCAGTGCTCCTGGGTGGGTTAGACCCGGCTATCGATTACCAAGAAATTAATTATATAAAAAAAGAAGTGCGTTTAGTATATAAGAAGATAGACGACCTCCGGGTGCGTCAATTAGAGTTGTGCCCACCTGCTCCCGTAGTTGATCCCGTCATGGCCGGTACACCCGTGGGAGTGAGTAATAAAAATATTACTGAGCGAACTACTTATAATAGATTACCTGATTTACCTATTCCTAAGTTTGATGGACGCCCTGACTCCTGGATAAGTTTTATTGATCAGTTTGACAGTGTAGTAGATTCCCAACACCATTTAACCCCCACAATGAAATTACAGTACTTGGTTGGATCCTTGGCAGATGAACCTAAGCGGTTGTTATTACATTTAAAAATTGAAGAAGGCAACTATGAAGTTGCTCGTGAGTTGTTGAAACAGCGGTATCACAATACACGGGTTCTTGCTGATACCTACATAACCCAGATACTTACCCTGCCGGAGATTTCGAATAAATTTACAGGTTTGCGCGCGGCCTTTTTGAACCCCTTGTTAACTGCCTATCGCTGTTTAGAGCGCTTAGATTTACCCGTATACTATTGGTCTTATATGTTAGTACATATATGTTTGACTAAGCTTCCCTCTGATTTGAAATCCCGTTTTGAGCGTTGTTATGGCGGTGACGCTGATGAGTTACCTACCTTTGAAAATCTTATTACCTTTTTGGAAGACGAATGTCGTCACCATGACAACGTTGGCAACACCTCCCTTGTAGATTCTAACCTGACGAAATTTAAAAGTACTGTACCTAAACATACTTACCTTGCGGCTCCTCCCTCCCCTATATTAAATAATAGACAAAAAATGTTACCGGTAATAAATAATAATAAAAAATGTTACCTGTGTGCTTCCTCTTCCCATTACCTCCGTGAATGTCCCGAATTTAGAGCTATGAATCCTAGAGATAGATCGGGATTTGTAAAACATTCCCGGTTATGTTATAGGTGTTTGGACAAACATTCAATTCTTATGTGCAAGCGGGACTACAAATGTTCAACCTGCGGTCGCTCATCCCATCACACTATGCTATGTTTTAATGATTCCCGTAACCCAATGTATCCTACCTCATCCAATTGCAATTATAATTGTAATTCCAAATTTAATAAACGCAATTATCCGCGTACCTGTCCTTCTTCTACCCGCGGTCCCTATATGGGCGGGGGCCAGCATAAGAAATATTCCCCTTCGCAACTCCAGCGCTCCCCCCAACGACATTCCCAGAGAGCTTCTCCCCCCAGAGAAAATGCTCCGCCCCAACCTAGACAGGTTGAAAATAATAGACAGGTTGAAAATATTATAAGATATCGTGATAATTCCTATAATAGAGAAGATAGACCCACATAGCTAGATACTTGTATTACTCCCCCTTCCCCTTGCCTTAATATCTCACCCAATTCCCTTATATTATTGCCTACTGTTAAATTACACGTTAAAACTGCTAGTGGCTATTTTATTGAAGCGCGTGCCTTATGTGATACCGGTGCCCAGGGTTGCCTCATTACAACCGATCTTGTTGTTAATTACCTCAATTTGACCATCTCCCCCTCCTGTGCCCCTGTACGTGGCATAGGTAATATTCCTTTAGTGGTTGCCCGTGGTTCTATTTCCCTGTGTTTTAAACCTTTGTATAATTCCTTCCCTGAGGTGTCAACCTCTGCTATGGTTATAGATGTGATTGCCGGTACGCATCCTGAGTTTGAGTTCCCTGAGTCTGTGTTTTTTCCTAGTAGTGATTTTTCCCTTGCTGACCCTACCTATAATAAGCCTGGCCCGATAGATATACTATTGGGTGCTGACGTGTTCGGCGCGCTTTTGTTACAAGATAAAATATTTAACTTTAACGGCCTTACTGCTTTATCTACAATTTTTGGTTATATTGTTTGCGGTCCAGTCGCTGCCGATTATGGTGAATTAGAGCCCCCCATGACTGGAATATCCTTATCCCGTCTCATCGAGAGATTCTGGAAGGTCGAAGAGACCCCTCAAACCATGATTGCTTACCCCTTAGATAACGATGGTGAGATTTATAAATAAAACCCGAAACTTACCCGTTGAGCTATCTGTATCCTTATTCCGTTAGCGCGTAGCGTTTCCTTGCGGTCTTCCCTAAGACGACTCTCACTCTTTCTTGACAAAGAAGGAATCATCAGAGTCGGTGGTCGTTTATGAAACTCCTTTAACATTCGAGGAATTAACTACAATTTTTGCTAAAATTGAAGCAGTATTAAATTCCCGGCCGTTATGTCCCTTATCTAATGACCCTAACGATCTAGAAGTTTTGACGCCTGGTCATTTTTTGATTGGCCAACCTCTTAGTGCTTTGCCGGAGTATCCCTATAACAATGTAAAAATTAATCGTTTAACCCGTTTTCAAGTAGTGCAACAGATAACTCAACATTTTTGGTCGCGGTGGCAGTTAGAGTACCTATACACTCTGCAGACTAGGCAGAAGTGGACTGATCCAGTGAATCCTCCAACAGTAGGTGAGCTAGTCCTCATCAAAGATGATAATTTACCCCCTTTACAGTGGCGACGTGGTCGCATTTCCCAAATTTATCCTGGTAAAGATAGCGTTGTGCGTGTGGTCGATGTTAAGACATCGACAGGTATCCTAAAGAGAGCCTTAACCAAATTAGTTCGTCTACCTATTAGTTAGCTACTCCCATTTTCTCGTAAACATTAGATGTTTAGGGGGGGGGCTATGTTTATTCCTATTTGCGCCGCCCCCCTGCGATGAACCCCGCGCGGTCGGTAACAGTAGTAGTAGTTGTCGAGTTGTAGCAAAAGGGGGACGTGAGACGGCCGACGCGAGCGCACGTCCTTCCTGAATCTAATATTAATTAGCGGTGTGATTTTCCCTCAGCCTTATTTGATTTCCCTTTTGTGTATTCCCTCTTGATATTGAACCTGACAAAGACAAACCTACAAAAGATAATAGTGCAAGTAACCCCTAGTGAAGAAGACTCAAGTGAGACATTCCATGCCGGCCGGAAACAATCAGTGTTTGTGTTGTGAATCATGAAGATAAGGTACTGTACAATTTCTATTATCCTAAAACCGACTATAAAGTAAATAATTAATAAATAACCTCCACTTCAGCACGCTTCCACAATTGCTGACCCCTACCCACTATTCAATATATATATTTTTTGGTAGCAGAACGCGGTTCATTATATTCATTAAATACTACTATATACATTTTCTGGTAGCAGAGCGTAGTTATTATATACTATACATATATATATATATATATATATATATATATATATATATATATATATATATATATATATATATATATATATATATATATATATATATATATATATATATATATATATATATATATATATATATATATATATATATATATATATATATATATATATATATATATATATATATATATATATATATATATATATATATATATATATATATATATATATATATATATATATAAGTATATATATATATATGTGTATAAACGTCTTCCAAGTAACTATCTCGTTTGAAATTATGGAATAATTGCAAGTTCATAAGACGAACAAACTTAGTCACAGTTGCAATATGAGCAATAAACGATCCAACTGCTGGCGTCATATTAAGTTAATAATTCAATTACTTATCTGTGGTCCTTTAGCGGCTTAAGTTCTTAGTTTAAACTTAGTTTTGTGTTCAAATCTTAGAATGAAATATTTAATATGAATAATTATAATACATATATTATAATATAAAGTTTTTTAACTAGATCGGTTTAATAATAAAATAATAAAAATAATATAAAAAATACGAACTGGTGAAATATATCACAATTTAAATATAGCCACATTAAATTGTATAGCCATATTAACTAGAACCGGAGAAGATAGATTTTTTCATTCCGATTATCTTCGCTCTGGCAACTAAGCAAGCACAATGTTGAGTTCCGCCATTCAACATCATATCTCATTTTATATAATAAACAAGATGTAACTGTTGTATAATAGGTTAAATACTTTAAATTATGTTGTTAGTTAATATTTGCATGTCTAATTCTATCTTTCTTTGTCGGTTATTCTGCTATGAATTGCAAAGCATATGTTTTATTAGGCTGATTAAAATATTAAAACGTATATGTTCTTTTTTTGCTCGGACCTTTGTAGATTGAGTGGTGGTGGTAGTCCTAACTGAAATGCTTTCTCATAACTTGTTTTGACAATAAAAGAGAGCTTTTGCTTTTATTGTTATTTTTACTTTTTATAAACTGCTTCACGCTTTATCCCACATATTGCAGGGTAGAAAGAGGGAACTGCAGGAACCATATGAACCTAGTGTTAAGATACTCCGTTGCTTAGTTCCTGCTATCTCCGTCTCCGTGTTCCGAGTGGTGGAACTCAGCGTCGCGCTTTGCCTAGTTGCCAGAGTGAAAAAAATCGAACGAAAAAATTGAAAAATCGAAAGGAATCGAACCCTCAAACCGTCACGTTTACAAGCAGACGCTTACACCTCCGCGCCTCGACAGCCCTCTTTATAAACTGTTTATTCAATAAATCGAAACATATATGGAATTTTTGTTAACGAGTGACTGCACACAACGCAGAGCCTAAATTATATAATTTAGATATAATATAAGTATTGGAAATATTCTAAATTTAAATTGTATGCAACGTACTTTAATCAAATTATTATTATATATAATAATAGATTTTTTATTTATAAATCGATTCATGTCATGTTTATAAACTCGCTATTCGCATTTATTTCTCCTCTAGTCCCCTTCTGATTCAAGATTCGCGTCTAGACGGCGCCGGTGGCTTTGTGATTCATCCGCAAAACACAATTGTTTGATTACAATGCTGATGCACATATAATAGTAATATTTTAGAGATAGAAATTATACATTTTAACTAAAAATAAACCAACTTCAAAATTATAATGAACTACATGTGCAAACTTACACAAAAACCGTATTTTAAAAAGTATTTTGAATACTTAGCAGCAAAGATATTTAAAAATAAATATAAGAAATTGCCATATACCTAGGTATTTGCTTTTCTTGGAGTTAATGGCAAATTGATTATTGCTTTTACTAATTTTGTTATCTTTTGTTCGGTGTATTTAATACTTTTGTCGGATTTCGTTAGCACTGACTTTATTAAGAGTCTAGTATCTCAAAGAATCTCCTATCACCATCAGCTTATTATAATTTGATAAATAAATAAAGGGTTTTTTTTTAAATATTTTTATAAAAAACCTAAAATTGAGACAGAGATAGATTCTACCAATTTTCTTAGAACTCCATCACTAGATCCTCATATTGTCTATCATGAATAACGCCACGTTATACAAATCAGTTTACATTACTTGGAAAATCTGGTACGTATCGAATAGCTGCAAATTTGTGAAATTTCGTATAGTCAAAACAAGGATTCTACGAATAATTGATAAAGAGAATGGAATACTGATTAGTTGGTATTTCCTGTAGTTAATAATCAATCACTGTTGTATATAAGCTTGTAATAGTTTTTTTGTGATACAAAAAAAAATGTGTTATTATCTTTATATATAGTTTACGTTCTCGTGTCATTTGACAGGTCGACACTAAAAGTATTCTATTGTACTTGACTAAGTAATAAATTTCATACAATTATATGTTTTTAAATGTTTTCTCTGGTCCAGCTTTTTATAAATTTAAATATTGAAATGTTATTAGTTATAGCTTCGTGTCGAAGGAAAACAAAGTAATACGAAGTAGCACAAGTCCACGATATTTTATATGTGTAAGTGAAATTGTATAAAAAGGATAAAATTTAATATCTTTTTTCAAACCAAGGCTCTTTTCTTTTTCGTAGTCTAGACACGTAACAGAGTGCAAAATTCGATTCAAATTACAATGAGTTGTTTCTTTACATTTGCAAAACAAATTCAATAATTGTGTTTGACAACAATTTTTAAAATTTAGTTTAACATTTGACGTAATTATAATACGCTAACCGATTTAACAGTACATCACATGGTTAAATATAAAATAATAAAGAAAATCGGTAGATCTTCTTCTTATGCGCATAAGAGTCAAGACAGTTACATTATTGGATATGTGCCGCAAACGATGCGGCAAAGAAAATATAATATTTTGCGTCATTATCCAAGTTTTGTTGATATTTCCACTCGAGTTCAGACACCCTCGCGGCTTGTCGCACTGCGGCCAGATCGAGAACGTAAGCCGACTTATAAATTGCTTTAATTTAATATATCGTAACTGCGAAGGGGAGCCGCATCGGCAACCATTTTTCTTTTTAAGGGGACTTTGGCATCGTATCATAAATAACATTGTACTAAAATTTCACGCTGCACGAACCATTGTACAGTGACTAAGATAACTATTGTCTGCAACTGCAATAGGGGAGCAAATTTATGATCGCAAGCAATAAAATAATGTAGCGGGAACTTTAAGATAAATATTAAGGAAGGCAGCTAAAAGATTGGGGATATAGTAACAGATTTTGAAGATATTTTGTGTTTCTACCACGCTTTACATAAATAAATTCAATTCAGTTGATTTTTTTATATTTAATATTTTTTCTTGATTAGTATTGTGATTTCTTAGAAGCCAATAGGAAGTACTCGAAAAGTTTGACAGCGCTTTAATTTTATTTAATATTAATTTTCACCGTCTTAATTATTTAATATTAACTTTCACCGTCCGTATGAATTAAATATTAGAACTACCATCATGGTGCAAAGCCGCAGTGTATAGCGTATAGCCTATAACGCAAATCGTAAGTTTGATTACTACTTGAGGAGAATTATTAATTTTTTTTTTTCAAAGTGCGACGTCAACTTTCGCTTCGCAATTGGTTAGTTCGTTAATGTACAATAACACGATATGCAGAAAGCAGAGAACAGTATCTTAACATTATGTTGCCTTTTCTTTTTCTACGAAGAAAAAAATGAATTTCAAAAAAACTTATGTTTAATATTTCCACGAAATTTTGAAAAAAATAATGGTTTAATTTATGATACTTACATATTTTTCTAAATAATACCTTTAAAGTATTAATTCATGAATATTTTTCACACAATCTCTACAAAACGTTAACGTTCACGCAAGCATTAGAAAAAATGCTCCAAATAAGCTAATAATATCTATGGAAATAAGTTTGAAACCATTTTCTTTACTGTTTCTACGCCGTCCGCATAAAATTATTTAAATAACTTTAATAATATATTTAATTTACCAAAAAAATAAGCAAACAGATAAAGAGGCACAAAAATTACTTATATAAACAAATGCGTTTAAAACTGTTTAACAATAGAAACAGAATTACGAAATTATTTCCTGGAAAATATAGTAAGTATGTCAACTGCAAAAAACCCCATAATTATACAAATCAAACAACTCAATAACATCTTAAGTAAGACAAAAATACTTTGGATTTAACAATATAGAAGATCGTAAGATTTAGCAATTCGGGCACGTACATAGCAGCGTAAATAAATTACTCTGTAAACTTTTCAATATTTTTCTTGTAGTTAGTTCTCTTGAATTGACTCACAAAAAATATTTAAATTATTTAATTTAATTTAATAATCAAATCAAGTAAATTTAAAATATCTACATGAATACATATAGATCTTTCAAACAAAATTTATTAGAAAACTATGTTGACTGCTACCGCTCGACCTGCTAGCTTACTAACTTCTTATTCAGTGAAATCTTATTTTGTGTGGTTTCATGTAGATAAGTGTGCTTTTGTTTTAAAACTTCTCGGTATAATATAACCTCACACGGAAAAAGAATCTCAATGTATTTCTAAACTGTTTATTATTTTTGTTATTTGTCAGAAAATTGTAGGATACATGAATACTCTCTTCACTTTAATCTATTTTTAAAGACAATGAAAAAGAAACTTGACATTTAAGAAAATTGTTGCATACTTTTAAATGTAAAAATAAAAACGACAACAACCGGTACACAGTTGTTGCTGTACATGACATCTGCAAATTATAGTAACAAATTTTTAGATACTCCTAAAAGAAGCTTACTTGCAAAACTAAAAGAAAATAAATAGAATTTTATTATTATTGTGGTGAGTCAACGGTACAGTATTAAATTATATATTCAACGGATTTAGGTTTGATGCTTAACTGGTGTGATAATTTTCCTTGTCATGGTAGAAAGAAACCTAACAATCCAAAGCGGAAAGTTTAGAACGGAGTGTCTTGATATTAGTCTTCTGTATGCTGGATAGGTTAAAAAAACTGTTAACAACAACAGTATACTATAGTAAAAACTATTTCATCTTCGTATTTCATGTCAAGTAATGATGAATCTTTGTGTACTTCTAACGAGAATCCTGCGGGCTTTTCTTCATATGAGGTTGATATTTGAAAATTAATGCTTACAATTTTTATATTTTAGTCTCGTAGATTTGAATAAACGATATATGAATTTATTCTGTAAATATTGGTTTGCGTTTTCACTACTTAATTTCTCGAAATAAAAGATACAGAATGTTTTATAAAAAATTTAACAGTCGGTCGGTTGCTGGAGAGCTAATATAGAGTCGCGGTAATTTAAAAATAAACTAAGTATCATAGGTTTATACGATTTTTTTAAAAAATAGCTGTTAAGTATGTTATGAAAAAAATACTTACTGATTTCTTCAAGTTCCTTGCCCTTGCCCTTTCATTCATGGAGGCTAGAAAAGGATATTGTCAATCCTTCCGTTGCGTCCAGCGCGTCGTCTGAAACTGGAAAATGGAATTGAGATCTGCCTCTTCCATTCTGCAGTTTCTTCTTCGTCATCGCTCCTCACCGAAGGACATCACTGCATCTCACGACTCTGTGCTATCGACCATCCATCGCACTACGGCTGGCAAAAACGGATAGTCTTTTACTTCACTTGTAAAAACACTCAGCAAGCGAGGTTCGCGCCGTTTCCTTTACCATTGGATGAAGTGGTGGCCAAGCATCAAACTCCTTGTCCAATCGTGTCCTGATAGTACCTCCGTCACTCTAAAAGACAGGAGCCGTGACTTCTCCCGGGTCAGTCGTTGAGAACTCGCCTGTTCGCCTCGAAGGTAGCCAGGCCGGCTACGGGGTGCAGAAGTCACCAGCCAGGCGGCTTTCCGCCACTAAACTATGATGCAATTCCTCGCAGCGTAACATGATCTGTAACTGCACCGTGCCCGATTTTCCTCACGCCACAGATATAATGACGCGAATACTTTTGCCTCTGGGTCCCAGGACAGGAATCTAGTTAGAACTCAAGCCACTTTATAGCAAATAGTGCGACACTCGCGGGTGATTTAAACTACTAACGCCCTCTGCGGCTTGCGCAGAAAGTCGAGAAGGCTGGTCATCGTGTCATTGAACATTGTGGAACACCACTTAACATATATATATATATATATATATATATATATATATATATATATATATATATATATATATATATATATATATATATATATATATATATATATATATATATATATATATATATATATATATATATATATATATATATATATATATATATATATATATATATATATATATATATATATATATATATATATATATATATATATATATATATATATATATATATATATATATATATACCTTATTTTTACCTTTGCAGGAAAATCTAATATGTGATCTGTATGGTGTGGTACCGTAAATCGCATATAAACTTGAGGTACATAATAAAAAGAACAAAGGAATATAATCAGCATCTACGCCTTTTTTTATCGCTGAAAAAATTCTTTCACGCAGACTATCCATATGCAGGAAAAGTATATCCCACAAACGAATCAGTATCTATCTACGCCTAGCGTAAGTGGACTGCGAGAAAACATTTGAGACGTGGTGATGTCAATATCGTAGTATCAGTTCATTTGGATTTAAGTTAGATATTAAATGCTAAAATTCAAGCGAATTTGATTTAATGGAGTATTTCAAATATGTAAATTTATTTTTTATCCAAAAAATTCAGGTAGGTAATATAATATAAAACCCAAATCGTTATAGATAACGCTCATTTTGTTTTGCATATTTATGCTTCCAATAAAATTTATTATGAATTACGTAAAATTGTGATTCATATTACGATTCACATGATATAAAACATTTTATGATTCATTGACAATTGAAGCTTTACAGCTTATCACATTTTTAACCAACTTTCATTATAATATAAAATATTCTAATATAGAATATGATTTAATAAAAAGAAGCGATATTGCTTTATTCAATAGATTACTCGGTTTTTGCGCAACGTATTCGATTTTAATATGCTGCCCGTCCTCCCTTTAGGTAAAGGTACTTGTTAATGTTTGTTATTTCATATACAAACATGGAGAATAATATGTCAGAAAATTGAGTGTCTTTATAAGAATTAAGAAGAACGTGCTCAGATGGTATGGGCACGTCGAAAGAATGGTAAAAAAGATATACGATGGAAAAGTGAGTGGTAAGAGAGGTAAGGGGAGACCTCGGTTGACTTTCGAAAGCACAGTATCGATGATACTGGAGGAAGATCACGTAAAAAGCATGAGGACTCCCCGGAGAGCATGCATGAAGAGGTTAATGACAGTGGACGAGGCGAAAGAGGTATGCAGGGACCGCAGCGTTTGGCGCTCCGTTCTCCCTGACTACCCCGCTAGGGATAGAGCGTGAAGATATGTATGTATGTATGTATATTAGGTTTATTTTCGTTAAACGTTGAGGCCAGTTATCAATAGCAGCACGAACTCTTTCTAGAGGAAAATTCTTCACTGCCAACCGAATGGATCGTTTTAGGGACTCCAAATTATCATGGCGTTTAGAGCAAGCCTTACTCTCTAAAACTGACCATAAATCATAATCCAATGGATTTAGGTCAGGACTGGACGACGGCCAGTTTTCAGTGCTGATAAAGTCCGGAACGTTAGTTTTCAACCAAGATTGGGTGGATCGAGCTCTATGACCCGGTGCCGAGTCTTGTTGAAAGCACCATTCTTTGTTATTGAACATGGTGTTAGTTAAAGACTTAACTACCGTCTCAAGAATGGTATTTTGATAAACTTGTGCCGACGTTTTAATACCTTTTTCACAAAAATATGGCTCAGTCACCCCTTCATAGCTAACACCCCATCAAACCATCACTGAAGTGGGATAATGCCCACGTTGTACTCTGTTTACTAATTGCGAAGCTTCTTTAGAGCTTCCAGCATAAATACGGTCATTTTGTTTATTAAAATACTGCTCAATTGTGAAAATTTTCTCATCCGTAAACAAAATTTTTTGTGACCTCCCTTTGCGTACCGCTTAAGTAGTTGTTTGGATTTTACCACCCTATTCTTCTTTAAATTATCAGTTAAGAAGTGACCAGTACGTCTCTTATAGGCTGCAAGTCCTAAGTCATCTTTTAATATACGCGACATAGTTCTAGGAGCTATCTTCATCTCCCGAGATAAAATCTTTTGCTTACGGACAGGATTTCTTCGAATTCTTTCCCTAACTGCTTTAATCACCTTTTTCACACGAACGGTACGTGGACGGCCAGATCTTTTTCTGTCACAAACAGAGGAGGTATCATTGTACCTATCAATAGCCCGGTAAACAAACATTTGACTAATACCAAGCGGGTGGAGGGTTTTAAAAATTGCACTTTTCTCCATATCTACTTTATGTAAGGCAATCACAGCGATTCGGTTTTCTTTATCACCCCACTCCATTTTAATATAACAAAATATTTAACAATATAATGGCGCGAAAATAAGAAAACACATCAAGCAATCATATAAAAATGACAGATTCCAAATTCAAACGTAATATTTTCTTTTTTTGAATAGTAACAGTATTTATGGCCAGACTAAGTATATATATATATATATATATATATATATATATATATATATATATATATATATATATATATATATATATATATATATATATATATATGTTTATATATATATATATTTATACTCTCTGTGTGACACTCAGTGCTGACAACAAAAAAAATCAAGATATCTTTTAATATTTTCAAGATTTCTTTATTGTTTCTTCGAAAGCGATATATCAATCAACAATTTTATATCAACCAACAGGCAAACAGAAAGAGAGACGAAAAATAGTATTTATGTATAGTAAGAAATGCCTATGCCTTTTTGATATTTAACATGTCAGTTAGTAAAATTACATAGTTAATAGAATGCCATAGCAATATATATGAAATAACTCAATAAGACCAAAAAAATAGGAAATAAGGCCGAGATATTTAGCAATTCGGGCACGTACCTTAAGGCATATATAAACTGTTCTGAAAACTTTTAAATGTTTTCACTGCATTGAATACGAGAAATATGTAAATACATCAAGATTTAAGGTAAGCCAAATATTTTTTATATTTTCAAAATGATAAATTATTGAAGTGAAACTTCTTTAGGCGCATGAGGGTAAAATTTTTACAGATGAAACGTCACGCCGGTATGCAACGGAAGTGCCGGAAAAGAGAGACAGAGTGATCGAGATCGATTGAGAGAGAGTAAGACAGGGCGAACGTAGCATGAGCAACTAGCCGTGGAGTGAGAGTAGGGAGCAAGCGAGTGAGAAAGATTGAGAGAAAAAGTGAGACAAAGCGAACGTCGTATCACGCATAGTGCTATGGAGTGTGAGGTGGGAGAGAGCTATAGTGAGAAAGATTGAACAAGAGAGAGAGAGAATACGGGATATCGAGAAAGAATACACGCCCCATTGGTTGTGTATTCGTTTACTAGTTAATTATTAGAACTTTAGATGGCATTTCTGTCGCATAGCGTTTTTTATGATAATTGGTTTGAAGGTTAGGTAGTTTTAATATTTACAAATAACATGTGGTATTTCAACTTGCCACTCGTCATTTGATAATTTAATAAATCATTTACCATAAAATAAAAATATTTCATAAATTCGCTTTTCTAAATTTTGAATTCAAAAACAAAACTTAATTAATAATTTCTAATATTGACAAAAAACACGTGGTATTTTTATTTACAATTCGTCATTTGAGATTTCAATAAATGTTTGTGCATAAAATACTAATAACAATATTTCATAAATTCTTTTGACGAAATTTTAATTTAAAAATTGGAATTTCTAGAGTTATTATTAATTTACAAAAATGTTGTATAATTATATTTAAATTAGATTAGGTATATTTAATATTTACAAAAAATCACGAGGAATTTTAATTTAATATTCAACATCTGAGATTTGACTACATTATTTTTCAAACAATATAAAATAAATTTATTTTAATGACAATTAAATTCCTAACCTATCTTCCTTTTTCCCTTTCTCTTAATCTTGGAAATTTAAAGTTTTAGATTTGTATAAATATAAACAAGATTTATAAATTAGTTCGCCAAAGAAGTTTCACTTCTGACATGTGTACTTTGTACGCACGCATGTTTATTTTTTTGTGTTAGAGACATGTGCTCGTTAAAATCAACTGATTTTAACTGCTGTTTATTGCTGTTTTCCCACAAGATAATGTTACTGACGCTGATCTATACATGGTAAATATAATTATTATCAAAATATCATTAACACTAGAAACTCTTGGTTATTTATATTACTGTTTATAAGTAAATAGAAATAATAGTGTCTCGTGACTGCTTCTCTTTCTCGTCCCTGGCTTATTAGAGATACTTTATCTTCTTATGTCAGACGTTTTTAAGATCTACCGCCACTGGAAGCTGATTTTTATTAAAATATGCCAACAGCACAGCACCTTATTACATATTAATTCGTACTTAGGATTAGAAAAATTTTCTTGCTATGGTACGAAACAAAACATTATATCTTCCCCAAGTGAAAATTGTATCAATATACCATCGTGTTTACAGGTAGATGCTATTTCTGCGCCACAACGGCAAATGTAAAGTAGTGATTTAGCATATGAATTTATAAATGTAAATTCTTATACGATATACGCTAATCTCTATAGTTTATCTTCATTGGCTTACAGCTAATGAAGAACAATACCTGAGTTTCTACAACTAGTTTTTGAGTTTTCACCACTTCATTTGTCGCAGTAAAAGTACCGAACAATAAAATGAGGTAAAATGCAGGTTAGTATATTCTATATATTTATGTTCTATTAAACAATGTTGATAACCAATGTAAAGCTAATGATACATATAGTCTGTTTGGCCTATTTCGACATACATTTGATAGCATTGGTACTTCAAATAAGTGCAATTTATGTCAACAGAAGATTCATTCAATTAACCGACACAAATGACGAATTCTGAATGGATTGATTAATTAATAATGTAAATTGTTGATAATGTAATAATATCACTTTTCTGTAGAGTTTAGAGCTATAAAAATTAAGGGGAAATTGTGGTGAAATGTGCAAGCGTCATTATATATATATATATATATATATATATATATATATATATATATATATATATATATATATATATATATATATATATATATATATATATATATATATATATATATATATATATATATATATATATATATATATATATATATATATATATATATATATATATATATATATATATATATATATATATATATATATATATATATATATATATATATATATATATATATATATATATATATATATATATATATATATATATATATATATATATATATATATATATATATATGTAGAGGAGTAACGGAACGCAACCGCGGGCCGCTGTGATTGGCCGTTTCATCGCAGGACACCACGCAGCGACTATTATAAAACGGAACGAAATTTGAACGAGCTCTTTCTTTTTCAATTACCAGCCGTTTTTGTGTCTGCTACGACATAACTGTTCCTCCGAGCCGAATTATTCGAAAAACGCTAAAATCACGCAAAATTATACGCTAAAATCGAGGAATATACGGAATCATCTGTCCAGTACAACGAAAAGTGCAAGAAAATCGCCAATTAGTATCCTTTTCAATCCTTTTTTCCACTACAGTTCCCGTTTTGAATCAACTTCAACGTTATTCACGTAAGTACTCCGCCTTTTTAAATTCTATCGAAATGAGTACTGAACAGCCACCAAGGCCTAAATCACCTAGAATCACATTAACTGACGATGAAAGCACTAATAAATTAATAAAGATCTCGTAAAGAAACGAGCAATCATCAAAGGTCGGTTAACGAGATTTTCAAATTACGTTAACGGTTTTAAGTGCAACGAAATTTTACCAAATCAAACTAGAATTGACTTAAAATTAAGGATGCAAGGTGCCGCTAGTATTTTTGCCGAGTTTTGTGATCTTCAAACTAAAATTGAAGAGTCCGTTTTAGATTCAGATTTAGATGAACAATTAGAACAACGCGACAGGTTTGAAGATTGCTACTACGGTACACTGTCTCAAGCTGAATGTACGCTTAGTAAGGGTGAGTTATTTAACGCAAGTTCTAAAAGTGAATCAATAAAATTGCCTACAATATCAGTTCCTACCTTTGACGGTTCATGTGAGCGTTGGTTAGAGTTCAGAGACACCTATTTGTCACTAGTACATAATTCACAAAATATAACTAGTATTCAGAAATTCCACTATCTGAAATCCTCGTTAAAGGGCAGCGCAGCACTAGTTATAGATTCATTAGAATTTTCAGCTAAGAATTATGAAGTTGCATGGGAGTTGATACTAAATAGGTACAATAATAACAGGTTGCTCATTCACAGCCATGTAAAAGCACTATTTTCCATTCGTCCGTTAAATAAGGAGTCACCAGAATTATTAAGAACATTAATCGATACAATTTTAAGAAATTTACGCGCATTAAAATTACTAGGTGAGCCAGTCGATAGCTGGGACACTTTAATTATTTATATAGTTGTTTCAAAATTAGATAAAACTTCAGAACGCGAATGGGAACAATATCGAAACACAATTATTAATAAATCTAATGACACCTCATCACGCTTGAAACTCGATGTTTTATTGAATTTCCTAAGAGACTGGGCAGATATGCTGGAAACATTGCAGGCATCACACAATAATATTCGATCTAACGACAACATACACAATAAAAAACAATACTTACAACCACACACTTCTTCTAAATTGCACTGCAACGTTTCTAGCTATAACACTAAGCAACACAACGCGAATAAATCTTGTTTACTATGCAAGTCGAATCATTCACTTTATGCATGTCACAAATTTCTTGAATTTAACTCGCAAGAAAGGTTAAAATTTATACACAGTAACAAGTTATGCGAAAATTGTTTCCGTACGGGTCATATAGCGAAAGATTGTCGATTCGGAACCTGTAGGAAGTGTGATAAGAAGCACAATACATTACTACATATAGATAGCGAAGGCGACCGCGAGCTCATACCGCACAGACCGCTACGCGACAATAAGGAACCGGTTTCCATAACGCTGGCAGCCGCCCGTGCAGCTATCCCACCTCATTATACGCAACTTAATTCGACGCACACAGAGACACTACGCATGCAATATACATGCACACAGCGGGTTTTGTTATCAACGGCGTTAGTAGAAGTTATAGATAAACATAATAAGTATCACTTAGCTCGCGCTTTTTTGGATTCCGGGAGCGAATTATGTTTAATTACACAATCTTTATGCAATTCACTAGATAATCCAATGATACAGTCCACACAAGAAATTCGAGGGGTAGGAAATACGATAACACAAGCTACAATGACTTGTGATATCGAAATAAAATCGCGCATTAATTCCTACACTACACGTTTACGATGCATAGTTCTACCGCAAATCACGTCTACGTTAGCCGCTATACCTAAACGGGAAGTTTCGCAACTTAAACTTCCAGATAATATTCAGTTAGCGGATCCATACTTTTATCAGGGAGAAAGTATAGATATTTTAATAGGCGCAGACAAGTTCTGGGATTTACTAGGTCAAGGTAAAATGCGTTTACCTAATGGTCCCTTTCTACAAAATACACGACTAGGCTGGGTCATTTCGGGTCCCGTGCATACGACTACGCGCAGCGCGGGCCACGTAAAGTGTAATTTTACGCAAGCTATTAATGACCAATTACGCAAGTTTTGGGAGCTAGAGGAGCTTAAGTTATGTAAGACGCGTTCAGAGGAGGAGAGGGCATGCGAAGATCATTTCGTCAACACAACTACACGCAATAGTGATGGAAGGTTTTGCGTTAACATTCCCTTTAAATCCTCACTACATAACTTAGGTGAAACGTATCCTCAAGCTTTAAATCGGTTTCTTTCTTTAGAAAAACGCTTACTACGTGTTTCGGAGTATAGACATTTGTACAGCGAATTTATACACGAATACGAACAACTAGGGCATATGACGCGCATCGATGGCATACCATCGAAACCCTACTGTTTTTTACCACATCACGGTGTGTTTCGCGAACATAGCACCACTACTAAGCTACGGGTGGTGTTTGATGCCAGCGCCACTTCATCTACTGGCATATCACTAAACGATCTTCAACGCGTAGGGCCTCCCATACAAGGGGACCTTATCTCTATTTTATTACGTATGCGACAACATAAATACATTGCATGTGCCGATATCGAGAAAATGTATCGACAATGTTTAGTATCAGAAGATCAGCGCAATTTACAACTCATTCTATGGCGCGATCATCCGACGGAACCCTTAGGTATTTATCGTCTCAACACAGTGGTGTACGGAACCGCGTCCGCGCCATTTCTCGCAGTAAGATGTCTAAGGGAACTAGGATTAACTTGTGACGATTCGAATATCAAGCGAGTTATTAACGAGGATTTTTTCGTCGATGACGTCATTACGGGTTCAGACGATAAAGACGAATTAATAAAATTGTGTCAAAATTTATATAAAGTTTTACAATCAGGATGTTTTTCTTTACGCAAATGGAATTTTAATTTTGAATGTAATAGCTCGATGCTTAAAAGTATAAAACAATTAAATCTTGACGAAAAGGGCACTTTTAAGACTTTAGGTATCGAATGGGATAATTCTACAGATATATTTACATATAATATGAATATTAAAAGCAACATAAAACCATCTAAGCGCAGTATCTTGTCTCATATTTCGCAAATATTCGATCCCTTAGGTTTATTAAGTCCAGTAATTATAATCGCTAAGATTTTACTTCAAAAATTATGGCTTTTAAAATCCGATTGGGACGATGAGCTGCCGCGTGACATGCTAGATGAATGGAACCGGTTTATCGGTAGTTTTACAGCGCTAAACAACATTCGCATACCGCGGCACGTCATCGTGCCTAATAATTCATTTAATATTGAATTACATATTTTTACGGACGGCTCGCAAGTTGCGTACGGCGCGTGCGCATATGTTCGGTGCATTTCCAATACTAAAGAAATAACTGTGAGATTATTATTTGCTAAATCAAAGGTCGCTCCTATTAAACCTATCACTATACCTAGGATCGAGTTATGTGGTGCGTTATTATTCTCACGACTATATCAAAAAATACGGGAGTCACTACAGTGTCAACTTAATCACATCGTTTTTGGACTGACTCGACAATAGTTTTAGGATGGTTGCGAGCGCCTACTAACGCATTACAAACTTTTGTGCAAAATAGGATAGCGGAAATACACGAACTCACAGCAAATATTCCGTGGCGGCATGTCAGTGGGAAACAAAACCCAGCTGACATGGCATCACGAGGGGTTAATTTAAATAACCTTGCCACTGCTACGATGTGGTGGGAAGGGCCCCCATTTTTACACGAATTTGATTTCGTTTGCAGTACCACAACTTTTGATTCGCATATTATACCAGTGGACTTGCCCGACATCAAATCGAAGGCTGTACTCACATGTGTCGAGAAACAGGAATTATTCCCTTTTTCAAGATTTTCTCAATACAATCGATTAAAGCGAACCTTTGCATACATACAACGTTTCATTCATAACACGAGAAATTACGAAATAAATAGACGGACAGGCGCTTTAAGTTCAGTTGAATTGAGAAACGCAGAGTTAGGTTTAGCAAAATTATCACAACTAGAATCGTTCGAAAACTAATATCATTTAATTAATAAAAATAAAACACAAACTTTAAAATCATCGCTATTAAAATTAAATTTATTTATTGATAAAAATGATAACCTAATACGCGTAGGTGGAAGAATTTCGAATTCTGATCAATTTGAATATAGTAAAAAGCACCCTATTTTGCTTAGCTCGAAACATCGATTTTCAACACTATTATTTGCACATGAGCACAAGCGTCTCTTCCATGCAGCTCCTCAACTACTTCTTTATGAAATTAGACAACAGTGGTGGCCTGTTGGGGGGAGAAATCTTGCTCGTTGTATTGTTCATGAATGTGTGCTTTGTAAACGCTTAAAAGGTGATACACTACATCCTATTATGGGAAACTTACCCAAGGAACGCGTGACACCTACCTACCCTTTTTTATTCTGTGGGGTTGACTATGCCGGACCGATGCTCACATTAACACGGAAAGGTAGGGGTGCAAAAACCGTAAAATCATACGTTTGTTTATTTGTATGCTTTATCACGCGGGCAGTTCACTTGGAACTTGTGAGTGACTTAACCTCGGAAGCATATATACTAGCTCTTAAGAGATTTATCTCACGACGCGGTAAACCACAGGAGATCTTCTCCGATAATGGTAAAAATTTCGTTGGCACTATGAACGAATTTTCTAAGTTCATCATGAGATGCTCTGATGACATAACTGAATACGCAACAAGTCAAAGCATTAAATTTAAATTTATTCCTGCTTATAGTCCTCATTTCGGTGGAATTTGGGAGGCAGGAATACGATCCTGTAAATTTCATCTTTCGCGCGTTGTCGGTAACGCTCACCTAACCTTCGAAGAATTCACTACTGTCCTTGTACAAATAGAATCCATCCTTAACTCACGTCCTCTCTCACCTATTTCATCCCATCCGCAAGACTTTCTTCCACTTACTCCTGCCCATTTTCTAATTGGCGATCGCTAACTGCACCAATCTACGAGGACATGAGAGACAACACTAGCAGTCTACTCAGCCGATATCAGCGAGTAGAACAGATACGCCATCACTTCTGGGAAAGATGGACGAAAGAATACATCTCCGAATTGCAAACCAGATGTAAATGGATGAAAGGACTCGATACTCTACAGCCAGATATGTTAGTGGTCATCAAGGACGACAACCTTCCTCCACTAAAATGGCATCTTGGGCGCATCGTCAACACCGTGCCAGGAAAGGACGGCATATCCCGAGTTGCCGACATCCGTACATCATCAGGCATCGTCCGGCGTGCATTCTCTAAGATCTGTCCATTGCTCTGCGCCGACGACGTCAAGCACGAAGAGATGACTTTGGAACCAGGTGCTTCCAAGGCCGGGGGCATGTAGAGGAGTAACGGAACGCAACCGCGGGCCGCTGTGATTGGCCGTTTCATCGCAGGACACCACGCAGCGACTATTATAAAACGGAACGAAATTTGAACGAGCTCTTTCTTTTTCAATTACCAGCCGTTTTTGTGTCTGCTACGACAATATATATATATATATATATATATATATATATATATATATATATATATATATATATATATATATATATATATATATATCTATATATATATATATATATATATATATATATATATATATATATATATATATATATATATATATATATATATATATATATATATATATATATATATATATATATATATGCTTATTATAGAATTTGTATGCGGTCGATGTGAACATATTTATGATACAATTTAATATTTAGTATTAATATTAAGTTTATTTTATTTTTAAGAACGTGAATTAATGATATAATAAACATTAATTTTAAAGATATCTTATACCGTTCAACAAACACCATCACCATTCCAATTCATTACCACTTGCAGTACTCTATGCTTCTAGCCTGATCTCATATCATTGAACTCATTGGCGCCAATTATTCTGCCTTCGATGCAACAATTCAGACAGAATGTTATTGAGTAAACACAAAAGTCAAAGTTCTAAAATTGTACAGTATAAAAATATGAACATTACTAATAAGTTAAAAAAAATCTATTAAAACATTTAATTACATTTAAATACCCTGTTGGTATTGTATTTAAATGTAATTGGATATTTTAAAATACACAAACTTTTACATCTACCCAAAACAAACATCAGTTTCATATTTCAAGTGCTTTAATTATTATTTACTATGCCACTTCGGTAACTGAATCAACACAGACACTGGTGTGTTTATCTCCATTCGTAATTGGCCCGCGATCATCAACTACGTAGCACTTATACAGATAAAAACAAATAAAAGCTTTAATCGTTTCCCCAATTTGAATCATTCATTAAACGAATATCTTCTAATAAAGTAATCGGGTCCTTGACAAACAGTTGAACTCATAACAGACACCAACGAAATAAATTCTTATACAGCGACATTAAATTTTCTAACATAATCTCCATGTCTGTATGTGAAAGTATCTTTAGCTAAGGGAGAGGAGGGGCTATTATATTACAACCGAATACGTTGTCAAAAAACCGAGTATTTAATATAGCAGTACCGCTCGTTTTTATTAAATGAATATTTTATATTATAATGAAAGCAAGTTACAAAAAGTAATAAGCCGTAAAGCTTCAATCAATAGAATCATAAAATATTTTGTATTATGTACATTGTAATATTATTCAGAATTTTGTATTCATAATAATTTTTTTGGAAGCTTAAATATTCAAAATAAAATATCGTTATCTATAACGATTTGTATTTTCTATTACATTATTTACGCGCTCTAAATGATTTAGATATAAATTATATTTTCATATTTGATCCTATTGGATTACTCAAATTACTTCAGTAAATGCCCGCTATTATGTTCAATTGAATTTTACCATTTAATATGTAACCATAAAGTAAAGGAAGTGATACTATAATATTAACTTCACCACGTGGACAAAAGTATCAACTCTGAGTCGACCTCGCGCATCGAAGGTTTCGTACCAGTATCACTGATTTAAGTTACCTTGTTTAACACTTATTTGTTTTAAAGTGTATATGCGATCTACGGTACAATAGTCTGCAGATCACGTAGAAAATTTTCGATTAATTTTCTGGTAGGCAAATTGTCCAGATAGTTAATAAGCGACGGAACGGCAATAGTGTAAAATGACATGAAAATATAAATTTTGAAAATAATTTACATAACTTTATTAATACAATATTTTTTTACTAAAAATAATTCACGTCAATTTTTTTAATATCTTCATGTGTCATTTTATTGATGAAGAACGATAATAGCAGTATTTGTCCGATTTATTATATGAATTCTTAATATAAATAAAGAAATAAAACACAAGTGTCACTTACTTTGACTATAGGTTTTGCGCCTGTTGATAATTTGTGCTAGACAGCCATCACGCTGCTGAGTGGTAAACGTCAATGCCACCAGACACGTATTTCTTGCACCATGATGGTCTCATATTAAATAAGTAATCAAAAGTTATATGTTTTAATATTATTTATCTTTGTACATACAGCATTTAAAAATATATTATAAAACAGAATTGTAAATTTAGATGTAAATAATTTGTAGGTGCGGTTACAATAGGCTACTGAGGTTTAAATTTCTAAATCACATTTAAAGTTCGGGCTCTATATTTATTACTATCAAGTAAATTTTGTACGCATCGCCTATCCCATATAGATATCCTACATAAAATCTTATATATCCTTAGAAGTTTCTAGTGCCTTGTGTGCATAGAGAAACCTTTTTTATTTTAGTTCTTTCAAGGACGGATAGACCTATATGATGTAAATTTAATTGTTTGATTTCACGTTTTACATTATATATAGGATCAAAATGTCAAGAAAATTGTACTTCATTTTCCGTCCAAATTTGACAAGTACCAAGATGAGTGACAAACTTTATCCCACACTTTGTCTTAAAAAGCGAAGAAATATTCTTACAAATAGGAGTCGACCAACCATGACCATTATTAACGAAGGACACTTAAACACTTAAACATATTTAAGGGCAACCTAGTGGAAGAGATAATTTATTTATATCTAAGTATTTGCACGAGTTAAATAGTACAACAACTTTGTATTTTAAAATATAAATCATTATTTTTAATTATAACAAATAATAATAATTGTGAGGACCGTCGTGGCGCAGGGGCGCAACGTCTGCCTGTAACGCGACGGTTTCTGGGTTCGATCCCCAGTCAGGGAAGATGGATTTTTCTATTTCCATTTTCTTTGCTCTGGCAATTAAGGCAAAGCGCGGCATTGAGTTCCGCCACTCAACACGCAATGCCTCGAAAACGATGGAAAGCGGGGACGGAGAAAGCAGGGACTAAGTAACGGAGTGTCTTAACACTTACCAGGTTCGTATGGTTCCTGAAGTTCCCTCTGCCTACCCTGCCATGTGCGGGATAAAGCGTGAACCTAAAAAGAAGAAAAGAAACGAATTCGCAACTGTACTTACTGTTGCACAGCATTAGTATAATTGTGTATTTATTATTATTATTATTATTTGTTAATTTAATTATTAAGCAAAGGTAACTTTGACATATAAACAAACATAAAAAAATGAAGGTCGCTGCAAAATTTATAATATAATTCCCAGTTCTGCAACCAGTTCCGTTCAGGCTAGGCGATACTTTTTATGCCATATTTTATGTTAAATTGTTATTTTTTTTATTGTTTAAAACATATGGTGAAGAGTTTCTTTCGCCATTTCTTGTCTTCCATGACAAAGCACCTTTCCGACATGGGAGTAGATAAAATATTAGCGTTCATAAGTGTATCTGTGATACCTATACTAATAAATATTTTTTGATTTTGATTTCGACTGTCCCTGGATTCCGAGGCATAAAGACATCTTTATTTGGTTAAATTTGTACTAATTTGCTTTCAAAGTTAGTAAATTTACTTTGCTGAAAAGGAATTATCGAGAGACTTGAGACGAGATCAAAAATATGAGTTTAACAATAGTCCTATATGACCTATATGGGACTTGTCCAATGTGTTTATTGATTTTGGGACAAAATGCTGAGTTTTTATTAATTAATTTGTTTTGTTGTAAGTGTTAATCCACACTAAAGATAGAAGAAACACTTAAAAATCAACTATAAAAACCGCGTCATCGTCAAACAGGATGACTTAGTCGTTATAGATGATGTGCCAGTAGGGAGAAAGGAAGTAACGAGCCACTAATGATAATTCACAGAAAAGGAAAAAACTGCTTTATGATAAAAGTCAATAAAATAATTGTCAATAAAGTCATTTGCTATTATTTATAAAAGGTAATAGATAATAAATTATTTAGTTGTGTAGTATAAGTGAATTACAAAATCATGTAATTAGATGAATAAAATTATTATATTTTTGTTGGGCAAGTAATAAACCCGTTTATGTCGTGTTTTGTTAACGTAAGGTATATGTATTCGACACATTAAAACCTATAAGGCTTGTTATCATTTATAAAATCAACTGCAAATATGTAAATATATAATTAAAGTAAGAATTACTGAAAAAAGAAAGAAAATACCCTAAACTACACTAATATTTTTAAGTGAAATATTTTTTATGGCGGTTTATACCATATAAACAATCATATCATATCTTTTTAAAATATGCTAATTTTGAAACTAGAATTTAACTAAGATATTTTAGTTTTTATCTTGAATATATGAAATATGTTGTTATATAAATAACGCTTACAAAATCTACATTAAATACATACTAATTTTACACGTATAATATTATATGAGAGTTATTATAATTAAATGAGTTTCATTGTCTTACGTCTACGAGTATATACACTGTTATTCTCGATTATTTGTGTTTACGATTTTTGTTTTAGAATCGTGAAATTACATTTGAAATTAATTAAAAAATAAAACTTATACTCTAATTAATGTATATGAAAATTTGAATAACAGTACAAAATTTTTTACTAAATATTAAATTGCTACTTAAATGCTTTGGATGTAAATTCAGTTTTACCGTTATTATAATACTTTGGAACCCTATCAATGTATGGGGATTGCTGATCGTACGATCAAAGGTAGGATTTTAGATTTGTTTTTCAGATCACGCTTCCGAGACTATTCTATTAGGTGTTTTTACGACACGGAACGAATTTGGATATATTCAGGATTGAATATTTTTATAAGTAAAGTTGTTGAAACATAATTGAGGTTGACAGTAATTAGCTATAAAACTAATTTACTAGCTTTACAGGAAGAGAGTGGTCATTTACTCATTTTATTTTTAAAGGGTAAGCCAAACTCATCCCCATCCGTGGTGATGCTGTTAAAACCATACAAGAATTACTTAGGTCTAGAGCAGTACAGTCCATCAGAGAAAATAATCTTACAGAAATCAGTATTTAGCGAATTAAGCGATCCACCGAATATTCTAATTTATGTTTTAAGTAATTTGTGTTGTTTTGTTATATTTATTAGTAAATTTTATCGTAATGACAAAACCTTTAACTACTAAAATTCATAAAGTTATTACTGACTTTGAGGAAGGAGGAAGGAAGGACTTTAAGGAATTTCTAACAGCAGAGGCCTCAAACTGACATGGAATGAAAAATGTTTCAATACAATCAGTCGTAAAGGGATCCATAAACTTTTGTCGAATTTGTAAAAGCAACCTTAATTTAAATTTATTGTTATGATAAATAAACATAAAACGAGCAAATAAACAAATAAATAAAATTATTTGCCGCAAACTGGTAGAAAGGTAGTTAGAGGATGAAATAATAAAGCCAAAAAAACACTACCACTATTTTATTTAATTATACTTTCATTTGAAGAGTATTAATATTGATATTTAATAGAATAATTAAATAAAATAAGCTTACTTATTTGTAACTATCTACAATATTTTTGTTAAGTTTCTATAATTATAATATGATGTATATTAGTGTCCCGAAAATGTTCTTTTACAAATGGTTAATACTTATAAAGAACTTTTGAAAGGGTTTCACAACTAGGTATAATCTAAGTATTAGTTTTACTTCCAACCCTGCAAAATAACATAACATCTTGCTTCGTAACACTTGTTTTGTTCTCAGAGGGAGGATAGAAGAACCTTCATTTTCATTCGACAAGGAATTGAACCAAAAACAGCCGCGATAAATGTTGACTTGACGACTATTGACATTGTGTAGCTGAGTAATATTGTCATAATATACTTTTTATATTGGATCATATAAAAAAATATTGCACTAAATAACATGTCTTAAATGATTTATTTCAAACCCAGTGATTTTGGCATATTGCGAATGGTAGCTTATTACGTTTCTGACAAATTCAGAACGTGACAAATAGAGCTTTCCACTCTTGACGTATGCAGTGCACTCGAATATTCAGTTTTTTTCACTAGAGTGTAGGTGAATTGCGTTGCGATATGCGGTTTGTATATTTAAGGGTTGTTTTAAAAAGCACATTGCATTTCATATTTAGTGTATTAGTATAGTATAGAATAAAAAAAGTTTATAACTTGGAATCTTTACATAATATTGATTTGCGTGTAATAAATACATATGTTGTGCAGAATGATGCAGTCCCTAAATATCATAAAATTATCAATTTATTAATAAAAATTATCGAACCGTATAATCGACCAGATTATATTTATCAACAGGAAATACAATTTATAAATATTAACACTTTCATATTTGCGGTCAAGTATGTGCACACGATTTAAATGTAATGAACTACACATACCTATAAATCCATTCATGGCAAGGACATAATTATTCTTGAGATTTTTTTTATTTTTATTTGTTCTATAAGTTTAAACTTGTAGTAAAGCAAACCTACACTAACAGTAAAGTAAAGGGCCGGATCAGAATTGGGTAATTACCATGTTCACGCCCACGCAAGTGGAGGGTGTCTCTCTGTGTGTTTGATTGGAATCTAATAATATGAAAAAAAGTCTTAGCAAAGTTTTATTTTAGTTCATCTGTCGCTTAAGAGACTATGGACTTGACTTCTGCTTAATACCTCCACGCGGTCTTCAGAAATATAAACTTGACAGACGAATTATTAAGTTTCAAATTCTTAAGTGTGTGGACAAAATATTAATAAATATTTCTGTAGAACTTTTGAAGAACATTTTATATCTTTTAGAACATTAGTAGCTAGATAGTTCTAAAATGAAATTCTAGGGGCACGTTGACAGGACTTCATAAATTATCCGATTCAACGTCAAAGGTATGTGGTGCAGGGAAAAGAAGTGAAAGAAGAAGTTTTTTAGACAACTATTATAGGATCAATGAAGTTGTCAATAATTTTAGCATTCTGTTAACATACTTTAACATAATTAATATAGTTAACATATTAATATAGTTAACTATTTTTGAATTTCCATCCAGTCATTTGACCTTTTTGTAGGCGAATTTGCATAATGTAACCTTTACATGATAGTTTGAAGTTTAAATGATTACTTTCATATAGTCAATAGAATAGGGACATTCTCGTTTCACCACACATAATTTTACATAAGAAATCATAATATATGATCATTTCTTAGATTTCTTAGCTTAAGGTAATTTTTTTATTGATACTTTTTAGCAAATAGTACCGTAAAGTCGCTACACTGTCTATATAATAGATAATATATGGAATTTTTAAAATATTAAATATTAATGATAAAATAATAATTTTAATACAATTAAAACTATTATTTATGATGCCAAAAAAGTATAACTTCTCATGCGCTTACATAACGTATCCACTTTTTTATTTTACCTTAAATATTCGTAAAAGAGGCTAATGTAAAAATAAATTAAATTACTCAGTAGTTAGTGATAAACGATATTCCTAGAATGCTCTTTACATCTAATATGACATGCAAAGTAGTTAATTATTCTGAGCGTGTCTGAGTTGTTCTGAGTTCAAAACTTGACATTTACAAAGACTGTAAGACAAGACGAGAATCAACACTTAACTAAAGGAAATACCAGCAGCAGCAAGCGAGCATCGTTACTGGAACAAAAATAAACTACAGACATGTACATGCTTATATAAACTAATCCCATCACTTCTAGCTAAAGCCCTAGGCGTAATAATTTAGTTAGATTTGAAACAAGAGCTTTGTAGTAGTTACATTCTATATACTATGTAGAGAAACAAGATTTGTTACAGTTTAGTTACAAATGTTCTTTATCTTTACAGTACCTGCACTAGGCATAGACAATTATTATCGATAAGCATTTCCCTAATCACGCACACTAATACAGTAAAATATAGCTAATGCTATAGTGTAGCAGATTATTTTTAAATTAAATTTTAATTAACTCAATAATAATAATTAAATACTTTTTGATCAACAGTAGGATATTACTGTGACACAATGCGCGTGTTTTGTAGAGATAAGCAAATATAATAATGTTTATGTAGTATTATTTTGTTACTTATTATAACATAGGAGCAAAATGGCAAATTTTTCTTAAATAATTTTTTTTTAGCTTGACGCATTATCCCGCACAAGGCAAGGTAGGCAGAGGGAACTGCAGGGACCGTGGGAACCTAGTGTTAAGACACTCCGTTGCTTAGTCCATGCTTTCTCCGTCCCCGCTTTCTGCCGTTTTTTTTACATTGCGTGTTGAGTGGCGAAACTCAACGCCGCGCTTTGCCAAGTTTACCAGAGCGAAGAAAATGGAAATAGAAAAGTCCATCTTCCTCGACTGGGGATCGAACCCAGAAACTGTCGCGTTACAGGCAGAAGTTACGCCCTTGCGCCACGACGGTTCTTTTTTTTTCTTAGATAATAGAAGTACATTTGTGACAAAATACACTATGTATACTATATAAATTATCTAATTATAAGGACAAAAATCCACTTCATGTATTCGTAAGTTTCGACACAAACCTTTATTTCTAAGAATCGGTGAGAGGAGAGTTGATATGAATGTTGATGATATGAAAAAAAAATATGAATGCTAATATCTTTATATCCTCCTCACCTCTCAAGATATGCTATGATTGACGCTAAGATTTTCACTTACAGTTCGTGTTGTCAATTTTGCTTTATGCGGCAGAAATTCCGTTAAAATAATGACAAAACAGAATTATTTAAGATAGAAGATTTTTGAAAGTATAATTTTATGCATAAATTATCATGTTTTCAATGAATTCATTAGTATACTGAAGTAGCAAATCATAAATGTTGTAATATGAAATAAACATCTTTTGAAGTCAATAGAATTAGTATTCAGTTCTAAATTCGAATAATTTGATAGAAACTTAAGATCTAGTGCCCAACTTCTAACTAATGCTAATAAGCTCCATCGAGGCAACAATTCAAGTTTGAAAAATTTAATTTACTCACATGTATATATAGATGTATATATCTGTACACCTATATATACATGTGAGTAAATATATATAGATGTATATATCTACTATAATTAATTACACGTCTGTTTCATTTTATAAATGAAAATATTATTCAGATTTATAGATAGAAATATATACAACGTGTAAAGCTAAAATGAAAATTCATAAATTTCTGGAAACATTAAAAAATCCGGGACTAAAAATTGGCGGAGAATGCATTGCTGTAGTTTCTGAGGCGGCACCTTTTAAATTTCTCGATAAGAAAATAGATTACAAAGGCCGAACTCCATCATTAGATGTACTAGTCGACAGCTTTATGACGGATCTTGAAAAGGTAGACCATCGACCTATAAGTAATGTCAAGAAGAGTTAAAATAATGACAAAACAGAATTATTTAAGATAGAAGATTTTTGAAAGTATAATTTTATGCATAAATTATCATGTTTTCAATGAATTCATTAGTATACTGAAGTAGCAAATCATAAATGTTGTAATATGAAATAAACATCTTTTGAAGTCAATAGAATTAGTATTCAGTTCTAAATTCGAATAATTTGATAGAAACTTAAGATCTAGTGCCCAACTTCTAACTAATGCTAATAAGCTCCATCGAGGCAACAATTCAAGTTTGAAAAATTTAATTTACTCACATGTATATATAGATGTATATATCTGTACACCTATATATACATGTGAGTAAATATATATAGATGTATATATCTACTATAATTAATTACACGTCTGTTTCATTTTATAAATGAAAATATTATTCAGATTTATAGATAGAAATATATACAACGTGTAAAGCTAAAATGAAAATTCATAAATTTCTGGAAACATTAAAAAATCCGGGACTAAAAATTGGCGGAGAATGCATTGCTGTAGTTTCTGAGGCGGCACCTTTTAAATTTCTCGATAAGAAAATAGATTACAAAGGCCGAACTCCATCATTAGATGTACTAGTCGACAGCTTTATGACGGATCTTGAAAAGGTAGACCATCGACCTATAAGTAATGTCAAGAAAGCTTGGATTTACGACAATTTTCTAACATCACGTTTGAATTGGCCTTTCCTCGTATATGATTTTAATAAAACCCTCTTGGCAAAGTTAGATGCAAGCGTCATAAAGATGCTGTTTTGGCTTGGGCTAGCGCATTCGGCGGACACCTCAACCTTATTTAGAGACCAAAATAATTTTGGGTTGAGATTAAAGAAACCATCAGAGCTCTATAAACATCTAAGAGTCGCCAAAACACATATTCTGGGAAAATCTCGGGATGAGATTGTTACCTCACTCCCAAAAGACAAAAGTGTCCCAGAGCTCGAGTCAAGACTTAAATTCCATAAGCAATTTATGATAGGAGCACAATTTAGTAAAGTAGGGTTAGGATCAAAGAGGAAAGTCCAAGACACAGACATAATAAAATCTTTTATTCGGCAAGACGAGAACGATAAGTATAAGGTGCACGCAATGGGCTTAGAAATGCAAAATGAGTGGCTAACTATAGGAGAATTCTGTATCCCTTTAGCTTTAAAATGGCGCACCCTAATCCACGACTGGTCTCCAGCACTACTAAAATTCTACCTAAATGCGTTCCAAATGACTCTTCCAGATCAAAGTAATTTAGTAAGATGGGGTAAAGCTACCGATAAATCTTGCTACATCTGTAAAGAGGCAGTGGGGACAGCTAAACATATGCTGGTGGGGTGTAGGGTACTCTTGGATAGTGGTCAATACTCGCGGCGCCATGACAAAGTACTAGAAATCATACGTGAAGCCGTTAGTCTTTCAGTTGCAAGAGCGCAGAGAAACATAACAACCAGCAAACGCTCAATAGAGTTTGTGAAAGAAGGTTTTTATAAAAAATCTACACAAAAGCCTTTCTCCATATTAGATCCAGTTCCTGATTGGACACTTGTGATGGACACGTATGAGAAACAGTATAGAATCCCTGAGGATATTTGTGTTTCGTCATCTAGACCGGATATTTTTCTTTACTCTCGAAGCCTAAAACGCGTAGTACTGGTAGAACTTACAGTTCCAGTGGGAAACAAATATCCCGAAAAGTCACCACCTTAAACTCAATAAGTATTTCGACCTTACTAACGAACTGACCAGGAATAGGTTTAGAGCGAGCTTATATGCGGTTGAAGTAGGAGCGAGAGGTATAACAGCGAAATCTCTCTATAGTTTATTAAAAGATCTCGGCCTGTCTAGAACTATCACAAATTCATTTCTAGAACGCATTTCGAAGGCGGCTTTGGTAGAATCATTCAAAATTTGGTTAGGTAGTGGGAGAAGCTCGGACAGTGAAGGTGAGCGTTAATGCATTTTAAAGGGGCCCCTTTAAACCTACACTTGGGTCGCAAGTCCCAAGCGCGCTCTTCCTACAACACGATGGGCCCGGCACCCGCACGGTGAATCCATGGAAGCTAAGTTGTTTCTTCTCTTCTCATAGGTATATAGGTAGTTAATCAGGGGAGAGAAAACGTCAAATATTTAAATTTCGTTTGTAAGTATTATATATTTTATATCCTGTTGACCAGAAAACGAAAAGAATCTTAAGCTCTACTTAAAGTCTATGTAGTAAAAAACCCAAAATAGTGAAATTATACACTATACTACTATTATATTTATAAAAACTTTAGGGAACCGTATGAAAAATGTAATAATAAAAAAATGAGAAACTAGATAAAAAAGCTACGTAAAAAATATATGAGGCAAGATTGGCCTTTTTTAAAAGTTCTTACCTCGGGTGCAGAGCACATCGTGTGTCTTACCTATTCCTTCCTACCTTAGGAATAAATTGCATTTAAACTAGCAATACATTAAGTATACAAATAAAAGTATACAACAATAAATTATATATGCCTTATATCGTTATTGAATCTTGTGATTATTGATTTATTTCAAATTATTTACAAATTCCAAATAAAACATATGAGCGTTAGGAAAATCTGATAATAAATTCTTCCAGTTCACAGCGTATATGATTTAAATTGCGTATTTTATTGTATTACATTATGAATATTCCCGGTACGAAATACTTGTATTGAATGGTATGTGTAACTATATGGAAAAATTCAATGGAACTTGAATTCTTAAGCAAATGTATAAAAAACGTTTCTTTTTATTTAATATAAATCATATTTTTTTATCCAGTTATAATTATATAAACACTTGAGATCACGATACATTTTAATGTACATAATTATTAAAAAAAACTAAGTTATAGTTATTGTAAATTTAAATCAAGAATACTTCTGTTACGTAATTTTGGTGGTATGGACAGAGATCGTCTATGTGACGATGCTAACAATATAGATTGGAGTCCAGTAACATTAGCAGACACAGTTGATAGTAAAGTCGAGATTTTTAACTCTCTTTTGGAGCAACTTTACGATTTACATGCTCCCATTAAACCAGTTAAAATTAAACATTTACCTGCGCCATAGATTTGCTGCATTCAGATTATGAATAAAATCATTAATGCATAAATAAAAAGTAGCAAAGCATAATTTTAAGCTCAATGACAATGATGAAAATCGGGTAAAATATATTAAAGCTCGGAACCGCTGCAATACATCATATATAGAGATGCACAAAGACGCCATATCTATAAATCTGAAACGAATCGAAAACGGCGGCACTGCTAAAACTTGGAACTTTCTTGAGTCACAAGGAGTTGGCAAATCTCAGGAATCAGTTTCGGTTAACATTGATATTAATATCCTAAATAGCCACTATACCGCATACAATGTAGTCGATACTGCTTCTAAAAAGCAAACAATTAACACTCTTTCATTATTGCCTTCTCCTCAATTTAAACCGTTTTACTTCAGCTCTTTCACCGAATGTGATGTCAAAAGGAATATAAAATCTATGGGCTCGAACGCTGTCGGTTATGACTGCATTAGTCATAGTATGGTTGTTCCTATCCTTGATATCGTATGTCCAATATTTCCAAAATTTTTGAAAAATTCATCCACCAACAATTGAGCTCTCTTCTTAGTCCATTTCAATCAGGTTTTCGAACAGGTCATAGTACGACTTCTGCTTTAATTAAGTTGCTGACGATATTCGCTGGAACATGAATAATAAAAAATGTACTATTTTAACTCTTTTAGACTTTAGTAATGCCTTTAATAACTTTGATCATGCCATATTATTAAAACTTTTATATTCCTTTAACATATTTCCTCTGTGATAGAATGGTTTCGCAGTTATCTCAAAGGGCGACGGCAACGCATTCGTTTAGATGAGAAATTCTCATCTTGGTGTGACGTCCTCGTCGGGGATCCTCCTCCTTTGCATTTTTCAATCAAATTCAATTAGTCAACACATCTCTTCTCTCTACCATATGTATGCAGATGATATCCAAATTTACCGGCATTGTAAGCCTGAAGACTAGTCAAGTGCAATTGGGAACGTCAACAACGATCTCGAGGCAATTCATAGATGGAGTCAGTCTTATGGCATAAACGTAAACCCAAACAAATCTCACGTTATCGTTATGGATAGTCCAGGCATGATATGCAGGATTGGCTTGTCAATTTTACCATCTATTACATATAATGGTGTCTGCATACCTTACTGTAGTAACGTGCGAAATCTCGGAGTGTATTTTGATCAAATCCTATCGTGGTCAGCTCATATCAATTATATTAGCAAAAGAACGTTCTTGGCGTTAAAATTATTGAGAAGGTTACGTTCTTTTCTACCTATACCCACTAAAATTATGCTAGCAAATTCACTTTTATTACTATTCTTGATTATGCCGATACAAGCTTTACCAATGTCACCGAGGACCAATCTTACTTTCGATCAAAGCTCAAGTGGCTTCCCATACGTTGTCGCCGGAATTTACGTATTCTTACTTTCTTGTACTGTGTGTTATTCAGTCCTACTGCTCTTTCTTACCTGAAGGATAAATTTGAATTTATCGATGCGCCAGGGAATGCGGTTCGATCTTTACGTTACGCATTTCGATTCATAAAACGAAAATATATGATTAGTCTTTTACAGTTCAAGCGATTAAATTATGGAACAATTTGCCTACGAATATCCGTAAAGCATAATATTATTTTTGTTTAAAAAGGCCGTAAAACATCATTTACTTCAATTGTTGACAAGTCAATAAAAGATTATCTGGAAGAGATGGCTACCATAAGATGACCTTTTGTGTATTTCATAGACAATGTAAATCATAACAGAAAAAAGAGAAATATGACATAGAGTCTCTGGAGAGTGTAGTACTATGAGAGTCATCAATTTCAAATAAAATATGATATAAGTAACTAACAAGAATATTCTGTTACAAATAAAACGTTTAATTTTTATTACATATAATAGAAACTTTCTTCAATTCTTAGTTGTTACTTTATTTGTACATATAATAAACCTATAATAAAGAAATAACATTTCTTCTTATTTTACATATATCTACTATATTTTCTTATATTATAAAAGGGGAACTAAAAATAAAATATAAATATATTTACTAAAATATTCAATAGAAATTTTAAATAATAAAAATAAAGTACATAACGGTCAAGTTTGCTAAACTTGACCTTTTTTGTATTACTCAAATTTTACGATTACCAAGTAATAATCGATACACTTCACCAAACCGCTCTCAATTTATCGAGGTTTTTAAACAATTGATAGTGTGTTTCAGTGGTTTAGTGCAATAATTTTATGCAATAAATTTGCTATTCAGCGAACTGAACTCAGCTATGTGGGAAATAAATATATAGGTGTACGAAAAAAAAAACGTAAGCTTTATATTAATATTTAATACGATTTACAAAGTATATAATATACTATTCTCAAACAAACTATGGATATTCACAAAAGTATATAAATTGTTTTAATTGGAAAAGACATTTTTTGTCTTCTGTTGTATTCGAGTTTACTCATGAAAAAAAAAAATTTGCTAAGTGTTATATTAATATCATTTCAATATAATGTAATTGTATATATAATAAGCCATACGAAGCACGTGAAGCAGCCAACATGCTGAAATTTTGGGTATGTCATTTTAATATTCATAATTTTTGTACTTATTTTTTTTTACTGATAAAGATCAGTTTTAAATTATCGGTCAATTGTTTAATTTTCCGTTAATTGAGTTATTTTTTTAATTTTTAATTGAGTTAATTAATATATTTTCTATTTCTTCTTAAAAAAAATCGAGAAACAAATTGGGATAAATTAGCTAATTTGTATTGTTAAAAATTCGAGTACTTTTTATATAATTATGATCTTAAAAAATCTGATAATACGAATAATTTTTAAAGTCTTTTGAAGAATAAAAATATACGAATATTATTCTTTTCAAAGAAGTAAAAAATTTAGAGTATAAATATATTGTCACGAAAATATATAGAGTAATATTTCAATATCTAATAGTAAAAAAAAACGATTAAAACAAATAAATAATAAAATACTCATCATTCACGTGAATTCTCGTAATTAATAATTCGAGCACGGTTCACGTGAATTCTCGTAATTAATAATTCGAGCACGGTTCACGTGAATTCTCGTAATTAATAATTCGAGCACGGTTCATATTTACATATTCTTCGAAATGTTAATCTTGCTTTCCCATACATGGTGCAGCTTAAATTTCATAAAAACGTTGACGCGAAGTTTTACGAATGAGGCGTGGAATTTGTAAACTAACATGATATTGAAGATTCATATTAGCAGCTGATGCAATAATTTCTTAATACCATTGTTGTCTCGTGGCTTGCCTTTGCCATTATTTTTACATTTGTGTTGTTTTGATATTTTTTTATTACACGGCTTTAGTGTTGGAATTGAAAAAAAAAATTATCATATTTAATTTTACTTAAAATAATCAAATAGTAAATAGTTAATATTGATAATTAAGTTTTATTTGCTTATTATTATTTTAAAGGATATATGAAAAAAAAAAACATGGATAATGAAAAAAAATCACGATAATGAAATAACAACTAAATTTTGTCAATATTGAAGGAAATATATTATGTCGGATATAAAAGGACATAACAAAATGAAAGATTTATTAATATATATTAAATTATATTATATAATGGAAATTGTAAGGCATGGTAGAGTGATGGCGTACATTTACGTTATTCTGTGAGAGTGGTACGATTATGTAAATGGTATGGTATGAGTTGTTGTTTTGGAAAATGTGCCTTTAAACTTTAGCTTGGCTATTTGTAGTCGGATAGATCAACCGATGAATAATCGTGGACAAGTTAAATTTCCTTGGTTCATATAGAATGTTGCGCATGATAATTTATCGAAATAAAAATATATATGTAGCTAAGTGCTACTACAATTGCAAATATATAGGTGCTGGTTGTATTACTTATTGTATTGTGCGCGAGACGCCAATGTGAGGTATGTGACACTTCAGTCCTTAATAAAATAAAAAATAGAGCTATAGAAATGCTCTAATGTAAAGAGGAAGTAAGTTTTGGTATGGTTATAAAAGAGAAAGATTTTTAAAAGGTCTAGAAAAGAATGGTTTTTAAGAGTATGGATATAGAAAGTTTTTAAATGTAAGATAAGGTGTGTGAATATTAATGTAAGGAATTATTAACTACGTCGATTAAATTCGCTAGTTGTCTGTATGAGTGTATGAAATTAGCTATCGGATTAGCTTAGCTATGTTTTGAGCCCTAACGTTAGTTATTCTAATATATTGATATGCTTCATTGTAAGATGATGGAAAAAGGAATGCTATGGTTATTTAATTTTTTTAAAGAGAATATAAATAAAAAAAAATGTACCGTCACATTTCTTGATCATATTGTACGCGAGTTCGTCTGCGTGAAAGATTGTGCACAAAGGGTACTAATAAATAAATAAAAAAGTGGTTAACCAAATAAATAAAATAAAAAAATATTGGGAGTGGTCCGAGCCACCCAATCGAATAAAATAAATAATAATATATATATATATATATATATATATATATATATATATATATATATATATATATATATATATATATATATATATATATATATATATATATATATATATATATATATATATATATATATATATATATATATATATATATATATATATATATATATATATATATATATATATTCTTTTCTCTTAGTTACATTTATATGTCAACTTAGACCTGAAAGAAAAAAGAAAGATCCAAAGAAAATCAAACCTTTACAACTATTTACTAAAAAAATATAAATTTTTACTTGTAACTAAATCTCCAATTCGAATCCGTTGCCGGCGACCACAAAGATAACTTTGAAACCAGTCAACCACTTCAGGAGATATGTTAAGAGAGCCTAACGTAGCTAATAACAGCTCGAAGTCGACATCGTTAAACGCATTGCTAAAATCAAGCAAGGTCAACACTGTTAGACACTGATTGTCCATACCGAGACGGATGTCCTCAGTAATTTTGACTAAGGCAGTAGTCGTACTATGACCTGTCCGGAAACCAGATTGAAAGGGATTAAAGAGATTTTGTCTAGATAGGAATAGGCTAAGTTGTCGGTGCACAATGCGTTCGAAAACTTTGGATAGGAAGGGGAGTATAGAGATGGGACGGTAATCAAAAAAACTGGACGGATTTGCTTTTTTAGGTATGGGAGTAACTTGGGCATCTTTCCAGGAAGAGGAGAATGATCCACTGGAAATGGAATAATTGAATATGGATTTAATTATAGGAACGAGGATATTAATAATAGGAATGATCATCTTACGACTAATGCCGTCAACACCAACAGCATCAGAGTTGACCTCAACAATGCTTCTCTTAACATCACTATCAGTGATTTGACTAAAAATGAAAGCAGGATCATCAGAAGTTGGTAAAGCTTGAATTTGATTTTTTGTATTTAATTTAGTAGCATCATCTATGGAGCTAGACGAAGAGAAGTGCTGATTAAGCTTATTTAGATCAATGGTACTGGAAACGTTATTAGAACGTGCTTTCCCAACTCCAAGAGATTTTAGAAATTTCCATACTCGGCCAGAATTTTCTTCTTCGAGGATTGATTTATGAATGTGGCGTCGTTGTTCATCTCTATATAACCTGTTGCAGTGATTCCGAACATATTTATACTTATTTTTATTGGTTTCACAGTTGTCGTTCTTATACTTTGCTTTAGCCGTGTTTTTTTTACGCTGTAATTTCTTAATCTCCGGAGTAAGCCACGGAGCAGGAAAATGCCTAATACGAACTGGTCGAATAGGAGCATGTGTGTCATACAATTGTGTAAGAATTGCATTGAAACTTGCCAGACGGTAGTCAATATTAATTCCAGTGATGACATCAGTCCAATCAATCTTTAAGGCATCATCTCGTAGGCACTTCAAATCCATACCACCAAAATTACGTCGCAGAAGGATTCTCGATTTAGCTTTCGGGGGACGCAATTTATAGGATAGATAAATCAAATCGTGGTAAGAAAATGCATCAGCGGAGCATTGGCCATGTTTAGCGACATAATCCGTGGAAGATACAAGAATGAGATCAAAAAGAGATGGAGAACAGTTGGGGAAAAAATGCGTTGCAGAAAGGGGAAGTATATGTAAATTAGCTGCTTTGACCAATGATCTTAAGCGAAATGAGCGAGAATCGTTTTTCAACAGGCATGTATTAAAATCACCCATAATAATGGAATGCTTGTATTGTGGAGTATATTTATCTAAAATAGTTTCAAGTGTGGGAAAATAATCTATTGTTAAAGAAGGGTTATAAAACACACCAAGTAAAAGTTTGATATTAGAAAATGTTAATTCGATTATTAAATGTTCTGCTCCTGGTTTAGTTTGGACATTGGACATACTGATTATCTTAAACGGTATATAAGAGCGAAGGTATATAGCTACACCTTCACCGACACGATTAGGACGATCATTCCGAATAAGTTGAAAACCAGGGAGAGCATAAGATGCAGGGGACAAACAAGGCTTAAGCCATGTTTCTGATATCAGAATAGCCTGGATATACCTGTTATCAAAAGATGAGATCAGATCTGGATAATGTGCAGGAATACTCTGGGCATTAATGTGGACAATGTTGAAATTTTTTACAACATCTGAGAATTTCAAATCAAGAGTTTTATTAAGTGAAGGTAGACTATAGTAAATGTTGTTTGTACTCAATCCTGTTGTCGAAGAAAGTGAGAAAAAAGAGTCATTAAGGCTTATATCTTGGCATGACATAATATACAAATATATAAAATAATACGATAATATCTAAAGTATATATTATATATAAAATAAAAAATAAAACTTAAAATATTAATACTCAATTACAAATAATATGTTATGTATATAACTCGATTCACAATGCACCCACCAGCAACAACAATATTTTACTAAAATAACCATACGAACTACTTTACAAATCTTTAACGTCTATATAATTAAGCTAAAAATATATCCATATGACTAAAATAGACTAACATAGGTAAAATAGTGTAACAAACAATATGTTTTGCAAAAACAATTTCTTAAAAGTAAAAAAAAAAACAAAAAACAGATGACAATCATTAAAAATGCTAAGAAAAAAAAATAATTTTAACAAAATAAAAGTTTAAAGTATAAAAGAATAAAAAAAAATAAAAAAAATTATCCACAGAAAAAAAATATTAAGTAGAATATCAAAACATTGGAATCCACACCTAAAAATAAAATAACATAGACAAAATATTGTAAAAAAAAACAATACTTTGCAATAACAATATTGTATACAAGCAAAAAAAAAAACTAATAATAACAACTATTAAAAATATAAAAAAGAATGTTAAAAAACAAAATAAATTACTAAAAAGTTAATAATGTAAACAAAATAATACTTCACAGAAAAAAAAATAATAAGCAGAATACCAAAACACTGGAATTCGCACCTAAAAACTTATAATGTATTCTAATCTGTGGCTGTCATCGACATTACGTATACGTTGTTTATACTGTTCTGTTCTGTTCTGTTCTACGGTAATGGCGTTCCGAGCGTGCCAGTTGAGCACAATTCACTTCGCCAATGTCACGTTGTTTGGAGAATACACGAAGGAGAATGTACGGTGAAAAAAGAAAATAAGCTTCACACAATAATAGAATGCATGTAAAAAAGAGATCCAATAAAAAATCCTTCACCTAAAACAAATTTAATCTGTAAGAATTACAGTATATATACATAATACATTGGGTTAGTACTAAATAAAAATATTTTACATGGGTGTTAGTTTATAATCTAATATTATTATACTTAATGTATTTACATAGAAATTTACATAGAGGACTAAACACAAACATTAACACACACTGAACATTAAGAGGGCGAGGATTAGCTGATGTCGTGGCTTCGTCAAGTACTCCGATTGAGTTATGCCAGTGCCCTTAAGCTTAGTTTTGGAAAACCACACTTTTCCACGAACCACATCTTCAACGAACTTAACAACTATAGGCCTGGGTTTTTTATTCAGTGAGCGGCCCAGGCGATAAGTTGTTCTAATGCTGGAACTAGCGAAATTTGGCAGATCAAGATGTTCGGCGAAAACGGTAGTGACCCGTGCAGTGAGATTCTTTCCTTTTGCCTCGGATATGCCATGCAATAGCAGCATTTTACGTCGTCTCCGCATCTCCTGGCGATCCATTTCCATCCTAAGGAATTCAACTTGTTGTTGCAGCGTACTTAAAGTAGCTACAATAAATTTTTTGAATGATTCAAAATCTGCTGCCAGTGATGACGTGGTCACAGAGGCCTTGCCACTGGAATTCTTCTGCAAATCCTGCTGGAATTCATCCATTTTTGCATGGAACATCTCAGTCATAGCGGAAAATGACTGTTTTAAAGAGTCCATTTTGTGATCGTTAGTGCGCGTAGTGATAAGTGAGCAAAACTGGTTATTATAATAGAATATTATAAAGGATAAGTCTTGCTGGTAGGTATTGCACCTCACATATATATAATTTTATGTAAATAAACTAATAAAACTCAAAGATGACTATTATTTTCAAAATAAATTAGAGACTTTATATATATATATATATATATATATATATATATATATATATATATATATATATATATATATATATATATATATATATATATATATATATATATATATATATATATATATATATATATATATATATATATATATATATATATATATATATATATATATATATATATATATATATATATATATATATATATATATATATATATATGTGTGTGTAGTCGTAAGTGTATTTCGTAGCGTAACATAGTATGTAAACATAATTTATACTGTTGTCTGTTGGTGATTTATGAAATGAGAAGTATATTACACATACTCTCAAGCAGAAGATTATGTTTATTTAGGTCAGTCGACACATATGAGAAGGATCGTAATTGCCCTAACACTGATAATTAGTTTTTGTCAAAAAATATTAAAAACAATCTCGGCATATACAAATATTAAAAAAAATAGAGGTAGAAACCTAAATTTGCGGGAGTGGGCACTGATTCTGAATTAAACGAACTACAAATATATTACTTAATTACTTTTATATTTAATTTATACATTTCAAATTTTGATATTAATATATTTTATATGTTGATTAAATATTTATAATTTTTCCTTTGGAGTGAAAAACTAAAAAGACTATATTTTTTTCGGCGTCTCGTCGTTTTTTATGGTGGAATGTTTGACAGTCATTATCGCTTATGGTGTTTAATAGCAATAACGCCGTAGTTACGAAAAATATACACGTTTTAAATTTGCATAATCAAAAAGCATTTAAATATTTAATTTAACAAAATAATAGAGTAACATAGCTCTTTTTTTATAAATTTTTCTTATAGAAATCAATGTAAATATGTATTTTTAAAAATTTCTGCTTACTTTCATATACATTGAAACAAAACTTAAGCACTACGTAAATATTTTGCATTATAACAACAATAAGTTGGTTACACGTAATGAATGTTGATTTGAATATCTATGGATTAGTTAGTACTTACAGTACTACATTGTTTTGATTTATTTAGGAGTATTTAAATAATGAAAATATCTGTAAATGTTTACAGCTTCTCGCTTTATCCCACACATGGCAGAGTGTTAACACACTCCGTTCCCTGCTTTCCGCCTTTAACGAGGCATTTTATATTGCGCTTTACCTAGTTGTCTACATTATACTTAAGACACATTAAAATTTGATGTATTTAATAATTATTTTTACTACGACTAGGTACTACTAAACACTGTACTTAGCTAAAAAGTTTATGTGGTTGTTAGTCATTATGTTTTTAATATATATCTGCGACGAGCAATGTTGTGGCGCTGTCTTACGTCATCAAAATGTGAAGATTTTTGGGGTATTTAGTGGGTAATCCCACTCGAGGAAAAAGTTTTATTCTCATTCTTGTCGCTCTGGCAGCAAAGCAAAGAATGCAAATAGAGGGTCTTAACACTAGGCTCCGTCTACCTACCGTTCCCTCTGCTTAACCTGTTTTATGAAAGATACAGCGTGAAGATCAAGAGCACTTACAAAAGCGAAGACTTATCATTTGTGAAATTTCATTTGTATTTATTTTTTATTTGTGAAACTTTTATATAATTTAGCAAATATACATAAATCTCTCGTAACACCGTATCTGGTGAGATAGGTCATCAAGGATCGGCAGCAATTGCAAATGTTTTAAAAACAACTCTAATATTATGGAGCTTAGAATGCTCCAAGTATATATACACACATTTCCATTCTTAAGACGAATGAAGCAAAATCTTACAAAATAAACTATCAAACAGAACATTTCAAAATCATCCACAACAAATAAATCGGATCAACAAAATCGTAAAATATCTCCTTAACCATCGAGCGTCGAAATAAACAGATTTGCTTAAAAAAAGTGGATAATTTATTCTGTCCATCTAAACACAATAAATGAACAAATAAACTTAATTTTTTTTAGTTATTACCGTTTCATGGTAGGAGGAGATTGAAATACTCGTACTAAAAAGTTCTAGTAGGGTTCTATATTAACAAGCAGAGAGACATTCAATTGTTTTCTACATACATTAAAAAAAATGGTTGCCTGTAAAGTCGGTTTTACGGGCGAAGATTTTACGTGACGACGTCTTTTTCTCGGTAGAATATTTATTGATATGAATATTTATTAAATTGCAAAATAGGAACAAGAAATTGAATGAAAATAAGAATTGCACAAATTTTAACTATAGAAAATATATTTTGTTTACTAAAACATTGTACATGTAAACTTAAACTTAACTAATTCCTATTTGAGTGATTTTGTTGAGGATAGGACGATGATAGGAGAAATATGAAATGAAAGGAAGTGTTCCTGCTGTAATGTGTCTTCCGAAAGTCAAGTCTATCACGTGTCAAGTGACAAGCGGACCGATCATAGTTCGGTGACTCATTGTAACGTTACCGGGTGTTACACTTTTTCAAGAGTGACTCTGAGCCGCAACCTAATTTAAGACGTTGTGACGTCAATAACATATACATATTATCCTCTGAAACACACACCACAATATCACAATATCTGAGAGTTTCAAGCTTTAACTCACAGATTTAATAGACTATTGCATTGTAAATGGCATACCTAAATTATAACATCTTACAAAAATAACCGGGAGCAACAACGAAATAGCTGCAATACTTTCACTCTTCATAAAGACAACTGGTTTTTATTGAAACTTGAGAGCACAACCCTCCCACATTCGTAGAGCGTACAACACTTTTGCAGATCGACCGGTAAATGGATGGGAACGGCAAATGGGACGAACATCGTCCCATTTAAAAAAAAGACAGATTATACACAAAATGTATGCTTATAAGTTTGTATAACTATGTTTTGTGTTAAGCAAATAGATTTTTTTTTATTTAATACGCAAAATTATTAAAAATTCTTTACGAATCTTGATTGACATTGAAAATTACTTTATTGACGTTATAATCTATACTCTGCTTTTATTAATGGTTTCTAATTTCCTAGGACCTCATTCCCTAAAAAGGAAATTAAAAAGGCCCTTAGACGAAAATATTATACAAGGTAATTTTAACAATTTTATTTTAATATTATTTGTTTATTTTTCGATTCACATTATTACATTTACTAAATTTATTATTACTTTGACATAAATTATTAACATGGTGAGGTTTGAAAATTCAAATGAAGTCTTAACAAAAATTGTATAGCATTATCGATACTTATTATTTAAGTAAAAGTAAAGTGAATAAGTTAAATGAAAATAAAATAGGAAATATGAAGTCTGAAGTCAGCTAATTTTCACGTTTAATTTACCCACCATTATTTATTCCCTTAGTAGTAGAATTATGATTATGTTACGTCTAACTGAAGCGATAGTTAAGGGCTTATATTTGAGCTGAATTCATAGAAATCATAATTATTCCAACATATACAATTATTTATATATATAATTGTATATGTTTTACTTGAGCGCTTACTATATCCGTGCATAAAACCACCAATAGAACTTAACGAATTTCAATTACAGTATACATGAGACTGTAATTGAAATTCGTTAATTTCTATTACCTTTTTATAACGAATGAATAGAAAGTAAATGAAATAGACTATACACATATTCACTACTTTTGTAGGAAACAAGCATATCACAGTCTTGTTTTGTTAGGAATGTACTATTGATTTTTAAACTTTTCTAATACTAACTAAATTAAAAAAACTAATATCAATAAAAACTTGTAGGATAGAGGATCATAAGTTTTATCATCACAGACTTTGTAGTTTTCTTATTGTAGTTTTTCTTTTTTGAATATACTGGGAGTTTTTTTTTTGTTAACATTTTTATGTCAGCGCTAAGCCAGTTTTGATGTTGAGATGCCATTTTTTATAATGAAAATAAGCGCTTATTTTTTGGACTTGTTATTTTTATATTCTTAAAGTATTTGTTGACTATTTGAAAATTTTACTATGGTTCAATTTTCTTCTTTTTTTTTTTGTTAGCGGCTGACGGTTGTAGTCAAAAATATCTTTATATGTTATGCTTCCAGATACCTTATTGCAGACTTCAATACTTCTTCGTTTCAATAAGAAATAGCCTTTCTTACATCATATCTTACTATACGAGTTACGAAACATTAATTTGCTTGTTTAATTTTGGGTGGTTTTTACGGATTTTATATATAAAACTTGTTGAAGGTGCTTCAGATTTCCTCTCTTTCAATGATTACGAAAATCAAATTAATTTTATAATTTTTTTATTACTGTTAATTTCGTCGCTTCAAAACGGTAAAAGGATCATACTGTAGAAAATAAGACACGGAACATAAAAGAGGGCGGAAATAAGGGTTCGACGTGAAGTGAGCCATTGTCGTCACTGTCGTAACCTTCTACCTACTAAGTTTTATATATATATATATATATATATATATATATATATATATATATATATATATATATATATATATATATATATATATATATATATATATATATATATATATATATATATATATATATATATATATATATATATATATATATATATATATATATATATATATATATATATATATAGTGGTTAATACCTACAAAAAAACTATTACCAATTCATCAACAGCTATTGATTTGATTTGGGATATACTAGTATGAATATACATGTGTTGAAGAGAGTAGCTCTTCAACACATGTATATTCATACTAGTATATCCCAAATCAAATCAATATTATCTCATCATGTTATAAAATTTCCTTGCATTCCAATATGTTTCATATTTTTAAATCATACCTTTAACTTATTAATAATGGTCCTACACTCCTCTAACTTATTAACCTATACTTGAGACACGCGTCATGTTGCGTCACCATGGATGTCAATTAATAGTTATTACATACATGTCCTTGTAATGTTTACAAAAAGAATATATTTATATACTACATTACATGAAATTATTGTTAATTAATTCTTCTTTCAGAACAACGAAATACAAAATGTTCATACAACTACCCAAACATGGTGGCATATATTATCGTTGACAATATTAATAAGTTTATATTTAAATCACTTTTATTACACGAATATTGAGAATTTATATATAGAATATTCAGATTTAATCTAAGACTCCACAAGCCACCGAGTTTACATTACACCTGCCAATCCTCATTTTTGCCTTAATATTTCATACTGCTAAAAATCTGACTTTTTAAGCTTCATGTCACTTCACTGTATTTCATATATAGCGCTTTTAGAGTGTTTTCTTTTTTTAAATTTATTAAAACATCTACTTGTCTTTGACTGAAAAAGATGCTAATTGACTTGATAATATAATATATATCATAATCTGATATTTTTACGTTATTGTTTAATATTCATTCAGTGGAATAACAAAATCGATTTGATCTCGGTTTTTAATTGATTAATTTGATATAAATTTATGTATAAACGAAAACGTAACACGAATTATATTTAACCAGGTATTGAATCTCCCACAAATTTAAAGGTGAATGAATTTCACATATTATGCATAGTTAATATTATATTAAAAGAAAGTAATATTCGAGTGCTTGATGTAAATAGACTTACACACTATTAGACCAACTTTAAAAGTTCGTTTATTATAATATAATTTCAAAAACGTTAGAGATTCATTCATCTGATAATTAGTTAGACTATAATGCTGGATCAAAATGGACGAGCATGAAAACATTTGTGCATAGATTGCATAAACGTTTACAGTTAACATAAACAAAATATATGAAGGAAATGTTTATGTTTCAAAAAATCTACACAAGACTCCACAACATCTCATAAAATTAATATGTTTACAAATTACTAAAGAAGGAATATTTGCGAAACTCTTTTAAATAATATTATATCTGGTAAAGTGAATAGCAATTGGGTTATTTAAGATTAAAATATCTCGCTAACCACTGGTAGAATACTAAATTAAATGCTTCCAATAAATTGGTAACAAATAAAATGTAACCTGACTTAATTTGATCGGTGATTTCATTTATTCCGCTTGTTAGAATCAAAAATAAATAGAATAAAAGTTTTTCTTTGGTTTGGTAAAAGTTTTTTAATTTAAATAATTCTCCAGAGCTTTAAAGTTTCGGCAATAAAGTCGATACCATCGTTTTCACTAAATAGCTTATGTAGTTATACGATATGAATTAGTTAAAATGATTGGTACATACATACAACGTAGTAATTAATATAGCACGTTTTTATAATTAATATGTTAACACAGAAGTAGTATAGGCCGATGCAAAGATGTTAATAAAACATGCATCAATATTTTTGAGGATTAACGGAATCGTGGCGCAGTGGCAATTATACATTAGTGTACAATAACAGAGGAGCTTTTCAATTTCAATCCAAGGGATTTAAAATATATTTTACAAAAAGTAAAAAAAAAATGATAATTGAAAACTCTAATGTTTTATACATTGACTTATGAAAATAAATAGGCTTTGATCAATCCAAATGACTTAGGCTATTTACTGAACGAGAACATAATTTAAAATTAATTTGTACTATATTATAACTATTAGTATTGAATTGTGTAGATTTAATTTTGTATATTCTGTAATACTTTTAGGTGAGAGCAGTTAAATTATGTTTAAATTTAAATATTTAACATATGAATTTGTTTAGTGGTTTTGTAAACGAAAGAATAATTCAATAATATAAAAATACATTAGGTTTTAAAAGTTAAATTAAGTTTTAAAAGCAGTGAATTTGTCTGTCACGTTATATAATAAACTGGTCACGTTATATAATAAATTTGGTGCTGTTAAATTTCCCGACTTTTCGCGGGCAAGTTATACGACAAAAACCTGTTAATTATACATAACGAACCATATATTAATTTTAATTCTTGGAAATAATTTTAAGTCATGGAATAGTTGTACTCATCTAATATGTATGTATGCATATATGAAGCTTCATTACATTACGTCTTAGTCTCTTTTAAAAAAATATATTCATTTCATTGAAATTAGTATTATTAATCTTAAGAACCCAAGATTAAGTGGTTAAATATAAGCTACATTTATAATATAAATAAATTACTAGAACAAAAAATAAAAATATGAAAAGGTAAGCACGCTCATATTTAACAAAATTGAAACTAATGAAGTCATTGTTTAAGAGTATGTTCGTCCCGAAATAAAGGAAATATTTATTAGAACTGCACTAATAATTAAATAGAGAAACCGCAACATCAACGTATCACTATACTTTCCGATTTCAAGTAAAGAGGATGTTCTATAATCGATTGTTCACTTTTATGTGTCCCTCAATTTATCATTTATTTGTAAGCCGATATGAATATTTTTTTTATTTAAAAGAGCTTACATTCGACGTTATCATCAAGATCTAATAATTTAATCCCAGGAAATCGTGAGAAGTAATTCATTTTTTAGGAGTAAATCATAAAAACATTAAAAATATATTATAACGTACTGTAGCTATCAGTGATGATATTAATAATCTGATGGTTAGCTATTTAGCTATTATAAGGAAAAGCACCGTGGTCTGAACAAATATGATCTGTAACTCTCAAGGCAGACGTACCAACTGCAAAAATCTAATTATTGTCCAAAATTACACTTTGGAAAAATCAGAGAAGTATCACCATATTTTCGGTTTCTTCCAAAATACTTAGTCAAAGACATTTTCACGTGGTTATTATATCAGGTCGTTTTTCGACCAAACACCATATCATATCGTATCCGAGAAAACATCTTAGTTTTAAAGAAAAATATCTTTATTAATTTCGCAAAACTTTATGCACTCTAGGTTGGCCTGCAATTTGAAATGGACCTGAAGCAATAGGTGTGTCTTCAAAAATTGTAAACCTAAGGAAAGCTTCATGTACATTTTGTCAACAACGGAAACACAAATGCCAAAATAGGTAAAAGTTATTTATTTCAATATGCCAATATGCAAACAATAATAGCCAAATAACGCTGCTATCAAAAATTCGTAATAAAAAAATCATTTAAATGTAAATTTATATATAATAACTAACTATTGTATAACTGCTGCCACAAAATATAGTTCATAAAATATTCAAACCCTATAATTATAGACTAGACCACTACGTTGTAGTTACGTTGCAAAGTTTTCCATTTTACCTTATAGTCCAGTTTATAAGACTGGTTTTAAATTGGTAATAGTCTAGACGGCGCATATAACTTTCTACGGTGTATTTTCAAAGGCGTCAGATTGACTTTGAATGATATTTTAAGTAGATAAGCATTGCGCGCACTCGAAATTGTTTATACCACTACTTGGAATTAGTTCTTGTACTATATTTAATAGCATAAAACCTACAGGAGATATTTGCAATAAATGTGCAAAAAGTAAAGCTTTTGTCCATTGATCTAGTAGTTTGTGAAATCGTGGTTATTTTACATTAGGTACTCTATAGTAGATCTCTATAGTAGTCGATTTGTCAGAATGATATTTGAAAAATCTGTAGCTCATGGCAACAACACAACTACGTTATATAAGTAAATTTGTAATTTGACTAACATTGTTGGATGATTAGTTTTAAGTGAGAAGAACAAATAATTTTGCAAGTTCCACGACCTAAGTGATTCTTAGAATATGGTTAAAGCATGTTATTAAAAAAGGAATAAATTAAATCATTTTTAAAAATATATTTGAAGCTCCCAAAATCTGACTACGTCGTAAACAGCAAAATATACAAAATTCATTTATTATATTTGTGTAGTTACAATTTAAATTCAGTTATATATAACAATTTTAAGCAATAACTAAAAGCACCTGACTGTAGATGGTTGTGAGTTCGATGCCCAATCTGAGGAATAATTATTACATACATTGGTTTTCTCGTCTTGGTGCTGTATACTTACTGTAACTATAAAAAAATACAAATTAATTAAAGGGATTTACTTAATTTTACTCAATTTATTTTAGTTTCACAATGTAGCAGGTAGGTAGACAGAAGGAACTTAGTGCTAAGGCAAATTGCGTTTCGAGTAATTGCGTGTTGAGTGTCAGAACACAAAGCCACAGTGTTGCCATAGCGAAGAAAATGAAAATGATTCATTCTCTACGACCGGGAATTGAACCCACAAATAATCGCGTTGAAAAGCATACGAAGACAGGCAGAACATAATAATGCTCGAATTTATTGGATCACCTTTGTCCCGTGGAGGCCTTTTTTATATAAATATAAAAGATTTTTTATTGTTTACCTTACATTGTTGGCACTTCACAAGATTGAGGTTTCTGAAGTGAATATATTTTAAGACGCATAATATATTTTCTTATAGGAAAATATTCTTTAACATACGATATTTAATAGCGATATTTAGTTGTCATTTAATGTTGGTTCGGCGTGTATAATATATGTAATAGTATGACCAGGTTATAACATAACAACGCCATAGTATGATCAATCGAAATAGTATGACCAGGTTTTAAAGAAATCTTCAAAGTCACATACGTGTATAAATATAAAGTGTTCTTTGATCGGTACGGGTGATCAGACAGAGAAGTTGCAGCTATACATTCATTCTACATAAAAACAATAAGTATATATAATAACAAATTAAGAAAAGAATATAAAATTGAAAATTAAAAAAAAAAACATATATATCTATTTTTCTTTTTCATTTTTATTTATTTTTCAAGCGTGCAAATTGAAAGCAATTCACTTCACTAATGTAACTTTGCATGGAGAATACACGAAGTAGATTTTAGGTTCAGGAGAAATAATATTAATAAAATTTATAATAAACAGATTTTAAGTTAATTACGATGCCAAATATTTACAACGTTTCACTCTTGAAAGGTTATTTATGCCCGTTCTACATACATATATATAATTATTTTTATCGCTTTATTATACTTACAGTCACAATTTTGTACATCGTTTCATAACTGCACTAACGGGATAACTGTTAGATTATGGCGAGAGCTGATGATTGAAACGAGACCATATGTCATAACACCTCAGAATAAAAATGTAAGCAAAATTAAAATAGAGGTCATGTTACGCTGCAAAATAGTTGCATTTCTCCGTCCACCGCGCGAGATGTGTCATACTCTACATTTAGCGTAATAAGTTCTTTTACCTTTTATTTATCTAGTGATGTAATTCAATTTTGTAACGGAATGACACGTATATAGCTGCATTACCGAAATGTATTGCCCGATTTCGTTGACAATAACTTTTTTAAATGTATATAAAAGCTTTTTTAAGGAAGCTCTCACTATCGACGCCAAAATACCCTTTTGTATTTATTTTTTAACAAAAATATTAAAACATTATTCAAATTTGAATTAAAAAAAATCCGAGTCTTTATTGTAGCGATAAAGGAGTTTATTACATCCATTTTATGTACTCTTTTTACGTCATGTTTAATGCTCTATTTATTTCAGCTGAATAACACATAATATGTAAAATTTTATTATTTTTACATCAGCATTATCTTTCGTTTATTTTGAGCAGTCTACATTTTTTATACCGTTTTTATAGTCTTTCTGTGAAATATTGCCTAATATAATTTAAAGGCCCAGTTTGTATATTAAAATATTTAATTAATATATTTAGTTCAACTAATACCCCTTTTATACTCAAAAGAACATAAGCCGCACCGTGTCAATGACATGTACCAACCAACCACGAAGTCGTTATCAAATTGGCAAATTCCTAAGCACATTTTAATGGCATACATTTTATATTATAAATTATACTTTTGCTATGAGCTGCTCAACTTAATTAGATTACGTTTTATATTACGACGTATACAATTTAAATAAATAGGTAAATACGTTAGTTTTTTATTAAAATCATAAAAACACCTAATTATATGGATTGACTATTGTCTATGAAACATTAAAATTAAAATATTTAAACATCAATAGTAATTGTTAAATGTTAACAGAATTTGCGTGTTTCTATTTGTTCTATTTAGATAATACTCTTGCGTGGACTTTCTGATTGTCGCCATACTATGTTAATTTAGAATTCGTCGAAATTTAAACGTGCAACAGGTAGAAACACCAGTGAGACACCAGTGTTGTGACTTCTGTTATTACTTTTTCACACAAATTAGGGACCTCATGTGATGAGTGACTATTCAGATATATATTCTATTATATATGGAGAATAACGAATGACGACGACGATGAAAACAATGACGATCAAAAACTGTTCCACTGTAAGCTTAGTTGAATTATAAAGATGCCCAGCTAGATTTAATTTTTTTAATATTTACATATCAATAGAAAAGGCCTATCACGTTAAATTTTATTATTTTTATGATTATACATTATGATTATAAAATTTTTTGTCAGTTCAATATGTTTTGTTAAAAATATGTGGATGAATGATGTATAATAAATGTATATATTATTTCAATATAAAAAATGTTTTTCTAAGCTTACTAAGCAGGTATGGTGTGTTGAGTTGCAACTCAACGCGTTGCTTTGTCCTCTTACCACAAGCAACCAATACCAAGGCAACAAAAACAATTCATTTCCCCCAAGTATGATTGCACCGACCGTCACGTTTACGTACACACTAAATATAATTTCTACTGTTTAATAATATTATACGTATGACATTTTAAAAGCTAAAAGTCTTAATAAGAAAAATATCACTGGGAATAATCCCTGGGACACTCCGAGTAGGGGGATTGAAGATCCATCCTCCGCTCGAAAATAATAATGAAAGCGGCACGAATACGGACTTGAAATGCCCTGTGTGAGAGAGTAAAAAGTGAAAATAGTCTTGTATATTAAATATCTTAAAACAAATGACAGTGTTGAAGCAAATAATAGTCGGTAAGCTTTTCGATTGTCGCTGCGGATAAACTTGACCCTCACATGTCCCATGGTGAGCCATTAATTTGAGGAGTCGATTGTCACCTGGACATGTCTTAGCATTCCCAATATAAAGTAAGTGACACAGAAAGCACACGACGAAACAGGAGTTAGACATGGAAGTAGAAACTTTCCAAAAGCTATTTGTAATTATTTTAACGAAATATATCCACCTCAAAATTATTATGCCCAAAAAATAAAGAAAAAGCAAGCTAAAAAACAATTATCATTGACTTCGTTCATTGACTTCATCTGTAAATTTATCCAGTAAGTCCGTTGTACCCTTACCAGGCTGAAATCCAAATTGCGTTTTCGCTATGACGTCATGTTTACTTTAAAACTAATGTATTTGTTCACAGACATATTTTTCTATAATTTTGTCAATGGATGAAGGAAGTGTAATAGGATGATAGTTAGCGCATTCATCTTGCTTACCTTTCTTATACACTGATCTAACACAGCCTATCTTCAAACAATCTGGGTAAAATCCAGTTTTTAAACTTCGGTATAAACCGTTAGTTATTGCAACTGAAATTTCCTTATCGGTCGGGGACAGAGAAAGCAGGGAAGCAAAAAAAAACCTTATTTATGACTTTTATAACTAATACTCCAATACTATCAAAGCCAGGTGCCTTATGAGGATTGAGATCTTTAATTATTTTATATATCTTTTTACTTTCGGAAGCTTTAAATAAAACACTTGAATCTAACTGCTTACTATACGACTTTTCCCAGGGTCACGTGACAGGGTCACGCGTTCCAATATTTTGTTAAGTATCTGATAAACTTTTTTCATTAATGTTATTATTTATTTTTTTATAGTAGTATGTGTCCCTCTTAGTCTATATCTTAGTATATACTCATAGCTTTGTTTAGTTTATTATACTCTAATCTTACTTTAGGATCAAAGCTTTTTTTCCATTTACTAAACAATGAGTCTCGTTACTTACATGAACGAGTGACATTATCATCAATCCAAGGTATTCTAGTAGGCTTATTTTTATTTTGAATTTTAGTACTAGTTGCAGATTTTATTGCGTTATATTTTTTTTACAATTGATACTCATTTTAACGACCATTGTATAAAAATATACAAATATATTATAAGAAATTGTTATATATTTTTTATTTTTATTTTTTTTTATTCTTTTTTGTAACCGAACCTAACATAGAGAGACTTTATAAGGAGCCAAACAAAAAACGACTTGAGATTCCTTACATTAAGTTTCAAGGACCCACCAACTTAAGAGGAAATGAATAAGCACATTTATAAGAAAAACATCTAAATAAACTTTAGATCCTGCTGGTATCCCACATATAGTATACAAAAAATACCTCCACAACTTATATAGTGGGGACGGAGAAAGCAGGGACTAAGCAACAGAGTGTCTTAACACTAGGTTCCCACAGTCCCTGCAGTTCCCTCTGCCTACCCTGCCATGTGCGGGATACAGCGTGAAGTTAAAAAAAAATAAAATATAAAACTTATATGGTAAAATCTGGTCAAGAAAGCAAATACCTACGTTCTTTAGAGAAGCGGTTTTTGTTCTCATTCCCAAATAAGAGCGGCTGATCCAAAGAATACTAAAGACTTTTGTAGCCCTATAAAAAATAACAAAATTTTTTTTATAACCATTATAACTTCAACTTAAATTATTTTTCTATTATTGATAAGTTGTTTTTACTATTTACAGAGCTAAAAGGAAGGGACAGTAAGAGGAGGACGGGACCGGCTCATCCGCCGATTACCGATTTACCACCGGTGTCCGCCCCCTCTCCCTCTTCGTCTCGTCCAACGGCTTCTGCCGAGTCTTGGGCGACGGTCACGGCCAGAAAAGCGCAACCTGGATCGCGGCCGAAAGCGCCTTCCCAGCCTGCGGCCAAAAAGCCTACGGCAAAGAAGGCGCCTAAGAGGAGGCTCCCAAAGGTGCCAGCGACCGCGGCAGTCGCCATTACGGTCGTCGAAGGCGCGACGACGACCTATACTGAGGTTATGCGAGCTGCCCGTAGTCGGGTTCAGCTCTCTGACCTTGGTATCGAGACGGTTGAGTCTAAGAGGGCCATCACTGGCGGGATCCTGTTAAACATCGGGGGCCCCGACAGTGACGCCAAGGCCGACCGTCTCGCAGCGCGGATGCGTGAGGTCCTCAAGGACCTCAATGTAAGGGTGGCTCGCCCAATGAAAACGGGCGAGCTACGAGTGCTCGGCCTAGACGACGCCACGACATCAGAGGAGGTGGCGAAGGCCATCGCAGAGGCAAGTGGGTGTTCGACGGAGAATGTCACCGTTGGCAGTATCCGTCGGTCACCCATGTCACTGGGCACGGCACATGTGAGGTGTCCTCTCGCCGTCGTGCGTAAGCTGGCGACGACCTCACACATCCGCGTGGGATGGGGCTCTGGCAGGGTATCGGTGCTGGAGGCAAGGCCGCTATATTGCTTCCGGTGCCTCGAGAAGGGCAGACGTGGGCAGACGTGTCCGAATGGGGCAGACCGAAGCGACCGGTGCTTCACCTGTGGAGAGCGCGGCCACAGAGCGAGCCAATGCACGGCCAAGACGCTCCGGTGCCCCTTGTGCTCAGATGTGGGTCGCCCGTCGGCCCATCGTCTGGGCGCAAAGACATGTTGCGAGATGGGTGGTGGGAGAAAGAGGGGTAAAAAAACCGCTCCTTCCACCCCAGCTCATACGACCACCGAGGCTCCCGCCTCAGCACCGGGCTTTGCTCCGCAGGAGGCCATGGAGGTCTCCCATTCGCGGGAGTAAGGGTGCTGCAGACGAACCTGAACCACTGCCGCAATGCTCAGCAACTTCTAATGCAGACCATTGCAGAGTGGTCCATAGCCTTCGCGGTCGTGGCGGAGCCCTATCGCGTCCCCGACCACCCTCGCTGGTTTGGAGACGCCACTGGCACCGTGGCCGTTCATTGGGCGGGTGGTGTGGTGGTCCCACCCTGTTCCGTGCTCGAAGCGGGGCAGGGGTTTGTGGCCGTTCGGTGGGGCCCCTTGGCCATTGTGGGGTGCTACGTCTCTCCCAACAGGTCTCTCGCCGACTACGAGTTGTACCTGGACGGGCTGGCAGACTGCGTTCGCAGATGCCTATCCCGTCCGATGATCGTCCTGGGGGACTTCAATGCCCACGCCAGGATTTGGGGTAACTCTAGGGACGATCCGAAGGGAGTGACGCTTCTCGACTGGGCGGCTGGTTTGGACCTCCGGCTCATTAACGTCGGGTCGGAGAGCACATGCGTGCGGTGGCATGGGGAGTCGGTCGTGGACCTTACATGGGCGACTCCTCCTGCGATTCGCATGCTCTCGGGATGGCGTGTCGCTGAGGAGGTGGTCACACTATCCGACCACCGCCACATATTTTTCGATGTGACTATCCGCCATCCCGACCGATCTAGCCGTCGTCAGGGAGACACCCTGTCGCGACGATGGGCCCTCAAGCAGCTAAACCGAGATCATCTCGAAGCCGCCGCCATCGTCGCGGCTTGGCCACAAAACGCCGAGGAGATTTCGCCCGACCCCGAGGGTGAGTCGGTCTGGTTCACGGGCACGATGACGTCGATCTGCGATGCATCGATGCCCCGGGCAGGCCGCTTCGAGCGCCGGGCGATGCACTGGTGGTCAGTGGAGATCGCGCAGCTGCGTACCGCATGCTTGCGCGCCCACCGCCAGTCCAGCAGAACCCGGAGAAGAAGGCGTGCCACTCCTGAGGAGAGAGACGAAGCCTACAAGGCGTTCCAGGAGGCCAAGAAGGCGCTGCGAGATGCCATCTCGGACGCCGGCGCTCGGACTGGAACGAGCTCCTCGAGGGACTCGACAGGGATCCGTGGGGGCGCCCGTACCGCATGGTGCTGGGCAAGTTACGCCCGTGGATGCCTCCGTTGACGGAGACCTTAGGTCCGGATCTACTGAGGAGAGTGATAGATTCGCTCTTCCCGGTGATCCGGTCAAGTCCCCTGTACCCCTCGCTACCGCCGGTCGCATGGACCGACGAGTTGAGGGTTACAGAATAGGAGTTTGACCGAGCACTTGGTCGCCTGAGTGCCCGGAACACAGCGCCCGGTCCTGATGGGATACCGGGACGGGCGTGGGTGTTGGCTTCGGCTCACTTGGGGAACAGGCTGAGGCGGCTGTTCGACAGTTGTCTCCGTAACGCCACGTTCCCTAAGGCCTGGAAGGAGGCAAATCTGGTCCTCTTGAGGAAAGACGGCAGAGACGCGGACTCTCCCTCTGCGTACCGTCCCATTTGCCTGCTGGACGAGGCTGGCAAGCTCTTCGAGCGAATTGTCGCTTCTCGTCTCAGTGAGCATCTGTCGTGCGTCGGTCCCGACCTGGCCGACAGACAGTTCGACTTTCGTCAGGGTCGTTCGACCGTTGACGCGATCATGCGCGTCCGGTCCCTGACGGAGCAGGCGGTGGCTCGGGGGGGCGTGGCGTTGGCGATAGGCCTGGATATCGTCAACGCCTTTAACTCTTTACCCTGGGTTGCCATCAGGGAGGCCCTGGTGTATCACCGTGTGCCTCTCTACCTGCAGGCGATTGTCGGGAGCTACTTGCGCGACAGGTACATTGTGTACGTGGGCCAGGAGGGTGCGAGGACCCGGAGGGAAGTGTACTGCGGGGTTACGCAGGGATCGGTCCTAGGACCACTCCTGTGTAATCTCGCGTACGACGCGGCTCTGCGTGTCGAGCTCCCCGCAGGCGTCAGCGTGATCTGCTATGCAGATGACACGCTGGTGCTGGCATGCTGGTTGAGCTTCGAGATGACCAAATGGCGAGCCGAGCTCGGAGTCAAACTCTTCGTCGCGAAAATCTGTGAATTGGGTCTTCGGATAGCGCCGCATAAGACGGAGGCGCTATGGTTCCACAAGTGGCCGATGAGCCGGGAACCACCCCATTCGCAGATCATTCGCGTAGGTGACTCAAACGTCCAGGTGTCCAGGTACATGAAATACCTGGGCCTTGTCCTGGACGGTCGCTGGAGCTTTGAAGAGCACTTCAGGCTTCTGGCCCCCCGGATCGAGAAGGCAGTGGGTGCGTTGCACAGACTGCTGCCTAATCTCGGGGGACCAAGGGAGGAGGTTCGCCGCCTCTATACTGATGTCGTGCGATCGATGGTCCTCTATGGGGCACCCGTTTGGTCACATCGACTGACGGGCATCCGCCGCTGCAAGACTAAGATCCTGAGTCTGCAGCGGAGAGTGGCCATCCGCATGGTGCGGGGATATCGCACGATATCCTTCGAGGCGGCGACCCTTCTGGCGTGCTTTCCGCCGTTGGACATCTTGGCGGAGAGGGACGCGAGGGTCTACAACCAGACTTGCGCCCTTCGTCAAAGCGGCGGAAGTGCGTCCTACCCTGCCAGCGTCCTCGAAGCGCTCAGGTGGCAGGAGCAGCGAAGGGCACACACGACGTGGTACGCCCGTCTCCGTGGAGATCGGTACGCGCACAAACGCGTCGTGAGTGCGATCCTGCCGGCCTTCGAGGCCTGGATGCGAAGGAAGCGACGAGTCACCTTCCGACTTACACAGGTACTGACCGGTCACAGTTGCTTTGGAGAGTACCTGTGTAGGATCGGACGCGAGGCGACGGCGGTTTGCCACCACTGCGGGGCGGACCAAGACACTGCCCAACACACGCTGGAGGCGTGTCCCACGTGGACCGCGGAGAGGCAAGTCTTGGTCCAGCAAATCGGGCGAAATCCCTCCCTGCGAGCAGTCGTGTCGGCGATGCTACGCAGGGACTCGGCGTGGGAGGCCGTAGTCAACTTCTGTGAGTCCGTCATGGTCCAGAAGGAGACTGCGGAGCGGGCTCGGGAGAGGGCCGATCCCGCCTGGCGGAGGCGACCTGCGGGCCGCATTCACGGCCTCCAAGCCCCAGTGCCCGGGGCGGAATAAATAGGGCACTCCCTCCGGCCGTGGGTGCGTGAGATGGGGGTCTCACGCATCCGTTTTCATACGGCCGAGAGGAAGACTGCAGTCCTGTATGGCCCTGGACTGCCGGTGTACGCACCAGCGAGGGGTGCGGGGAGGGCGAGACCATCTTCGCCCTCCTGAGAAAGGCTCCGCAAGCCACGAGCGGAGCAACGCACGGGAGAGGCCGCGGACGTGCTGCGAAAGCGATCCCGTAGCCTCTCCGTTTTTTCGTGCTGTGGCGGCCATCGCAGGGGGTTTTAGTGAGTACAATCTCACATAACCCGGCCTCCCCTCCAGTAGTCGGGTATCTATGAAGATTTCCCCTGCGTCAACAAAAAAAAAAAAAGAGCTAAAAGGAAATCAAGTCAAGTCTTGTGATATATCAATTCAATTCAACCTTGAACTAAATTTTTGTGAACGTAAGACGTGATATCAGTATAGATCTCGGTGCTTTTGCGCTTGAAATCGAGAACGACGCATTAATCATTATTGAATTTGAATCTCATTTCAGATTTCCTGTTGGTATCTGACTTTCCTAGTACTTATAATTTAGCTTTTATGTTTACACTTGGAACTAGCATCATGAAGTATGTAAATAATGTTTATAATGAATCTAAGTTAAGTTTGACTGTGGATTTCGGACTAACATTTCCCTTTGAGCTAAAATATCGTTTTCATCATCATAAAATTATATAACATACAAGGTACTATTCGTTCTTACAATATTATGACCGCTATAAAGCATATTTGTTGTTTTAATAAGAACGGCACACAATGACTCTGGACCGTGAGTAACTGTATCATAGGGACGTGACGCTTCGATCCCCTAATAAGCAATACATCAAAACTGGGGTTGGGAGAGGACAGCTTAATGTATGAAACGTTGATCAGATAATATAAGCTTTTTTGTATATACAGGCTCATACCTTAATAATACTTATAAAAAATCTGATATGATATTGCTCAGTAACAAATTATGTACTGTAATTGCCTTTCTTTCTGTTTTAATGGATTTATGTATATTGTTTACGAATGACGGACGAAATCTGTAAGTTGAAAAACTCTAAAATATTATTAAAACCTTAATGGATATGTATCCATATATATTTGTATGTATATTGACCCTAACTTATTATGAAACTTACGGTGAAAGAGTGTGTCTCGCACTCAATGACTCGATAATTTTTATATTTATTACCTCTTGTTATCATTTTTTTATAGAATCAATAATAAATGGCCAAAAGTGTCCGAACTCACCTTTTGGAGAAATGAAATATTTTACTATAACCGCTAGGGTAGACACACATTACGGTTTTGAGTCACTCACCATCATTCTACATACTATCGCCGTCCGCAAGTGTAGTGAATGTAGATCTCCTCTACGCTTATCAAACCTTGAAAACAAATAGAGCTTCATTAACATAACACAACTTCTCAGTAAACATCACTTGTAAGATATATAAAAAATATTTATTATTATAATATATTTGTATATTATTATTTATATATCTACTTACATCTTCCCTGTAAATCTTCGTTACCAACCTACAATTAATATCGATATAAAATATATTAATACATATAAATATGTATACATAGGTACATCTATGTATGAATACGTATACATACATTCATATATTTTATATAGTCGTAATTATTTGACTGCTGGCTATATCTATTAGTATGATAGGAACGCCACCCCTACTTTGTTCAATGCATTACAATCAATATATTATTGTTTGGTGGATAACAAAAATATTGGCATGGTTTTTACCAAGGTTATGGCACTATGGAACATTGAAAATAAACAAATAAATTTAAGATTCATTCTAATTTGTAAAAATAAAAATAACAAAGCCTTGATATATATATATATATATATATATATATATATATATATATATATATATATATATATATATATATATATATATATATATATATATATATATATATATATATATATATATATATATATATATATATATATATATATATATATATATATATATATATATATATATATATATATATATATATATATATATATATATATATATATATATATATATATATATATATATATATATATATATATATATATATATATATATATATATATATATATATATATATATATATATATATATATATATATATATATATATTATATATATATATATATATATATATATATATATATATATATATATATATATATATATATATATATATATATATATATATATATATATATATATATATATATATATATATATATATATATATATATATATATATATATATATATATATATATATACATACATATAACAGATTTAAAGAAAATAAAGTTGTTCACTAGCCAGCCGTATTAACTCTGTAAATTGTAAAAGTAAATTTATTTTATATCATTATCATATCATTATGGTATACCGATGTACTAGTTTCCCGTCTGACTGGTAACGTGACATTTGTGTGCTCAATTTCCTTTTGGGAAAGTGAATATTTTATTCTCTCTTACTCTTGATATATAATAAAGCGCGGCAAGGCATAGTATTATTTAATACGTAAGTTAAAGATTTTGTGTCTTAACCTATTATATGCGGAAAACATGAAATTATTTTTTTGGTAGGGTAGTAGTCAGAAGAAACCCAGTGTTCCGCTTTTCGTCATTTATGATATTACTGTGAAAAAGTAAAAATAATTCATTCTAATAATACAATCACGATGATTTTTGTGTTTGTATATTTCCATTTTCTTCGCTCTGGAAATTAGGCTAAGCTAGGCGTTGAGTTCCACCACTCAGCACTCAATGCCTCAAAATTTTCATCGATCTCGCAATCAATACACTTATTTAATTTTTATATTGCTTACTTATCTATGCTACATATTCAAATATTGCACTGATTTATTTTATTGGTATATTCACATATATATACGTATACTTGTTGCAATAAAATGAAAAAGCTGTTTGCAATATATGCATATTTTATATAACTCAAGGCGTGAACTGAAGAATGGATTTATTTAGGTTCACTACCCACAGACGCAGTTGTGATAAGCTTAAACCTTTGAATATTACTCTACCATTTACACAGCATTTTGTATTTAATTACGTAGTATTTGTTTAATACTCATGGCTCGTCAGTAAATACTTTATTTTAAAGTAAATTCGCAATATGTAAGACTAGATTTAACCAAGCAAAATTGTATTTGTATGTGTTAAGATGTGATAAAATAATATAATAATACAGTTTTCTTTACTTATTAACATAAAACAGTAGCAACAATAATAGATATTTGCTATTATTACTGACGAGCATTAATTGACTACAAAAATTATTTTTGTCCGTCTATAAACATTATTTTTCTGATAATCACCACCTGTAGGAAAACTGAAAATTTAAGTCAACCCTCAAATCAACTTCAACTCAACTTTATGAAGCATTTTGAATAAAATACACGGAACCAAAACCTACAGTATATACGGTGAGTATCCTACTTACGTTGACTTAATATTAAAACATTTGACAATGTACTTACAATGAAAGTAAAAAAAATTGAAACTAGATAATTTATAAAAATGTGATAAAAAATTACTACAAACACATGTTATATATAGTTAAAATTTTATATATATAAAAATAATTCCACTTCGTGAAACTAGCTACCCTTGTATTCTATACAGAACCCTCGATGCACGTAAACAATTCGCATTTGACACATTAAATTGTACAGATTATATTGTTGACCTTTAATAAGCGAATACTAAACTTGTGCAGTAAGGATATATACATATAAGTTAATAAATTTATGCGAGGAACACACAACTTGCATATTCAAAAGAGATGTTTATGTGCATATTATGTTAGGGGCAAAAGTAAAATTTATTTGTGTACTAGATGTTACCCGCATCTCGGCTCGTGGTTTTTAAATGTATTACACATTATATCTTTAAGTGGTGCCCGTGTTAAAGTATCTTAGTACTTTGTAACAATTACTTACACAGTCTTGATAATGCTAGGTACTAAATACTAATATTGTGCTTTGGTTACGGGCCAACGTTACTCAATTAAATTATTATGAAAAAGGAATTATTATGACAACTGTTTTTGGGTATTTTAACCTAAAATAAATGATTTAATATTATTTGTTTTTGAATATATTATATTGCGAAATATTAATAAGGGGTATTTCATAATCCACTGTAACACAATAAAGTAAGATTTTGATTACCTATTTAACTGAGGGATTATTCTTCTCGTTATGATTCTTTAAACAGGTAACCGTCAATAAAACGAAGAAAAGCTTAGTATTAGCATCAAAACTGACGGAATTTCATAGAAACTAACACCCCCCCCCCCCTTTTTCACTTCCGTTGAAGCAGAATTTCCAAAAATCTTTATGGCGTCATTCTTAGTTTCTAACCAAATAGCCAAATATAAATTTTAATCGAATTAGCTTCAAAACTGACGATGTTTGATACAATTTACCTCTCCTCTTATACCCCCCTAAAGACCAAATTTCCAATAAAAGATAGTCTATGTATTAGCCAGCACTAATAGCTGTATAACAAAAAAGTTTCATCAGAATCCGTCTAATGGTTCCTGAGATTAGCAGTGTGCAAACAGACCAAACATTCAAACATATAGACATTTTTTTTTTTGAATTCTTACTCTTTTATCATGTCTTCATAACCCTACATATTTGATTTTGTAAAAATGTTTAATGTACAGACACGATTTTTTACTGTTTTATTATATATAGAGATTATGTTGCACTATATTTATATTACAGTAAAGCCACATATTTAATGTTTTTTATAAAAAAAATCCGCAATCTTATTTTTAAAAAAGAAAAACGTGTACTTGAAGTTTAAGCTGTTGCTAATTATTAGAAATTTTTATCCTTAACAGTTATATTTTATATACACAATTAACCTTCTATTTCTTGCTTGTGCAAAGCTTTAGTACTTATAAATACTTATACTTGATAAATGTTGGTTCAATTTTACATTTTGTGTAAAATTACGAATGTTAGTCATTTACATAGTAAATAATTTTCAAGTTTAATATAAAATAAATAAACATATTCTTGTGAAAGCATTGCTAGATTAGCAAGAGCCTCGGCAAAGGCTTTCTCTGAAACTATGGATATCTTTAGCACCTTACCTTTATTTTCTTACTCCACAATTATCCAGTCAGGACCAACCGGTCAATGATCACTTTTTACCTGGCGAGCTGCGCCGTGAGGTCATGTGAGCGGCCCATGCTTAGGCTGAAGATCTCACAAGATGGCCAGCTTACATCCCTTTTTTAATTTTCGTGTTGGGTGTTAGTAATATTTAAGGTTTTCCTTATAATTAAGTGCCTTAATTTATCTATCCTTTTTATATTGAGAATGCTTTAATATAGTCCTCTTTCACAGATATTGAATTCATTTGCATCTGTGGTCACATCCATATGTGAAATATAGTAGGAGACAAGAATTCATAGCTTATGTTTTAATGTCGGCGAGTCTTTTCTTTACATAACATTTTTCATCTACCAATAATTAGACTGAACAGAACCTATTTTATTCGTCCTTGATTTAAAAGTATCAGGAATATTATATTGTAAAAAGTAAAATATAAAAGATTTAGTCCAGGAAACGTATGAGCTATGACTTTATAAACCACACATTGTTGCATGTACAGACATGTACATGTAACAATGACATTGGACAAAAATTATAGTGCAGTTCGAAATTGTTTCAGCTTTATACACAACTTACTACCAGGTAACGTTTAAAGTATAAATCTCGATTATCTCCAATACATTATCTGTGGAATAAACGACCAAGATGAGTATGATGACTGATACTAATACAATATCCTCTTCTTGTCACAAACTTACAACATTATCTGTTTTATGATTGCATATCAATATTTTACACTAATATCTCAGTTTTAGAATATTGGATTTGCCCTAATTTTTAATTTATCATAGTAAGTTTGAACTCAACAATTTATCTTACGAGTTTCGAGAACTCCAAGTGTTCAAGTTAGCCGCAGGTGGCGTTTATAGCTGAATTTGTCTTGAGAATATTCAACAGGACTCAGGTGAATCGCTGAAGAGACGTACTATGTATACTATCATTAGTAAATAAATCATATAATATTTACATTTCAATGATTTATAAGGAATGTAATAAATTTCTGTCCAATATAACTTATACTAAATATTTCTGGGAACGACATTTTTGTATTTTCAAGTAACTTTGCTGGATACATCCACAAGTATCATATTCATATTTATTCCAATTTTATTCTTTGGGAACGAGTGGATACTATATTAATAAATGATGCGATGTTGATGAATATATATATATATATATATATATATATATATATATATATATATATATATATATATATATATATATATATATATATATATATATATATATATATATATATATATATATATATATATATATATATATATATATATATATATATATATATTTCTCCGGAGGATGATTGAACCAACTTCGTACAGACGATAGAGTAATATTAATTTTATGTACTTATAAAATAAATGTTTAACAAAAGAAAAATCTGAGCAAACCTGTGCAATTTACTTTTATAAGCACAAATTAAATCTAGTATTTAAAATAAATTGCAACATATTCACAGTTTTGCCTAGTTTCCAGATCGAAGAAAACGGAAATAGGAAAATCCATCTTCCCCGAGTAGGAATCGAATCCACAAACCATCGCGTTTATAGGTAGACGCTACGCCTCTGCGCCACGACGGTTGGTTAAATTTTATACAAAATGATATATTCATTTATACTACTTTTACCTTTTTGCTATGATTTGCTCGCATATATAAATAAAGCATAGAGCCTTCCTTGATAATTTATAATAATATAATATACTTTCCAACTGAAAAGAAATGTTTAAATTCAATACAAAGAAAATTCAAACTTTATGATATAAATATATTAATTAATATCAAATAATTCCAGATAAAGCTAAGTATTATATATTCTTGGCATGTTGATAAAACACAAGTAGCCACTTAAGCTATGAAAAAGAAAAATGGGAGAAAAGGGTAATAAAATAGGTGCTATATAACACTTCAAATTCATTTTATTTTCTTGTAACTTTCTTGCAGTATTCGCTGAACGAGATTTATATACAAATTGAAAATATGTATGTATGTACGTAAATTATTTATTAGTACCTTTGGTTGGTGAGTTTTACTTAAATTAGCTGTTTGAAAAGGTTCTTCGTTAACATTAATAATTCGTTAACATTAATAACAATAATACACCAATATTATTATACAAAATTGTCCTCCTTTTACTTATCATATTATGTGACGTTTGTAATAAACTATAGAGCATAAGAAATAAGAGAAGAGACTCATAACACTCTGTTGTCCGCTAACAGCCCATATAGAAAAGCAAATTTTTGGGACAAAGCATAATGAGTTTTACTATATTAATTTAAATAAGAATACAAAATAATTTTTAAAACATTAAAATATTTTGTTATAACATACCATATTTTATATTACAAATATTTCACATCACATTAGGCAAATAATGAATTATTAAAATTAGTTATAAAAATATTTTATACAAAGCACAATTTTACTATTAGTTTTTGTCCATGAGCTTATAATAGAAAACCACTTTATACCTTATTGAAAAATTATTAAGAGAATGTAATGTAATCAAACCTTTAACAACTCTACCCCGATTATATTGAGTACTTCGTCTTCAGTTTGGTTTCCTTTATAATGTGATATAGTATATTTTTCATTAGCTAAAACTTTTTACAATATTTGTTATTAAATACATAATTTTTTATCATGTAGGAGTAAAAAATATAAAAAAGCAAAATAAATATAAATTTACATATATTTAATATTCAAAAAAATGAAAATATTTTCGAGTCTCTTGTGAGGGAACGCACACAGCTAACTATGCCCATTCTCTTCTTGATTAAACTTTTGTTAAACATTTGAAATAAATCATATATAAGTGTATTTCATTTAATGAAATACATAAATTCGGGTTGGCACAACTATAAAGTATCAATGTCCCAAATATAGTGAAGATTTTATTTTCAGTCGTAGACAGCAACACCCGTATTCAATACACTTAGTCATCTAATTACTACTTACTGATCGTAATATTGTAACTATTTAGCTTATTAAACTTACTTACTAAATCATTCATTCATAAATTTTATACACGAAATATATGAAAGTAATAAATTGTTGTATATAAATTTAAAGTTCATTCTGATATCTCGTTTTTTCTTTAGGAAATTCTAAAACCTAAATTTTTACAATTTCATGACCAGAAAGTAAGTGCCTATCTAGATTTTGTTCCATTTATCTAAATACATTTATATGTGAAACAATTAAAATAAGTGATATTATGCACAATTCTAGATGACAGCTGATGTGAAGACCACGTACGCCTGGAATACAAGATTATTCATTTTAAACTTGCCTAAGGAAAAAATGTAAAACAAAAAAATGTAAGCAAATTAGTAAGTCTATCTATCATGGTATTGCTAATACCACGTCACGTTAGAACGATATTTCGTCCCTTTTCTATGAAGTTTTTATTCAAAACAAAATGGCCACGATGGCCTTCCAATAAATGACAGTCCTATGAAAATCAAATACCTGCTACTTACTGCTTTGCATATATTATGAAGCCAGCATCCATCCATACATACTAAAAGCTCTATTTTAGATGCTTGTTATGTAAAGTGTTTTCTAATTTATCCACAGTTTCTAATATGGCTGAGTAGACAAAATGACTGAACTGAAGTATAGAGCCCATTAACGTAAAATGAAATAACCCTTTCACATCTTTGTTGCACAACATAATGTAATGTGTAAGTTTTAATTGTATATTTATTGTATTTTGTAAATTTAATCTTACTTCGTAAACTTACATATATGTTTTAAATATATACCATTTTTTTACTTTTTAATATAAAAGCTTTTTTTTAATATTTGAACTAGAAAAAAATATGTGATTAAAAACAATATATATACTCTAATATTTAGATTTAGTGGCTAAAAATCTTAATCTATTTAACATCACGTTGAACTCTCTAGTTTCCGATGTGGATGGACTCACTACTGTAAAAAAACTTACTGTTCTCAGAAACACGATGTATGGGGAACACAATCGCCTCACGCGTTTCCGGCAGCGGTAGAGGTGTAGTCCTTGTGACTTCCTCATCTGCTACTTTTTCATGACTTCTAAAATATATGGAGTATATGTAAGCTGCACATCGAACCTGTTGAAATTATTTTGAATGAGATACGTTTCATAAGCTTTATTTAATTAACATTAGATTAACTTAATTAAAATAATTTTTGCCATCCTTATGCGTTTGATGCTTAACAAACATAATTTGAAATTAAGAAAATAAACAATTCATGAATTGTCTGTGTATGTCTAACTCAAGTATATTTTTATAACGTTTATAGAATGTATAAACCAAATATTTTTTTTATATATTTTACACGTGTCACTTTTCAGTAATTTTTCAACAGTCACTCTCTCCAGGACCCAAATATTTCTCCACACTCATATGTGTTTCACACTATACCTCACTACCTCACATATTGCTATATGTGAGGTAGTGAGGTATAGTGCCTCTGCCTATCCTGCTGGATAGGCAGAGGATACCTAGCCTACCTACCTAGTTAAAACTCTGTTTCCTTTCTTCCTTTTAAAATATTGTGTTTTAAGTTCTTTCGGATCTCAATGTCGCGTACGTAAATTTAAAAGTTTTGACATAAAGATTAATTTAAATTGAAGCTCTGGTGAAAAGAGAGTCAATGTATACCTAAGTTATTGTTTATGTGCTACGAGAACGTTTATTTACAGAATGTCTGGACTAGTTTCTATTTCTATATCCTAATGTAGGGGAGAGCGAGGTGGGTGTAAATGGAAGTGACTATTAACAAGTTTATTTCTGCCAAACGTCATGTCATATATATGATATTCTAACTAGACGTATAGTAATACGCTGCTCCTTGTTCCCGAAGTGCCCTTGTCAGTCAGACGTTACGTGAAATTGGTATTTACAATAATTTACAAGTAACTGGAGTTCTTGTGCTATTGTTCATTGTTAAAGTGATTGAAGTTTTGTGGTAAATCATAATTAAAGCTTATCATAATGTAAAGTCATTAAAATTAACACATTGAATGTAGTAATTATCAAAAGTTCATTTGTAAATGTTTTGCATAATAGGTGTATATGAAGCACTCTATATATATATATATATATATATATATATATATATATATATATATATATATATATATATATATATATATATATATATATATATATATATATATATATATATATATATATATATATATATATATATATATATATATATATATATATATATATATATATATATATATATATATATATATATATATATATATATATATATATGCAAATGCTCTATTCTCCGATTTCCATTTGAGATTTCTAAGCCACGAAATTCAACGACTTCCGCAATTTAATGAGACAGGATTTTAAGTAAGGAAATTGACAACCAAAGTTTGAATACGCTCGAGATTCTTTCATTACAATATGTCCTTTCCTATTGTCGCTTTTTGATCGAACAAAACTGAAGATTTTTAGCTTTTAATAAGATAGTAAAGGCTCATCTACAAATTTAAATCTATTTCTATTTCTCACTAACTATAACTTACTACGAAATAATTTAAAATTCTCTTAACGGTTAAAAGCAATATTGTGTTTACCATTAAAAAAATTCATTCGGTATATAGATATTTCTATTGTAACTTTAATTTAATCAAACAGAAATATACTACGACGGAGAAAGCAGGGGCTAAGCAACGGAGTGTCTTAACACTAGGTTCCCACGGTCCCTGCAGTTCCCTCTGCCTACCCTGCCTTGTGCGGGATAAAGCGTGAAGCTAAAAAAAAAAAGAAATATACTATAAACACTTTCCGAGTTTATCAGCTAAGTACTTTCTTGTACTAAGCTGATAAACTCAGTTAGTAGTTTTGCTTCAACGGAAACGTCAATGATAGCAAATGACGTGCGACCTTACAAGATTTTCAATTTCCGTGCATTTTATCGAAGGAAACTTCAGTCAGTTCAGTCAAGTCAATATTTTTAAGCAACTTCAATTCAATTGATTTTCAACCCTTTTGAGACTATCTATAGTTAAAAAAATATGTTAATTTAATTTATAATAAACTCAATGTAAATTTAAAAGATTAATGTTATAATTTTAACGGTTATTGACGATAATTGTGACAGATGCTGATGGATTGTGATAGTGAAAGAAGTAAAAAAATATATAAATAAATATAGTTTGTATAAAAGTTATTATTTTATTGTTTGTAGTGTTGAATACGAAGGCTCGCTTACTTATTATTTATATTTTATATAAAATAATCATTACCATCACTAGGAGTGGCTTAAGAAACACAATTGCTCAAAGTTGCCCTCAGGCTGTATTTAAAGTATTCAGAAACTAAGCATGTTTATACATAATCTATAATATATACACGAACAAGGAGCTCTGCAAACTTTTAATAATGTACAAAGTTTATCCTGTACAGTAATTTTAAAGTAATTAATTGTGCCATAATTATCTCTTGCAGCTCAACCTATCTTTGACACTTTTTTTTTCACGAAGTGACAGCAGAGGATGTAAGGAAGAACATTATATTTATTTCTTCTAAAGCGACTGGAAATGATAAAATATATTGTGGCATGTTGATGTTATTGCTAGATCTTCTAACACCCATTATTGCTCACATTTTAAAATTCTCGTTCACGTCTAGTTCTTTTCCTATGCCCTGGAAAAGAGCCAGAAAACCAGATCCTACTCATTTTTCTCATTTTCGACCTATTTCCATTCTACCTAATTCTTTCTAAGCTTCTTAAGAAATCAGCATTTCAATAGTTTTCTAAACATTTGTATCAAAATAATTTGTTAAGTCCCTTTCAATCTGGTTTTCGCAGTATCAGTTCGGCGCTAATTAATGTGACTGAGGATATTAGATTTGCGATGGATAGTAAAAAATTGACTGTTCTTATTTTACTTGACTTTAGCAATACATTTTTGAGGAGTGTGTCCGAAATGCTGCCAAAAGAAGAGAATTAATACATAGATTTGACATTTATTTAAAGCATATAGAAGTTTTTCAAAGTGTCCTATCTATACCAAACTCAGAGATAGCCAAAACTATTTATCAGTTTAAGTTAAAATAAGGCATAATTTATAAGCTTTATAATTATTTTAGATACTTTAAGGCTTATGTTTATTTTCGGTGGTGGGATTATTGTTAAAGGAACGATGAGACTAACATTTAGGTATGCCGCTAAAAAGTCCCTAAATAAAATCAGATTAAAAAAAAGGCAATTCATTTACTCAGTGGACTTTACTGTATTAATTGGCATTCTTTCTACGCTTAACATCTCTCCTGCCGCTACATAATGGATTAGATGCTACCTTCAGGATTGCAAGCAAAGAGTTCACACCGGAGAATTCTATTTTAACTGGGCTTATTTATTGACTGGTGTACCTCAAGGCGGCACACTCTCTCCTCTTCTTTACTCCATTTTCATAAATGATATCACGAAAAATTTAACTACTTTGCGCACGCACGACGCACTACTTTAGTTGATTTGAAGTCCAATCCAAAACATAAACTCTGACCTTGCCGTTATTAGTGAATGGTCAAATTGCGTCAAATTGCCTCTAAGTCTCAAGCATTGATATTAGGAGGTAGACAATTACGTAGTAGGGTTGATTTAAATAGTTTACCTTGCTTAAAATTAAACGAAATAATAATAACCTTACCTGATTCAGCTAGGCTTTTATAATATCATTAGAGTTTTATAATTGATAGCAATTTATCGTGGTCATTTCATATCAATGAAATAAATAAACGGGTACACTTTAATTAATAAACGTGTATACTATTCCCTGCATTCTCTTAATCGACTTCAAAACTTCTTACCAGTCCGCACTAAAACTATTCTTGCGCAAGCTTTACTTTTACCACTTATAGACTATGCGGATATTTGTTATCTTGTACCGACTTCAGAATGTGTATTCGATTTATCTTTGGCTTGCACAAATTTGAACACATCTCCACTTTCCGTCGACAACTAAATTGGTTTACTGTGCGTTGGTGCCGAAATCTGCATACTCTCTCTGCTCTTTTTAATATATTTTTTTCTCCTGTATATTTGGGAGAGTGTTTTCAGCTGGCTCTCCCAACACTGCAACTCCCTAGTCATAAGCCTGTGCGCTCTCCTGTGTTGCTCATAAATAGTTTGAATTTCCATTGTTTATCACGTGTTTTTACGAAAAATCATTTAAGGTCCAACGATTATGGAACTAGCTCCCTAATTCTATCCTAGTTAGTAATCCGTGTTCAAGCACTTTCAAGTGAAGTTTGAAAAAACATTTTCTCACACTCTGTAATACCTTTATGAATATGCATTATATCCTTGTCATTGTTATTGTCAGTATGTGTGTACATGTATATATATATGTATGTATGTGTATATTTATATATATATATATATATATATATATATATATATATATATATATATATATATATATATATATATATATATATATATATATATATATATATATATATATATATATATATATATATATATATATATATATATATATATATATATATATATATATATATATATATATATATAAATATATATATATATATATATATATATATATATATATATATATATATATATATATATATATATATATATATATATATATATATATATATATATATATATATATATGTGTGTGTGTGTGTGTGTGTGTTTGCGCACTCACCTACGCACTTATTTCATATGAATTATATATAAAAAGCTTTGTATTAGGTTTGCTTTCGTGATATAAGAGGACCTATAAATTTCCATTTTATATTTTTCCCTTTTTTATATTATAAATCCTGACAGCTTTATTCTAGTTCAGCCGTATTTTATAACTCTAGCTCAACAGGCCTAACCTATAGGCTTTGATTACGCGAATACATATCAAAGCAGCAAAAACGCATGAAAGCTCGTATGATTGCGTTGAAACAGAAGTTTGATTTTTTGTGTTTGAAGCTCGGTTTTTTTGTCACCAAGCGACTATTAATTTTCATTTGATATTTCTACGCAATTTTTAAAAAATCTATCTTGTCAGACGGCAGGTCAGGACGTTGTAATAAAGAAAGTTACCTGATTATAATACTAATAATAATCTCACGAAGTTATACACTTGCTAAAAGTATTATGCATTGACCTAAAAGCTAACTGTAATATTACTATAAAGGTCAGCAACATATGTTACATGTTTCAGCAGTTTTGGACACCTTATTTTAATAATAACAAAATATACGGACTTACGTAAACAGAATATTTATATATATTCTATTTATATAAGTTTGTATAATTTAAATTTGATTACACTAAAGAAATGAAAATATTAGTAGTTTTTGTTAAAGTTTCTGTACATGTTTTTTAAAAAGTTATTTTACTAAAGTTATTTTACTTTGTACGTTTTCCCGGTTGCATAAGTTTGCAACATTTTTAGGACAAAGCTAAGCGCATAATGAGTATACAAAGAACTTACAATCAACTTATATATTCCTTATTATTTTATCTTAAATATTTATACGGTTAATTTTAGAAATACTGTATGTAATGGTTTTATGTATTTTTTAGTTTATTTATTAAGCTTTAGTGTACAAGTAATGTGGGCAAACACAACAACATCGAGTCGAGGAGTTGCGCGTTTATCATCTCTCACGAGATAATCCAAAAGTACACTAGTGGACTACTATAGGTCCCTATATTGTTTTTTCTTATAGCTTTTGATAGAAAATTTGTTTGTCATTTCTGTTTTCATCTGATCATTAATATTGCGGATAGTGACTACAAGTAGCAATAAATATATATTTATAAGAAAGATATAATGTATCTAAATAATCCTAAAACCACATTGATACTCATCTGTTCCCAAATTACTGGGAAATTGGGACGCATACATACACAAAAAATGTATTATATAAAAGTAGAATTTAGAATCTCCTCCTTTTAAAGATCTGTTACAAATAATTCTTTGCTAACTTAAAAAATTATAACAGATTTGGTAAAAGAAATAATTTTATTTATTTTCAACGTAATTTTACTCATTCATCAAAGTAGAAATAATATTTTTATTTTTTTTAAATGTAGCTTTTATTACGTATTTTCAAAAGCAAATAACTTAAATTGATTAATATAAGTTAAGCCTGATCAGAAAACATTACATTTCAAGCTTTAACGATAACTTATTAACCTCCTCCGTCTCAGTCACATTAATTTTATATCGTATAATGTACGATATAAAATTAATGTGACTGAGATTAGCTAATCCTAATGATATATAAAAACTTCAGCACGATCAGAAATTGAAAAGTAGGTCAAACAGACAAGACAAAATTTGTTATTTTCGCATAGATATGTACCATATAGAAATTTAGTTGATAAATAAAAATGGTGACTTGCTACTGCTACATGGTGACGTTGAATAATGTATATTCTTTTGACTTTACGAACGTGATTGTATCATTAAGTGATCCTATCACTTGATGATACAATCACGTTAGAATAATAAGGTAGAATTGTTTTCAGTGTACATAGTTGCCGGACAAGAAAAATTTCGTATAGCGAGGTGTAAAAATAAATTTCTGAACCTCCCCATGATATTACGCAGTATGAAAATCATTTTAAGAATGTAGACATCAGCTGGATTTCTATCTAATTTGCTTTAACTATTTACATTTAAATGTGTACATTATTTTTCTAATTCTAACAACTGTGCAGTCAATATAATTTTTATAAGACGTTAAATAATCCAATCATACACAAAGTTGTTCGATAAAACACACACTACACACTACACACTCACGGAGTACTATAATTTAGGATATCGTTTAAAGATTAAAATGGAACATTTTGAGCACGATTACTGAAAGTAACATTTATATTTTTAAGTAGCTTAAAATAAGCAACTTATTTGAAAGCCAGTTAATGATAGAGTTTATAACTGATTGAGCTAGGAAAAAATCACTCCCATTCCAGATCGAACAATAGATACAAGAGATCAAAAGTGCCATTAAAGGTACAAGAGATTAAAAGTACCATATCGCCAGCGTATATTATTATTTAGTACAAGTCCGATACTAAATAACAAATTTCATTGGTGCAACCCCAAAAATTATCAGGTCCTCTACACTTACATATTCATTGATTTGTTGATATCCTGTTAATCCATATGATGATATCCTGTTAAGTAATGCTTAAGTAATTAGAAAGCAATACCACGCCCACGTTAAATAGTTTGTTGAGCAAAATTGGAATAGAAACGCTATTAAAAACTCTAGTCCTAACCTTAATATCCAAGATTCTAACAAAAGTCGTGGATAGTTCAAGAACTACATCATCAGTTGATCTATGGCTCCTAAAACCACATTGATACATTAACAAGATGTCAAAATTTACAAGAAATTTACACAATTTAAATAGAAATTTACATAAAATCCTATACTCTCCTTCTTCTTCTTCCACTTAGCATTATCCCGGCTTACTGCCAGGGTCTGCTTTCCGACTCAAACTACTCCACTTTGCACGGTCTTTAGCATCCTCAGTGGTAAGTCCATTGGCTCTCATATCCTCCAACACGACGTCCAGCCATCGCTTCCTGGGGCGTCCGGGCAGTCTCACTCCAGGAACCGACATGACAAGGCATTGTCTTATCTGTCCGATGTTTAGTACTGGGCATACGGGTGTGCGACCCCACCACTGGCATACTCCTCTCCAATCCATGAAAGTGGTGTCCTTACCTTCGCTTTCCTAACCTTTCTCTCCTCTTATTCCTTATTCCTTGTTGGCTTTTCCCTTAAAAACGGGTTTTGAAGGTCAGATGGCAATCGCTCCATTAAAAAGCCGCCATTTAGCCACTTAAAATGGTCAGAAAAGGAAAAGTGTTGCTAGGTACGGTTAGGGCGTCGCCGTTAAACGACGCGCAGGCACATCGCCCTACACCTGTGTTAAATGGGCAAGGGCTACCGTGTAAAGTACGAACACGGCTAAAGAAGATAGTACCTAGAAGGAAACTCCGCTTTGCAACTTGGAACATAGGCTCTTTAACCGGACGATGCAGAGAACTCGCAGACGTACTCATGAGACGTCGGGTCCAGTGTGCTTTCCTACAGGAAACGCGCTGGAAGGGCAATAAGTCCCGTAACATCGGACAGGGTTACCAGCTCATATACACTGGGTCACCTACCGGTAAAGCTGGTGTAGCAGTAGTTCTGTCTGAGGAGCTACGGAATGGTCTCCTTGAAGTTGACAGACAAAGCGACCGCCTGATGCGGGTGAAGGTACTGGTTGAGGGGGTTATCGCCAACTTAATTAGTGCTTACGCTCCCCAGGCTGGTTGTAGTCGGGCCGAAAAGGAATCATTTTGGGAGCACTGTGAAGAGGTTCTACTTGCTATGCCATCTACTGAGGTAATCATAGTTGGGGGGGACCTTAACGGCCACGTGGATAGGGCTGCGGATACGTATGAGCGTGTCCACGGTGGTTTTGGTCACGGTAGTCGCAATGCAGAGGGAGAAAATATTCTAAGAACCTGTATTGCATCCGATCTAGCCATCGTTAATACGTTCTTCCAGAAATGTCCACAACACCTTATTACGTATGCAAGTGGGCCCCACTCAACTCAAATAGATTATCTGTTGACCAGGCGTTGTCATGTGGGCAAGGTAACTAACTGTAAAGTCATTCCCGGTGAAAGCCTCACGGCCCAACGTCGTCTTCTAGTCATGGACTATATCGTTACCCCGACAAAGAAAATACCAGAGACGCGTAAGCCTAAAATCAAGTGGTGGTTGCTGAAGGGACCGATGCAAACCGACTTTCTGGCAGAGGTTAACAAACAAAACTTATCAACTAATACCGAAACTGCTCAGGAAGCTTGGGATCGAGCTCAGTCAGCAATTATTACGTCTAGTAAACGTGTTCTTGGCGTTTCTAGGGGAGGGCGTGTCATCGACAGGGAGACGTGGTGGTGGAATGATAAGGTACAGGTAGTGATTCGTGAAAAGAAGACTGCATTTAAAGAGTGGCAGCATTCCAACTCTCCTGAAGACAGACTGGAGTACATAGCAGCAAAACGTGCCAGCAAAAGAGCTGTAGTCAGGGCCCGCAGTGAAAGTTTGTCGCCATTATACGACAAACTTGAGACTGTGGAGGGGCAGAAGCTCATATACAAACTGGCACGTACTCGGGATAAAGCGACGCAAGATATCACAAAATGTCTTTGCGTCAGAGATTCCCAGGGCAAGCTGCTCTGTACTCATGCCTCTGTGAAGGAGAGGTGGAGAAGTTATTTCTTAGAGTTGCTGAATACTCAGCACCCGTTTAGTCTTCCGTCTGAATCACCTCCTAACCTTGGACTTATTGCTCCAATTACCCTTGATGAGACTCGAGATTGTCTTCGTCGCATGAAGAACGGAAAAGCGGTGGGGCCTGACAATATTCCGATTGAAGCGTGGAAATCGTTGGGATCTCTTGGTGTGCTCATACTTACTGATCTTTTTAACCGTGTCTTGAGCACTGGGACGATGCCAAGCCAGTGGTGGCACAGTTTTATTACCCCTATTTACAAAGGAAGGAGCAGTATTCAAGATTGCGGTAGTTATAGGGGCATTAAGATTATGAGTCACACCATGAAACTCTTCGAGCGCGTGATCGGCCTCAGGCTCCGCCAAGAATGTACTGTCTCTGGGTGTCAATATGGATTTCAGCCAGGATCAGGTACTATGGACGCAATTTTTGCCCTCCGAACCTTGATGGAGGCATACAGGGAAAGAAGGAGAGCTCTGCATATAGCATCCCTAGACTTGCAGAAGGCCTTCGACTGTGTACCACGTCAGTGTATCTGGTGGGCCCTGCGATCCAAAGGCATCCCCGAATCCTATATTGATATTATCAGAGATATGTACCACGACTCCGTTTCTGTGGTTAGGACCGCTGTTGGCGACACAAAACCCTTCCCGATTACAGTAGGGGTTCACCAAGGCTCAGCTCTGAGTCCGTTCCTGTTTAATGTAGTGCTAGATACTGTCACGGCACATATCCAGGACCAGTCTCCATGGCTGATGATGTATGCCGATGACATAGCACTCATTGACGAGAACCGACTGACGCTTGAGCACAAAGTGAACGTCTGGAAGGGTACGCTTGAGAACGGTGGTCTTAAATTAAATGTGTTGAAGACCGAGTACATGGCCTGCGGGAGCCCGGACTCGAACACTATCCAGATAGGTTCTGAATCAGTCGTCAAGACAGAAAAATTCAGATACCTAGGATACATTATGCACGAGTCCGGAGGCATCGACCACGATGTCCACGCCCGTATTAGCGCTGCTTGGGCCAAATGGCGGGAGGTCACTGGTGTGGTCTGCGATCGCAGAATACCACACAAACTCAAGGGACTGATATACAAGAGCATGATTCGACCAGTTCTTTTATACGGCAGCGAATGCTGGCCAGCATTATCTCGGCACACTCAGGAGCTTCACGTCACGGAAATGAAGATGCTGAGGTGGATGTGTGGTGTAACGCGGGCTGACCGCATACGCAATACATTCATTCGAGGTAGTCTGGGGGTCCGTGACGTAGCGGATAAGCTCCAAGAGCGTCGTCTGAGATGGTATGGCCACGTTTTGCGCCGGCCTAAAATCCTATACTCTGAGGACTAAAATCGGCCTATACGAGGGCCAAACTGAAAGTTTTTAGAATTGGCAACTTAAAAGCATTATATTAAAAAAATAAGTTTAAATTTTGAAAATAGAACTCTTTGCCAATAATATTGAGTATACATTTCATTCATTTGTCATTTGTTTTACGATTTGGCGGCAAATTGAAAATTGTCTGTGCACGTCAGAATGAATTTAAGCCGAGAAAATTTTCGTGCAATGATTTTTTATGACTTTCGATGTTATATAAGTCAACAAGAAAGTTATGACAGACTTCGATTGGCTTTTCACGACGAAGTCCCATCTCGTGCCACAGTTTACAACTGGTTTAATGAATTTAAACGTGGTCGAACTAATCTCACCGATGATTTGCGTGAGGGACGGCCTTCTACAGCGACGACTGGAGATAATATCAGTGTTGTGTGGCGTATGATAGAGACTGACAAAAGAGTGACCTATCAGCAGATTCGGACAAGTCTAGGCATAGGTATGAGTCAAGTGCACAAAATCCTCCATGAACATTTAGCGGTCAGGAAGCTTTGTGCCCGCTGGATACCGCATAATTTGACCGAGGCTCAAAAACTCCGCCGTGATGATTGGTGCCTAGAAATGATCCAAAAATTTAACGGAGGTGACTCAAATGCTGTGTTCGACATACAAACAGGTGACGAAAGCTGGATTTACTGTTATGATCCGGAAACCAAAAGACAGTCTGCTCAGTGGGTGTTTCCTTCCGAAGAGATGTCAACTAAAGTGAAGAGAGGTCGAAGTGTTGGAAAAAAGATGGTGGCCTCGTTCTTCGGAAAGACAGGTCATAAAACTAATAACATGCTAGAATGCTTAGTTTTTGATTTTCTAAGAACTTTCAGTTTGACCCTCGTATTTGGTAATATTTTTACCATATTCACTTTTATAAATAGTATGTACTAGAGCCTTTTTGAACACATCTAAGACTCACTATCAAAATCGTAGTTCATAAATGTAACTTGTATGTTACATCTACAAAAAAGTGGTTATTTTAGTAGAAACAGACGCTCCAAAGTTTTATTAGTATAAATATATGTAAAAGAGATAAATATAGCGCAAGTATACAAAATGACTGGCATATTGGAGACAAACTTAAACAGGTACTGGAGAGTCTAGCTGTGACGGCTACAGGTTTGGACCTCACGCCGGGAAATATTTTATTTTCTCATATTTGTAAAAAAACGGCTTAGCAATTCCGTATTAAATGTACTGATCCTTATATCCGAAAATATATTTTCTTAGAACGTGGCTTACACAAAATCTAAGTAACGAGTGGGAGACTTCATAACCGTTTGCTACGTCGTTACTATTTGGTTAATTCTATGAAGGGTTTAGGCAATCAAAGGAAATCTCAAAACGCACAAAAAAGCTTTTGAAATGAATATTTTTCCGTCGTGGTGCAGAGGCGCAACGTCTACCTGTAACGCGACTGTTTCTGGGTTCGGAGAAGATGGATTTTTCTATTTCCATTTTCTTCGCTCTGGTAAACTAGGGAAAACGCAGCGTTCAGTTCCGCCACTCAACACGCAATGCCTCGAAAAACGGCGGAGAGCGGGGAAGGAGAAAGCAGGGACTAAGCAGCAGAGTGTCTTAACACTAGGTTCATGTAGTTCCTGCAGTTCCCTCGGCCTACCCTGCCATGTGCGGGACAAAGCGTGAAGCTAAAAAAAAAAAAAAAGAAAAAAAAATCTTTATGAGGGGGAAGGGGAAGGGGTTTAAAACTTTTGTATAAATGATAACGACTTATCAAACAATAACAGGATTTTGTAAATAATAAAAAAATTGTCTTCCACAATGTTAACATTAAGACTGTGTCTTAACACTAGGTTCGTATGGTTCCTGCAGTTTCCTCTGCCTACCCTGCAATATGCGGGATAAAAGCGTGAAGCTAAAAAAGAATCTGCTATTATAGCATGCATTCTACTGCTTTCAATTATATTTTAGAAATTATTCAATAACCTTGCTGTATGATAAAAGCCATGTTTTAAATCGTTAACACAAGTACTTAACTATTCTATTATAAAGATTCAAATTTCAAACTCATATAAACTTAGACTATAAATTGAAATGAAGTTGTAATAAAAACTCAGTTTTTATGTTTTTATGGTTTTATGGCTTTCATTTAAAACATATGGACTTTTATGGTAATTTAAAATATATGTATGATCAAATCGCAGATTGAAATATATAATATTTTTCGATAAGTTGAAAAAAGTATTTTTCGGTATTTTGTGTGAAATATATATATAATGCAACCTTAGGATAATTAATCAGTAATAATTGGCAAAAAATACCGATTGCATATTGCCATATATAAACTAGTTTTAGTTTTCCTCAACCACAATAAAAATTGATCCATTATAATGAATATTAATAATTTATTTTCTTTATTTTGAAAAGATACAAAAGTTATATGCAAAAAAAATAACAATACAACGCTATCTCATTCTATCCGATCTCGTTAAGTAAGATAAAGATCTAACGTATATCCGGGGCGGAAAATAAAATATTCAATTAACTCTAACAAAGAATCTTAGTAGCATTTCAATATTTATGTAGATTTTAAGCCGATTACATATAAATATAAAAGGGTAATTTATAAAATTTTATAAAACAAATAAGGAATACGTGAGGAATATTTTCCCATCTACAATACCTCTACGGCTACTACGGCGTAGCCCAATTAGTTTTGTTTACGAAGTTATTTTTTTAGATGATTTTCCCACATGTAAATTTTGTAATATTGGCCGTCCATCTGTTTCCATCTGTCAATACCATATTCTCCAAATTGTGTTCAAATGTCAAGGTAAAATAAAATTTAAAAAAAAATTAGTTATTTATAAATATATAGTTATTTATATTATGTGTGTGCAAGAATCATTTTATTAATATAGTTAATTTCTTGAAAAACCAAGTTTATGTTTGTCAACATGTTGTATATTTTGTTGATCATAAAATTGGTACATAACTTTGACAGCGGATACTTCTATTAATAAGGCACCCAAAGCGCAGAGACCTTTTTCACATGAAGTTCGTTGATAATAATTTTTTGAGCGCTCTTTGATAGGACATTCTTTTCAGACAGGGGCGCTACAGTCATCAAGTCTTCTATTTCATTTTTCTCCATTTTGATGTTTTCTCTTCGTTCGTAATCAAAATGAATATAATTACTACTACTACAAGTGATATATAAGCAGGCAATTAAATAGTCATTCCAGATTTTTGAGCTTTCTAGAAACATTCTATTAACATTATTCACACTCACCTCATATTCTGATTCTTTGAAAAACATAAAACTTAATGTTGATAAAATAAAAATAAAAAATAAAAACCTTCATATTGAATATAAAAGAAAATAATAAACACAATGAATATTTTAATTTGAATAAAAGCGTAAGCTCTGCAAACAACACTACAACGACATCAAATCAAATTACCTTTATCTTCCCTCTAATGAAGTGATGCTTTTGAACTACGAACTGTATGGTACTGTACGCGGTCCATAGACTGCCATTTACTCCTCCTCCTACTCGTTGCCAAACATGTTGAGAAAGAGCCTAAGAAAATACAATTAGATTAAATAATAATATACAGTAAAGAAGTAAGTGGTAAGTAACACTTTGGTGAAGTAAGAGAAATTATTATATTAAATATTTTTTAGTATCCAAGGGTATAATCAAATAAAAATAGATGATATTGTTTAAAATACGATGGCCAGTAAATATATTGATGTTATATATGTTTAGATTTTTGTTCAAAAGCTTAAATTGATGAATTTTACCTTTTAAATAAAAATCTAAACATAGTTAACGTTATAGACATTAATGTTCGGCATATTTTTAATAATATTTACAAAATAATATATTTATAAAATTGAATTTTTAAGTAGAAGCTTAAAATATTTCGTATCAAAATAAACAACAAAATATGAAACTATTATTTTATTAATTACATATATAATCTATCAATGCCTAAGGCGTTTAATCTTTCAGTAGCAAGAGCACAGTGAAACATAACCACTAGCTAACTCTCGAAGCGTAAAACGCGTTATACTGGTAGAACTAGCATTAACTGTTTAAACTTGTGTTAACTGGTAGAACTTACGTTTCCTTGGGAAACAAATATCTATAAAAGTCATAGTTCAAACTTAACAAGGACTTTGAACTTACTAACGGACTGACCAGGAATAGGTTAATAATTAATTTAAATGTAGTTGAGGTTAGGTTGAGGTAGGTAGCGTATTAATGTAGTATATTAATGAAACTGTTATTAACTAATTTCAAGAAGAATTAATCCAAATTGAGTTACGTGGTGGGATGAGCTTCCACAGAGGTGGTCAATGTTAGTGCATTTTTAAGAAGCCTATTTAGACTTACACGTGAATTTCAAGTCTCAGACGCTGCTCTGGGCTCTATTATACCTATAACACGATGAACTAGACTCCAAGATTCGTGGAACGCTAAGTAATTTCTTCTCGTAAATGAAGAAAAAAGAATGCTAAGTAATTTTGCTCGTAAAGGTGATATAAAAATCCATGACTTTTTTAATTTTTATCCATATGTTTGTACTTTTTTAATATAATTTGTAAAATTTTAGTAAAAATTAACGAGTTTAAATAAAAACATATGAAAGTAATATTACTTTCACTATTTCTGTATTATGTATATATAGAATTTTACATCAATTATGACGTTATTACATATTTATGTATTATTAATATAAGAAATTACAAATTCTATTCAAATTCTTCTTTAATTATAACTTTTCAAAAAACATTTTAAAATTACCTTTAAATTTCCTTTTACCACTCGCTGTCGTTATTAAATTTTATACTCATAATTGGTAAAAGGGAAATTGCATGAAATTATTTTTAGCAAAAAAATAATATTTAATATATTCTAGTATGTACAATCCGTTATTTGTGGAATCTGAGCTAATTTTAGTATTATTATGCAGTAATTATCTATTAAATTCTTGTTTCAACTCGCATCGACTAAATATGATTTGATAAAACCAAAACGTCGCAAAACAATTACATGAACTACCATAAAAACGTATAATCGAGATTCAATTCTGGTCAGGATAGTAATCACGTAATACATATATATAAAAACACGTAATCGTAAATCGATTACGTGTTCCTTGACGAAACCTCTTCCTTATTTACGTTGTGACTACAAATAACTGAGCAATGTCTGGAAAATCCAGGGACTTATTATACATAAAAATATACAAGTCGAATTCTTATCTATTTATATTCGTTAAACACATAACATAACATTTTATGTCAGACAGACAACTAACATTTTTCATAATTTTGGTTCTTTTTGGTCTTCATCATTTTAGTGAGATTTCATCGTGTACTCAAACTATTTCATTTTCAATTTCTGCACAAAATAAGTTTATTTAGATTAGACCCGTGACCACGGACTACTGCAAAGTGTTCGAAACGTCGGGTTTCACTAAAAAATGATAATATACGCGATAAATCCGGTTAAATTGTTTTATTTAAAATAGATTAGTTTAGTTTTGCTTAAAATTTAATATTTAATTTGGCTGCTTTTCATATGTTCTTCATCATATGTTCCAGATATTTAATTTATGATCATGAAAAATTACTAACCCACTAAACATTTTATGCTAAAGCAAAACGTTGGTTTAAATACATTATACTAGTCTAGTTAATTTTATATATAATCAATATTTATAGAAATATCTCACTATAACTACTGGCATACCAAATTAACGGTTGGACATATACATACGATTGAATATACAAGTACAAATGACTATGACTAGTATTTAAGTACTAATTTCTAATATATTTCTTCTTAATGATCATTATGTAATAAATGTATACTTGTTTTATATTCTCTGTTCTATGAATTTTCAATATTGTTAAAGATAAGAGTATTTATAAGAAAAATAAGCGCTTTATATAATATTTTTTCAGTATTATATGAAAATGAAATTTCTGCTTGATAGCTGATAAGTTTCAAGATTTATTATCTCATAATCTACATAATTATATGATATTTTCATAGTATTAAAGTATAGAAAAGTCAAGTTTGTTCATTGAAGATGAAAAAATATGCGTCGGTTATCTTTAATACTATTTTTTTTAGCTTCACGCTTTATCCCGCATATTGCAGGATAGGCAGAGGGAACTGTAGGAACCATGTGAACCTAGTGTTAAGACTCTTCGTTGCTTAATCCCTGCTTTCTTCGTCTCCGTATTTTTTTAACTAATATCTTTAATATAAGTTAAAAAATACTAAGCAGTATTTTCTGTTGGACTGTTTGTTTATTTGTCCGCGAATCACGTGTTCTACTAGATAAATCTACTGGACAGTAATTGATACATTTGGATATGACGACAGTGTTCGTAAAATTACTTAAAACCGATAAAGAAATTAGTCTATAGAGTTAATGAATTTGTTTATACCGTATCAGATTTCCACAGGAAATATAAAAAGAGTCTCTTGACACTAGGTTCAAACATTTCCTGCGGTTTAATATCCTTAGAGTGTATCATATATTGATATTATTGTTGAGTAATCTTCCACTAATGAAAGCTTAGAAGAAAAATATAATGAAACGTTTTCCTAAGTGATTATTATATAGCATAAACATGCTACTAACTTTTCATCAGGACTTTGAGCGAAGAAATTGAATTTTATAATTGAACTGACGACTGACCAGCCATTTTAAAAACTTCGTATTTGAATTTTTTTTAATGAGATTTCTAGTGTGGTCGTACGATTTAATTCCAATTTAAATCCACAAATATCAGTAAGTCTTAGGTGTGTTTATTCAACAACTCTAAATATCTGCTAGAAATTCATTTTTCTTTACTATAAATTTCATTAGACAATGTTTTACTTAGAGCCTAATGCGAGCGTGTTAATTTGGAAATAAATATAGATGCCGCACGTTTTTGGGCATTCCACGTTTTTGAGCTTAATTGAGAATTTTCTGTGCCTTAAGTAAAATAAATATTCTTTATTGCATTAAAAGAATATGCTAGACAGAAACACAGAAATATCATTGGCAAAGGTAGACTTATCTCTATAACAGATTTCTTCCAGCCAACCTGTGAAAGTGAGTGAAAGCAGAATGTACGAGAAGACACAAAAATGCAATATAAGGTTTAAAAAAAATAATAGTAATAAAATTCAATACATAAGGCATAGAAAATATACATATATACACACACACAAAAGTTGCTCTTAGGAATGTCTAGCATTGGTATAACCCCAGACTTCCTCGAGCGTGTAGAAGAGGGAAGGATTTTAAAACGGAAACGTAGGTAAGGAGGGAAATTTTGGTAGTTGATTATCTTAAACAGAAGAGAAAGGATATGCATATCACGGTAAAAAGAAATAGGGAGCCAATTAAGCTGAGCACGAAAGTGGGATACGTGGTCATACTTACGAAGTCTATAAATGAAGCGTATAGCGAGATTTTGAAGACGCTCTAATCTGTTAATTTGCTCCTCAGTCACATCTAAATAGCAGACATCGGCATAGTCGAGAATTGGGAGGAGGAGACATTGCGCTAGCATTACTTTTGTGTTATGGGGGAGAAAGAATTGGAGACGCTTAAGAGAACGATAGGAGAAATGCATACGTTTACTAAGTTCGCTAATGTGGGGTATCCAAGACAAATTGCAGTCAAAAATTAGTCCCAAATTTTTAACTTTATCGTAATATGAAATTTGAGTTCCAGAATATATAATCGCGGTTGTTGCATTTCCAATTAATTTTACTTGCAAGTCAGCTGCTGCTGATTATAATTGCTTGCGATTTTTTCGGGCTTACTAAGAGGCCGAAGGATTCAGACCAACGTTGTATAGCAGTTAGATCGTTATTTAAAATATTGATAACATCAGACAGTTCATTTATATAGCCATGTCGATACAACTGCAAATCATCTGCATACAGATGGTATAGAGAAGAAATGACTTTGGAAATATTGTTTATAAAAATAGAAAACGAAAGAGGAGAAAAAATGCCGCCTTGTGGAACGCCAGCAGTGAAATCTAGCCAAGATGACGGATGGTTAATTTTCACACATTGTTGGCTTCCGAAAGATAAGAATGAAACCAGTTTATGGCAGATGAAGAAAGTTTTACTACGCGAAGAGAAGCAAGGAATCAACAGAGAAATCAACAGAGCTAAATGCATTGCTGAAATCCAGTAGTAATTGAGAAGATGGAAGAATCTTTTACTGTTAAAAATCAAATTCAACATTTTTATTGTACCTTGCTTGTCGCTATGCTTATCTTAAGATCTGTTTTTAGAAATTACAATTTATATCTTTGTAAATTGTGCTCATGTCAGGGATTAGCTAGTAGAAATATATCATTAATAATCCAATGATGTGTAAGATGATGATGATGATGATGTGTAACAGATTCAGAGTTGAATTATCTCTTTATTTATCCATTAGAGCTTGATTTCTATAAGCGGACGGATATAGTGAAGTATTTTTATACATACTTTACTATTTCAATATATATGTATCTGTCTCTACCTTGCTTTCCTTGGAGAGACTGTAGTAATCCTCAGGTCTAGCTCGAATCAAATTATTAACTTATTTCATTTAATTAAAATGTAAATTATTTTTTTCAACTTTGTAAAGCGATAAAAAAACTTAACTTTTTCCGTTTTAATTAATCTGATTTAAACAAAGCAGTAATGCGTCGAAGGCGTAAAGCGAGGACAAAGTGTCTTAACACTAGGTAGTATTATTATATAGTGGTAGTGGTATTTAGTATAGTAGTAGTAGAAGGGGTAGTATTATAGTTTCTACCTTACTAGGCGCGGAATGTAAACCTTATAATTCCTCCTGATAGAATTTGAACACACCACTATCACGTTTACAATTAAACGTTGTCCCACTGCGTTACTTAATTTAAGAAAGCTGTTTTCGTTGCAATCATCGAATTATAATTAATAGTCTCTTAGTAGGTAAACTTTTTATAGGCTGAAATTAAACAACAGTGTTACAATAAATATTCCATGAGTAGCAAACATTAATCAAGTCCAAAATAAAGCGAAATAACTAAACTCCCGTCAATATGAATATTAAACAAGAACTTTTATTTATAGGTGAATATAGTTACATAATCAAGTATAATCGTTGTTTCAAATTTTGTTTTTCATCAAGATAGTTGTTACGTTAACTTAATAGATTTTTTTTTAACTTCACGCTTTATCCGGCACATGGCAGGGTAGGCAGAGGGAACTGCAGGAACCATACGAACCTACTGTTAAGACACTCCGTTACTTAGTCCCTGCTTGCTTCGTCCCCGCTTTCCGCCATTTTCGAGGCATTGCGTGTTGAGTGGCGGAACTCAACGCCGCGCTTTGCCTTAGTTGCCAGAGCGAAGAAAATGGAAATAGAAAAATCCATCTTCCCCGACTGGGGATCGAACCCAGAAATCATCGCGTTACAGGCAGACGTTGCGCCTCTGCGCCACGACGGTCCTCACTTAATAGATCATATTGCTTTAAGGTTCCACCGTCGGATTATGAGTAGGAATCTCACTTAGAAAAATAAAATTATACCTGTACCCGTACTGGTATCATTGAGATCATTGTTGATCTATTGACATCAAGCTATATGCTAAAATATACGTTATAGTTATAAAAATAAATTTTTTCAACGTTCTTTTTAAAAATGATAAATTAATTTTATGTTATTCACCATTTATAATGAATAACAGTTTAATATTTATAATTTAAGCGTCCATTTAAATATGATGGCATAATTAAACGATGTTAAATTCTGAACTAAATGGTTGATTATAAATTGATTTTGCCTCAAAGCATATTAAATACTCTACAAGTTCAAATTTATATATTAAAAAATCATAATTAGCCGTATAAGTAATATAAAAGTGTACAATTGTAAGTAAAATATTTCGAATTTTTATTTCGTTTACTTTTCAGTTGTTTATTAAAACGATGAGATTATGAATTTTGACTAACATAGTGAGCTAGAATTCTATAAGATATTCTTAATTTATAATGATAAAAGAATAATTGGATTTAAATTATATTTATTTTGCTACACAATGCCAATGAAGTGAATCTTTAAATTTTAGTTAAATTAGGCCTGAAAATGTTATCCTGTGTATAAGCAAAATTCACGTAGAATAAATATTTACATTTGAAATATTATCATATATACTTCAGACTAACGAATTATTATAATTAATCTGAGATTGACATAGATGACCGAGGACCGTCGTGGCACAGAGGCGCAACGTCTGCCTGTAAAGCGACGGTTTCTGGGTTCGATTCCCAGTCGAGAAAGATGGATTTTTCTATTTCCATTTTCTTCGCTCTGGTAAAACTAGACAAAGCGCGGCATTGAGTTCCGCCACACAACACGCAATGCCTCAAAAACGGCGGAAAGCGGGGACGTAGTAAGCAGGGACTAAGCAACGGAGTGTCTTAACACTAGGTTCCCACGGCCCCTGCAGTTCCCTCTGCCTACCCTGCCTTGTGCGGGATAAAGCGTGAAGCTAAAAAAAAAAGAAAAAAAAAGATTGACATAACATTTTGCTACTAGAAAAGGAAAAACTTACATTACAACAAGAAAAAAATAGCACATACCGGTTCATTGTTTACGAAGAATGATAGGTTCGCTGGTGGCATAGAGTCCCGGCTTATACACTCCACTTTTAACTTCATGCCCGGTTTATATCTCCGCTTGAGTCCTATCAACTCTGGATCTGATTTTGGCAAATCTGAAAAGAAGAATTATTTTGAACTTACATAATATATTAATATTCCTAAGAGAGTTATTTATTTTATTGTGCCAAAAGTAGACCGTGACAGTTTCCGATCCCCTTACTGGTGTATGCACAAAAATATGACATAATATATCATAGCATGACTTCGTTCAGATATTAAACTACAAATAAATGGTTAACTAACTAAAGTGGTTTTAATAAATTAGTAAATGAAATAATTCAGTAAAATATGACAAAGGATTTAAAATATTAATGATATTTTGTTTATTCTTAAAGTGTCAATCCACAAAGTAAAATAAACAATAGATAGGTAGCCGGATTTGAACCGTCATGGAAATCATCCTAACGCTCTTACCACCAAGTAATGTGTTTTTCATCATGTCATGAACATAAAAAATATGCATATTTTTAAGCTACTGTTTCAGTGTTACTCAATAAAAATATATGTAATTATTGACATTAATATTTTAGAATGTTTTGACTTTGTTGTTTATGAATAATAAATTTTTAAACCAGTAATATGGAGAAATTTAATTTAATTTCTTAAATTTATTTCATTCTTAAAATACACAAAGCTCTCAAAATGCCATTTTTTGTTCTTGTACTATTAAATTAGGCTCATTTTTTGTCCTATTCAAATTAGGCAACTATGAACCTTCAGTCTATTTCATTTAATTAACCCTAATGTCTCTCCTTTTTTGTGACAAAGTAATTATGCTCGAAATAAGTACCGACGATGTTTTGTTTTCATTTCTGACACTTCTTAATAAGAGTTGACACACTATCCATTTATAAAAATAAATTAATTTAATTGCTGTATTTATATAATTAACTTGAGACAATTTCAATTTGCAGCAAATGTTTTGGGCTTATGATAAGTCCTTCAAAAATTCAAGTTATTGTAATCAGTAGTCCTAAATTATTGGCCAAAATTAATAAAACGCAAATGGCGCCTTTAGTAATCAATGAGACTTGTGTTCTATTTATCGAGTCGGTGAAAAATTTAGAAGTTATTATAACAAAGGTTACAGTTTATTATAAAAAGGTTAATAAATCGCTTAAAGCAATCTCTTACAGGCGTAAGAGATTGCTTTAAGTTATTTATTATTTTTTTGTTTTATGTTATGTATTTAGATTCGTGCAATAAAGAATATATTAGTATTATTATTATATATTCAGTTGAAGTTGTATATAATTTTACATGCATTAACATTCAAAACAATTTGTAGTACTTGTACATATTCATTGATGAAACAGACTGTTTTCAAATATTGTTTCAAATATTTCTTTTGCCATATGATCATTCTCTACATCACTTTCGGCCTTTATAAAGTTATTCGTGAATATTTCAACAGCAATGTACATATTTTTGTAACGTCAAAAGAAATGGTACAGAATTTATCATACCGTTAAAAAAGTATCGAGAATTTTAAATTTCCATGGGTTAGGTTATATTTTTTTCCGATTCCCTATTTTTGTGAGGTGTTGGTACCAGATTATATATTAAATTTTTGTATATCGTCTTAATATGTATATAAAAATTATAATTTTAATATCTACCGATAGGTTACTTGTGATTTATGAAAATATTGTAAGCCTATATTGTAAGCCTTACTTACCCAGATCTCAGATACAAAATTTTAATATATTACACTTTGTAATAAAGGCAGAACATAATTTTATCACACTCGGTAGAGTATAAAATGTAAGTGATGCAAAACAGTATCGAAATACAAAAAAATGTGTATTAAGACACTGGTTTGTATGAAAATATACATTTTTTGTGTTGAAAAGCTAACTGTAGTTTTAAAATTAATAAGCCATATTAGTTTTAATTGTTTAAAAGAGCTTAAATGAAGTTACGGTGAATAACTTCATTAGAGCTCTTTTAAACTTTTTTTTGGTGTGAAATAAAAGAAAAGAAATTTCAAATTCAAAACAAATGGAAAATTATGCAAGCGCTATATTTACACAATTGATTTTTAAGTTAACACAATATAAAAAGTGTGATCTTAGAGTTCCATCGTCGTTCAAAATCTGGCAAGAAGTATAAATAATTGGAACAGTCTTGATAATGATGATTTTTTAATCTATAATAAAGGAGGTCCAATTATAATATATTTGACACAAAATTAGTATAGAAGTTCTGTGTGCGATTACTATTCAGACTTAACCGATATACATATATTTTAACTGAACATAATTTTAGCCAAAGCCATATTTGTTATATATTTAAACATAAATACAAAATGTATATCAACGGTTGAAAATTTTCTTATTTATTCACTTGATCATGTATTGCAGAATAAACAAAGAAGCTATCGTCAAGAAACTAAAATAAAGAAAAAAGAAATTTAAATATTTTATATACTTTAAAAGCCATTGTACCTACACCTAGCACCACTCAGGTAAGGTTAGGCTCTCGATTAGGCATGCAAGTTTTTTCCATAAAATAACATTAAACAGTGAACAAACATCAAGTGGTCTTTTTATTACTGTCATAATTTTTAGTAGTTAGTAGTATCTTAGTTTTTTTAATTTTTTTCGTTGGAAAATGATTTTACGCAGACCATCCATGTGCAGGACAAGTGCCAACGAACGTACAATAAGACTCATCAATAGATAACCCAATATCACCCGCTAAAACTTAGCGGAAGCCCTTTTCAACAGAGCTCCGGTGTAACGCCAATATATTGTAGTTTGTTAACTACTATCACATCGAAATTATGATCACTTGGATGGTGACCTAACTTTTGACTGAAATATTTGTATAAAAATAATATCTTTTATCTGGAAATTATAATACTGTGCCTGTAAAAAATAAATATAATAAACTAAGAATATATTATAAATAGAAGCAACATTTGTCCGACTCTGCGTCTAACTAATTAACTTAATGTCATATTTTATTTTTCTGGTTATCCTACCTATTAATATTACCTGCAGTTTTCCAACACAAAAATGCAATCAGCAATTTTTCAGCCAAAATCAATAAAGCTTTATAAAAAAGAAAAATGAAAAAGTAACTTTCATATTTAGCTAATCATTTATGTAGGCTATTTTTCATCCAACATCATTATGCTTTTTTTCTACCACTAGTACATACATACAAAATATCTACTTTCGTTGTAACGATATAATTACTATTGTCGTATTCAACGTTCCGTAAATCTTAAACATAGAAGAAACAATTTAATAGCTTTAGTAAGTTAAGTATTTACATTATTTACGTATAATAGGGCGTTTTACACACAACGTTTTATTTTACGATTTATTAATATTTGTCAACTTATGACATTGATATAATAAATTGAATAGCCAATTAAAATTCAACATATCAAATAATAAGTGTAATTAATGATATCCACGTAATGTATGTTATTTCATAATATATTTTCGGATAATTAGTATTGTCACGGCATTTCACGTTACCGAATGAGCCTGGGTCAAGTCGCATAGGTTTAGGGGTTCAGTACAGAATGATTCGAAAATTATTTATATGTTGAATTCTAAAAACACCACATTTGGGCAAAGTAGCTTCACGCTTTATCCCGCACATGGCAGGGTAGGCAGAGGGAACAGCAGGGACTGTGGGAACCTAGTGTTAAGACACTCCGTTGCTTAGTCCCTGCTTTCTCCGTCCCCACTTTCCACCTTTTTCGAGGCAATGCGTGTTGAGTGGCGGAACTCAACGCCGCGCTTTGAAAGCGCAAAGCATATTGTTTATTGTAAAAAAAATGAAAATAAACGAGCAGTATTTAAAAACATTACCAGGCATTCTGTACTTACCCAGCAAAGATACCTATTTTATTGCCGATTGATGCTTATAACGAAGCTATATCAAATATAAATATCGATATCTAATAAAACATAAATTGTTTGTTCTTAGTTATAGTCAAAATATTTGTATAGCGTTCATTGTTAGCAATTACTAAAGGTCAATTAAGGGTTATCTTCTGTCAACGTAAGGTCTGTTAATTATTAGATAAATTGAACGTTTTCTTACTTTACACTATATTCCATATATTATAAGATGGAATTATTTAGTGTTTAAGTTGTGCTCTCTACGACCAAATTTTCAAGTCATCGTGTATTGCCGGCAGCACGCAATCCTCCGTTTTGCTTTTTTATCAAAAAAAAATTAAATTAATATACTCATTTGATCTCACCCTAAGGCATTCGACTTTCAAATCTAGTACATACGCTGACTTTTACATAATGTTATACTTATCGAGCACTAGTTACATAATGCGCTTGTCAGTCAGCCTTGGTGTCTTATAAAGCTCATAGTGAAAGAGCACTTGTTGATAATCTTACTATTAATTATTGAAATTTTTTATTGGAATTGGTGCTAGCTAAAGCAGATGCTTGATGCGTTAACACATTACAGAGGGTCCCTTTATAATAAATATTATTATCGCAGAATATTATATTACAATTTTCTTTAATAAATTTAAATATAGAAGTAAATGGTGAATATGAAAAATCCTTAATGGATTCCCATGTTTCTGTTCTACATATTTACTTAGTTAACTAAACTGGAAACGTTTTTTCTAATATCTTCTTTGCAATATTGACAATTATTGATTGGTGATGATATTTCTAGAAATATGTATCTTGTAGACAATCATAAAAAAATACAATTTGTTTTGGTTCCGCTGTAGATACTATCTCTTATGTCTTTCTTATTCTTGATCAACTGGTGAGTTTTCAATTCACCAAGATTGAAGACCACTTGAAATATAAATATATATCATATAATATAAATAAATATAATATAAATAAATATATACATAATTATTCACATATGAGTTCATGTAATTGACGTTAAAAAAAATTTAATAATCTACCTGTATCTACTTACGCTAGAAATTACATTTTTCATAATATTATTATTATAGTCTGAGCTTTGTGTTGGTTAAACTACAATTCTGAAAGCTTTATTGAAGTAAGCTTTTGGTTTTATATAAATTGAATTATTACGTGGTCATTAATTAAATATATGTACATCTACGTATATGACAGCATTAGTTGCGTATCTTATATAGTAACGTAAGCGGATGGAATCTAATACTAAAATACTCTAATACTAGTTTCTGTTTCTTCGTCTAATATATATTAGTATTCCGCCTAGTTTATACATATATAGCTAGGATTTCAGCTCGGGGATATTCTCGTCAGAATTTTTAAGAAAAGGTGGGAAAATATGTAAATGTAAGGGTATTTATAATCACTTAAGTTTTAAATAAATTTCTTATTATTATATTGTTTATTTACAATCAAACTTTATTATATTATATTTTTTTTATATTCCTAGAATAATGGTAAAAAAATTTTCAAAGACATTCAACATGTCGTCTTTCCACAACCATATCGTATCTTCCATCTCTACTTTAAAAACTTTCCAATTATACTTTTAATTATTATTTCCAATTATACTTCAAGAGTATCGTTGTCATTAATAAGAATTGATAAGTTGTAAATATCTGGCAGATTAAAATTGAAAAAAAAAAGAGAAAAACCCGCTGAACTTCTTGCATCGGTTTTTCTCAGGTCTGAGATATTAACTTTAGCGAACCGGTGGTAAATCAAATATTTAACGTTCGAAAAATGAAGCATGTAACTTCTTATTTTGAATAAAATTGTATTTGATTTCTTTAACTTTGCCTGCAACTTGCATTCTGGGGGTACAGCAAGTAATTTACCTTCAATTCAGCCACTTTGAATCCCATGTCGTTCTTTCACTTCTATTTTAGGAATAACTGGATCGAAAAACTCTTTTGTTTTGGATAGTTTATTTATGAACGTTATATAAAGCAATATTAATAACGTAAATCGTTTCCTTAGTGTTTCATTGTTTATCACAAATTATTTCTATTAGTATAATAATTCTTAATAATATATTTATTAGCTTTCACGATTAGGCATAGGACAAATAAATAATAAATATATTAAAAAACTAAAATTTTCCATTAAAACTGAAACAGTAACCGAGCTTTCAGGAAGACGCATCCTTCGATTATGTGCAGATTTAACGAGAAATCATTTTATAATATAATTGCCGAAATTGTATGACGATTGCATCTTTGAGATTTTGGCGATAATCCTTTAATAGATCTCTTTTGGTAGATCTTTTTGAGGTTTATGGTTTTTTTCCTTTTCTAATATTACCACTTTTCATCTTGTTTTAAATAATCAAAAAATATAATTTAGTTTGTCACTAGAGTGAACACTGACACGAAACCTCAAAAGATAAACAGATGCCACTAAATAAAGTAGAGAAATTGTGTGCAAAGGTGAAAATAAAAAAATATCACGGCAAAACGAAATACGATGCAGAACTAAATTTTCTCAAAGGAATCCTTATGGATTGATAGTTAAATTTATTTTGACGAAAAATATATTGATACACCATCAACTTAGTAACGTATAGAATTTGTAAAATCAGTTAATTATTTTTTATGTAGTTTTACAGTGTTATTTTTAAAATTAAAATTGGACAGTGATATAAAAAATACAAGCAATATTACATTTTTTTTTAGGTTGACAATTTTAATATAATGTGTTCTACTTTTGATACATTCAAAATAATATTTTTTACAACATACACGCAGCGTCATGCATTGTTTTGCTAAAAGAGCGATAAAAATAAAAATATTCATCCTTGAGTGAGAATTCTTGAGTGAGTTGCTTTATAAATTATATTCATAATCAAAATATAAGGTTAAATGAGTTAAAAAAACTGACCCCAATTTCATTGATAACAATATCCGCAAATAATGAGGTAAAGCTAAAAAATATTTGAGTTATAATACACAAGCTATCATTCTTTGAGATATCACTATTTTGTAAAATGTACTCTAAGAACGCTATCCTTATTTCACTATGATGACAATCATTTTTAATTATAGTCTATGGCATACCCTTCAGTTATAGTATTTACTTAATATAGTATGAATAACTTACCTACAACGTACATTGCTCCGTGTATTTGGGCAGTTAAAAAGGAAGGTGCATCTGCTGATACTTCGCACGTGTACCGCCCATGCGCAGTCCGAGTCGCAGCTTTTATTGTAAGCTTTTCCGAATCGCTGGCCTCGCGCTGCACAAACAGTAAATTATTAATAAAATATCATTCATATACTATACCTTTTACAAAATTATAACATTAATATTGTTAAGCACCACAAAGGCATTCGCGGTAACGGCATATTATTATACAATTTACACTTTCAGGTTTTCAATTAAATTATATAAATTACATAATTAACGTAAGGTACGTAATTAATCACGTAATCATGTAAGTACGTAGTTTCATATCTATTCAAGAACCACGCCTATGTATAATCTTAGACATATAAAATAGTTTCCAAATAACAATAAGTGTAACAAAAATTTTCTCAAGTATAAAAAGGTTAACTAACACATTATCACGGAAAATGGAGCGTAACAAAGAAAACGCTTTGTTCGTATTGAATTCCTAATTGCCAACATTAGCTGAGGTATTCAACAAATACATTCACATTTGTAGTGTGGAGTGAAATTCAGATCTAAGTTTAAACGTATGTACAATGTACATTGTACATAAAGTATAACTAAATTATTATTATATTCATTCGTGCCTTGAATTTTAAATTTACCTTAAAATAATTGTGCTTCTGATGTTATTTATCTAAGTTAATTTCAAAATTTTATTATTGTGTGATTTTATTATTGATTGTGGCGCCCGTTTTTGCTATAAAATCATTTACGAAACTTATAAAATATGCTTCACATGTTGTAGATATTTTTAATTTCTAATAAAGTAAAATCTTTATACAAATGACGATAACGTGAAGATAACAAAAGACTATACATAAATTATTATGTCTATATTGTCATATTAGAAGTCACTAAATACTCCAATTCATTAGTTAATTAGTATCAGGTATAATTAATTAGAAGCAACAGCTTTGGAAGCTCTGTTGTAAATTAATAGAAATTATAGGCTATAATTAACTTGCAAATACAGATGTTAATACAGATGAAATGATAGACTCACAATTGTCACTGCATTTTAGCCAAAATAGCAAATCATTTATACTAACTAGATAATAAGAATTCTATCATTTCAGTTCCTACTACTGTGTTTGAACAAATTTTGGTTAGTGAATATGGGATATATTCACTAACGAAAATTTGTCAAAACAATAGATTGAGTCAAGTGTAACATTGGTCCATAAAATATTGATGAAAACGATGTAAATAACTATCAGACTCATTAGCCCACTAGTCAAATTTATATAAAACATACTTTTATATTATTTTATATTTTCAAAAGTGTCGCAATACAGAATGATCATTTTATGAGATGTGCACTTACTTAGGGATCAAGCCAGATTTCAATTTGACCACTTAACCGTTAGTCACACAATGAAACAGATGGTGAAGAAAAGCAATAAATATGAAGTAAGCACCTTTACTCCATTATAAATCATGCAATGAGTTTTGTTCACTAGAGCATGCGAGTATTTCTAAAACATTGCAAGAAAAACACTTTTACAATAACTTTTAGGAAGGCGAACAAATCAAGTCAGAGTAAGGAGTACGGCCAGGTGGAATTGTTCTTGACACTACTCGAAAATATATTACTTTATGATGACTTACTTCTACTAGATACAGAAAGAAAAACGTGAATCTGACGATGGATCTATATAAAAACTAAAGCCATGACAAATAATTAACAAAGTTTATATATTTTAAATAAGAATCCAGTACTCAGAATACTATAGTTATTTAGGACAAGTGATAGCAATAAAAGGTCTCACGACAAAATAACTCCATAACACATATAGTAATGCATAGAAAAGATACTGGCAAATAAAATAAAAAAAATAAATATATCTATCAAAAAGTTTAGTTAACACTTGAGTGCTCCTAGTATTCATGGTACATGAACTCTAACAACACATCACGTCAGAAAAGTAGAAGTGTTTTAAACACACCAACATAAAACAGAAAACAACAAGCAATAACATACGCGATAAAAAAATTGAAGTGGACTGGCCACAGTTTACGAGGAAAGCAAAAGTGGATTTGTGAAGTCATCATGTACTGGTATTCTTAATATACAAAATAAACAGAGACCGTATGTTGAACAGATAGTAAGATGATCTTAAAACTAAGAAAAGATAGGATTGCGCGGAAGAAATTGTATGATGGAAAATAAATGTGAGTGTTGAATAGTAATTAACTACTTGAGATATGTTACTAACAATTTATCAAATACTTTTATATTATTACTTGTATCAACTTTCAATGTAGAGACACCAAATAAATGCTTATTATTCTGTTTCTCTTGCAATTTTTCAGTCATAAACACACTTTTGTAGGTCACAATACAAGTTACGCAGGTCCAATACGTAATCGCATCACCCATTTCTGAGTAACCATATTTGCCCAGAGATAGTCGTCATATTAGGTGTAAGATTTGTGTATTTAATATATGAAATACTAAACTGGAACTAAGAATTTGGATGATTTGGTGAATGAGACTAACAGAAATCCGCCTTTTCAACAGTCTAAAGTTGACTGGCTGGCTGATGATGACTTGCCAGACTTAAGTAATAAAGCAGCGTAAAGCTTTGGACGCAACATCAGTGTGGCAATGATCATAAGAGGTGTGCAAAGGTTCATCATCACAAGGAGCTCGTGAGCGGATTTTCTTGTTATTACGCAGATTATGTTTAATTTTTCATTATTTTCTTAAAAACTTACTTAATAAAAAATAAAAAAAATATTTTTTATGTATTCAATATTATATTTGTATTCTTTTTATTTGTATTGAATAGCACTAAATAGTTATATAGTTTTATGTTTTATTTATTTTGCTCACCAATTAAAATTAATTAATATTTTTCTTGGCCATGTTTGATTTGAATCTTTCTGTAACACTTGGTTATATAACAAGTGGATAGAATTGAGATGCTTTTGGTGTATTAAATTAAGTAGCTTCTATTTGCAGCTTGGCTTGTGTTATGAAATTGGAGCAACAAAAGGGTTATCTTCATATGAGATGTGACGACTATGCAGATTATTTTAAATGATCAAGACTTAAATATATACATAGAGGTAGCAAGATGGAAAAGATATGTCGAATCTTATTGTTACTGGTATTTCTGTAACGACGTCTTGAAAAGATGTGACAAGTCCATCGCCCATTGGCAGTCAGTCTAGTGCAATCCATCAATGGATGATCCTACATTTATATACTTAAGACCTCACCGATGTTGGAGACGAGCAATGTCGATAAATAAACATATCCGGTCTCTACAGCGTAAGCAAGGTATGATATGCCTAAAAGGGCGCACGTACGTATCTTTTAGTAGCGTGTGGCAAATTTCCTGTATCTTTGGTGTCCTATTGATCGCGTCAGACATCTGATCCACTAGCCACGGGAGATCAAGGACGAAAAAGGGGATTTACACCTGCGAAAGTGCTTGTCCACATATTCACACGCACATGACTCCTGCATGTTTCCTGATTTCTAAGTGAGAGCTCTTCGGTAGTGGAGAGCTAATGGTGGAAGGAGGATCAATGTGTTCAAACATTAATTGGCATATTTGTATATGCCACGCGTTGGCAGTCTTCTGGTGATGGTTCGGGTTTTAATTAAGACAGTGGATTAGTTGAGCAGCCTAGATGTCGATAAAGCTGCCATTTAGACATCGCTCTGTTGTCCTCAATCCTGGGAGGGGCCTAGACAAGGTTGCCTAAAAATGATCTGTTTCTTTCTTTAAACCGATGTTAAACTCGGTTTTGACATCTGCTACCATCACCACTATTTAAAACCAAAAAGTGCTTAGAAAACTTAAAAGTCAAACGCCAAATACGGAACACAAAATCAGAGCCCTCTTACACCTACACATATAACTCAGCTGGCCAACTTTACTGTGTGATCAAATAAATCACAAGATTCAAGGAGAAGACAAACATCAGAGCCCACCAAAATTAAGACATGGACTAAGAAAAAAAGACAGGTACTATAGGAGTCGTTGCCGCCGGATATGGTGTGGGAGTGATAAGTCTTGGTGTAAATTATGAAATATTTACTAAGATTCATTACAATTAATTATTCCAATAGAATGCCAGAGATATGGCATATTGTAGTATGTTTTGTCATATTTGACATATACAATATTTATCGATTGATTTTGCCATATTTTATCACTTCTTATGTATATTAGTAATTTATATGGAAAACCTAAACATTTGGCCGATTAGTCGGCCACTAGTTGGTTTCTTCACAACCTGTCTGTTGGTCAGCCAAAATTATAGTCAGGTCGGCTCAGTTCCTAAGCTGTATCAAAACCCTACCAGCGTTCCGAAATCGAATTACACCAAAACGATGTATATACAATGTATAGATAACAACATAATATAAGATATAGCGCTAAATAAACACAAAAATTATAATTTTAAACTTGAACCAATACTTTCTAAGAATTAGTAATATTAGTACAGTAATACAGATGGATTTTTCAACCACACAGCATCAACTTTGCATATTAGTTCAAAGTTTATAAGTTAGTGCGCTCATTCCAGTTCTTATTCTAGTTTCGAGTTCCCTAAGGTAAACATTTAATCTCGTATTCTTTCCGTATCTAAGATCTCATTACATTCAAGAATTTTAACCAGAAATGTGGAGTACATTTAGTCACGTCGTCCATAAAATTTCAAACTATTACTAAAATTACTTTTATTTTGTGAAACACAAGTAATTTTAGCTTAGTATATTCAGTATAATAAAGCAAATATTTATTACTACTCTATCTACTGTAAATCTTTATTTTAAACAAAGCAAAAAGTATTTAAATAATATTTTATTTAGTTATATTAAATAAGTGTGTGCTAGAATAACCATAAAAGATGCTACTTATATTAAATAGTAATTAATTTTAGATATATTTATCGCTAGTTACATTTTAGCTTCACGCTTTATCCCGCACATGGCAGGGTAGGCAGAGGGAACTGCAGGAACCATACGAACCTAGTGTTAAGACACTCCGTTATTTAGTCCCTGGTTACTTCGTCTCCGCTTTCCGCCATTTTCGAGGCATTGCGTGTTGAGTGGTGGAACTCAACGCCGCGCTTTGCCTTAGTTGCCAGAGCGAGGAAAATGGAAATAGAAAAATCCATCTTCCCCGACTGGGGATCGATGCCAGTAACCGTCGCGTTACAGGCAGACAAAACGAAATATTGGTTAACAATGACTTAAGCTAATCAATATTATATTTATCGTGGCGCCAAATACCAAAAACTTTAAATAATCATACCATAAAGTATAAAACGTATAAAACTTACATCGACTTCTATTCCTGGGATGGGAAAGACTTTAAGTGGCGGCACATCTCTAGGCGAGTATCGGCAGAACTCCCGATCACCACGATACCATTTTACTTGGTACAGGTCTTCGTTTTCTAGATCATACATGCACTTAATAACAGCAGGCTTTCCGCGCTCAACTGCTTCAGGTATGACCATGTAGACATTACGAAGACACAAAGATCCTGCAAATAATGAAAAAAGTAGTTGTAATATATACAGGTGTTAAGTAGTAGAAAAAAATTTAAATCGAGAGATTTTATGTTAGTGCTATTCCAGGAATTTAATATCTTATTCATTTTGTTTTGAATTCTCAAGGAAAACAGAAGAATACGGTATATGCTATGAATAGTATAAAGAATGAAGCAAATATAGTTACAATGTACACAATTTAATTATTTCTTAGCTTTTTAGTTATTCTTTAACTAAAAGTTATTTTATTTTTTTTAGCTTCACGATTTATCTCGTATATGGCAGGGTAGGCAGAGGGAACTGCAGGAACTATATGAACCTAGTGTTAAGACACTCCGTTTCCTAGTCTCTGCTTTCTCCGTTCCCGCTTTCTGCCTTTTTCTAGGCATTGCGTGTTGAGTGGCAGAACTCAACACCGCGCTATGCCTAGTTTCCAGAGCGAACAAAATGGAAATAGAAAAATTCATCTTCTCCAAGTGGGAATGGGACTCAGAAAGAAGTTATAAGTACTTTCTCTTTAGATAGGTAATCAGAGAGTACGAAGTGTCAAAGACTGCTATCCAGACATATTTTTTTCGCCTCGTCTATTGTTATTTTGTCATACAATTCATCTTTCTTTCTTGTTCTCTTATACCCACATATTACTGCCACATATTACTTCCATTAACAAAAGTGTTATATAATCGTATTTAAATTCTGTCTTATCTTCGTCTCTTCTTTCGTTGTCTTTCAAATACTGGAACTTAAATAATTATTTTCACATTCATCTTTCAAAATGGTGACCAATACATTCAAAAACACTTAATTATCCTTAGCTACAAATAGCACACAATTACCGTCACTCATTTTCACTTTCATGTCGCTTTTTTCACTCCCTGCAGGCAGATTGTACAGCTAGTATTTTTATCATCAGCTTATGTTAATATTTTGTGTGTGTCAGGACACGATACCTTACAATGATCGTATAGCTACAACTTTAACTGTTGCAAAGATTTCTCAATAATTTTTCATTTTCTTGTAATAAAACATCATGATGATCATGATGATTGACCACATTGTAAAGATCACAAATATTTGATTTTAAATAAAATTAAATTAGCCTAGTATTAAGAGACTAAAAACGTAAATCACCGTCATTTATTCATTCACCGTCGCAGTTGTTTGAATCTAGATGATAACATAAAGTGACGTTATTAATTTATTACGCATGCTAGTTCGTTTTACACGCATTGTTTGTATGTATGTATGTTTCTCGCTATGAATTTAATGGCAAAGTTTACAATTTACCAATACAATAAATTGTAAACTTTGCCCTTAAATATATAGCGAGTTGATATAATAATTGGAGCAAATCTACATCTTTCACGTTAATGATATCTTTCATTAATATGTAAGTACTTGGCATAATTTAAAAGTATTCTATAAAACAAAATATATAAAATTAATATATTTATTATGGTACGAAAAGTTTCAACAGCTACAGGAAGTATCGGTTTCATTTCGAACTTAACGTTGGCAAGAATTCAAATTTTGTTATTATAAGTAACAATATTGTTATAATTTTCTTTCATATTTCTGAATATAGGGTTTTTTTTTTTTTTTTTTATTTCAAAATAATTAGCTCTACAGACACTGGGTCCGTACCCTTTTTTAACTTACACTATATGTTCTTATTACAAATATTGATTATATTAATACATAGAATTAATATTTATCATAATGAACATCTATAATAATCTTTACATTTTTTTTTTATATTTAATATTACTTAGAACTAAGGCTATGATAAGCGAATTACACAAGTCTATACGTTTTATCCTTGGTTACGAACATAGGGTTTAAGTTCTATAATCTTTTATTGAAAATCTTATTTAAAATGTATTGATTTTCTGCGTGAAAATTATACAAGTATATTAAGTATAATTAAAATGAGAAATTTTCGTGTTTCGTAACTGTAATTACTCAAATTGCAACGTAGGTAAATAATTAATTCTTCAATTATAAATTTATTTCCCAAGTGAAAAGTAAGTTTACGCTAATTTCTGAATGTGTCACTTTATATTATACAATTAACCTCTCATCCACCTTAGTGTATATATTATGTACATTATGTATGTGTATTTTTCATAGAAAGTGCAACTACAAACGGCCCTGTCGCTGCGTTTAAAATCGTTGATTAGGTTTTTTACATGCTTAGTACACTGCAGTTCAACTTAATAATAAATAAATTTATTTATTGATAAAATTATTTCATTGAAAACCTTTTACCACTTATGATACATTGAATAAGTTACTAAGGTTATCTTAAGGTGATATGATTTGATGAAAATACTAAACGTATATGACAGTCTAAACTATGCTCTCTCGTAAATAGTACATTGATTTACAATAACATACTATTAAAGGGTAAAAAAATAACTACAATAAATAGAACACCCAATGCAAAAACTGTTAAAGCCGATGTTTTATTGAATGGCGAAACTGTGAAATCTGTCGATTCTACAGTATTTCTAGTTCACTAATACCTCTTAGCTACAGTGGGGACCTCATATTTGTGGATTGGCGAATATTTAACTTAGCATCTGCGGTTATAAAAATTAGATTACTAATGTAGGTACGGCTCCTCTTGTTTGCTTTAGTTACTTTCGTAGTATTTTGGACATGGTATTTTCATTAAGTGTAATACAGCGTCTTTTAATTTAATTTTTGTCCTGCAGAAACAGGCTATTATAAAAATTTAAAGAAAACAATATATTTACCGTTGCATCACAATATATCTTCGATAACGCAATGTATCCGATCCTCAATTCTTTCGCGGGATAGTCCGTATGAGGTTGTGGGGTAAGATTTGGGCTATTCTCATCACGGAATTCTCTCAAGATCGAGAGTTATGTGAAGACAACATTCAAGTCGCTGTTTTTAAAATATCCTTTTTTTTCCATCTTAGTGATCGAAATTTTCTTATAAGATATCAATAAAATAAAATTTAAGAAGAAATAACACCTTTGAATTATTTTTAAACGTCGAGCTTCCTACGAATGACAGTGGACAATGGGCGCAGTGCATACCTTGCCTACCTAAAGATCAATTAGGAAAATAATATTTTTTGGTTCCATGATTTAGTAAAATAATAATAATTATAAAAATCTATACATCTTAAATTAAGAATGAAAATGTATTATACTCAAGTAACATATACGTTTCATAGATTGTCTATAAACATTTCGAAGGATATAAAAAACTTATACAGTACATCCATACTATGTTACAGTTATTCCGATAACATCAATCTAGCAGCTGAAGCCACGAATTGGTAGCAAACAGTAAGTAACACAAAAAAAGGCTTAAAGTTGCTCATATTCTTTTCATTCAAAGGATCATTCATTGAAATGCCTTTGTTCATTTACTTTTACATATATATTTCCCATGTATTTGTATGAAATACAATATACATTTTATTCATTTTATATACACAATAAATGAAGTAAATAAAATGTAGAACTCAAAGCCTATTGTGGACATTTACTTCAATGTACTTGACTGGGGTGAATGTGTATGTATATGTATGTACGTGAATTGAATCTTTCTATCCCACTGACCGGGGGGTCAGTGTCCAAATCAATAAGATTAGAAAATAAAACATAAAACGAGATAACAAGAAACGATAGATTCGATGTCATACAGTGAACTTTCAATATAGTTTTGTGAAGGTTTGAAGGTTCGATTCCCACTCGGGGAAGATGGATTTCTCTATCTTCGCTCAGGAAACTAGACAAAAAGCGGCGCTGGTTTCCTCCACTCAACACGCAATGTCTTGAAAAAGGCGGAAAGCGGGGACGGCGAAAGCAGGGATTAAGCAACGGAGTGTCGTAACACTAGGTTCATATGGTTCCTGCAGTTACCTCTGCCTACCCTGCAATATGCGGGATAAAACGTGAAGCTAAAAAAAAAACAATTCAATATAATCGATTCGCAAGACTTTATTATTAAGACGCATTTAAGACGCAATATTGTTAAGTTACAAATCATATTTTTGAACACCTCTATAAGCTATTTATAAAGAGGATATTAAATGATGAACGGGTAGTAGATTAATATACTGCTAATGCAGTAGATAATAAATGTTTTAATAAAAATGCTTCAACGACAAACTAATTAATTGCACTTAGTGTTCAATAACGCAATATTAATCAATCACAATAATAAAAATAATTGAAATATATTTTTTACAATTTTATAATGAATAAAAAAATTATTGCTTCACTCTAATTAAAGCCAAGCTAAAATATTATTTTTTAAACAATATTATGTAATTTTTATTAAACCATTTCTTTACATACTATAAGTAACCATGTAATTTATTTTATTTTATTTAATGAAACATAATTTTTATTTAATATAATGCATGTTATTTAATTTAATGTAACATCAACACAAACCAGTTCAGGTTTTTATGATGTTCTGTATACCTAGTAATGTACCAAATTGTAATATGATAAATAAATAAATAAATATATCCCGCAGACGTAATCATCAATGGAATGGAACCCACAGACGTCGCAGTTGTAACGTAATAAATCTAACGAGTCGTATGAAATAAATATATTTCTACCAACAAATAATAAAAGTTACTTTGTTCACAGAAATCCCTAGCAGTTGCTGGTAAGTATTTCATTCCAGCAGACAGTGAGAACCTATTTCCAAAAAACTTCGTTTTCCAATGAAACCCGAGAGAGTTAAAGTGGCGAAAATCAAATAAGATGATCGTCTTCCATTCTTAGAAAACACTTATACAACTTTTATTATCGAGCTTTTTTGGGAGATTCAAGTACTCGTAGTGAGTGAAATAGTCTAGATAATGTTATTTAATTTACTTATTTATTGCGTTCATATGAAGTTAAGTTTTTGGTAATATAAACATTGTTTTTGTTATACTAAAACAAGTTTACATTGAAATATGTTTCTTATTTTTAAATAATTTCTTTTTACTATTTAGTTATCAGCAACAAGAAAATTACTTAGAACGCCATTAAAAGTAAACTATCCGCCATCTTAAAATTGCCACTTTAGTCACTCAATAATGTTAATTCTTTTAGTTAACGCGTGTAAGAGATTTTAATCTCTAGATTTTTATCTCTAAGTATGCTTTAACAGACAGGTACTATAATATATATATATATATATATATATATATATATATATATATATATATATATATATATATATATATATATACATATATATATATATATATATATATATATATATATATATATATATATATATATATATATATATATATATATATATATATATATATATATATATATATATATATATATGCGTGTCAAATTGTTTACTTACTAAATTTTATTTATTTTTTAAATAAACAATCCAGTATGATTTGCCTTTACAGGTGTATACAGAATTTGAACCTGAATCCGTAATTCTCACTGTTTTCTTTTAATTTATTTATGTACTGTAATCAATTACTGTACGTACCATCTCGCAGCTGTCGTGATTGCAATTATTTTAAATATATCAATTAAGCCTTTCTAATTTCTATTGACTTAACAAGCATGCGATAAAATCAGATTTTTAAAGTCATTATAACAAAATCAATATAGTATACTGTTTCATTATTGACTTAAAGTCAGAATAAAAATATGTAAGATAATATAATTTCTAAATTAAATTCATTGCCAGTGATTTTAAGTCTCAAAAAAATACTGAATGAATGTTTTACAAAAGTGTCACAAAGTTCTTAGTCTATGTTACGAAACTAGGGTACAATTCTCATTAATAATGCACCTTACGACCACGCCCATGTTCATAAATGTCGAGGTTACTCATTAGGGAAAGCAGGCACATGTTTCACTGTTAACGGTGTATAAATCTATTTAAAAACAATGCTAAAATCAGATGTGCCATTTTGAACCAAATCTATACCAAATACCAATAAACTGATATACTCGTAACTCATAGTTCGTTGTAGTTAGTTACACTTTACTAGTTAGTTACGAGTTATACGTGTGTTAGTTAAGTTTTATATGTTTAAAATGTTACGTTCCTAAACGTAACATTCCGCCAAAAAAGGTTTAGATGTTACCTGTCAAGTTGATGTTAATTAGAATAGGAATACGATTTGATTGTTGGTCTCAAATAAAAAGTAATTAAATAAATTAATTCAGTTTATTATTTAAATAACACACCTAAAATTAGTATATCTCTTATTAGAGATTCATGTTGTTCTCCAAATTCACACTTAGCCGCCAGCAATTTTAACTCGGTTACAAATTTATCGCAAGATTCTCCTTCTTCTTGTACTCTTTTAAAAAATTATATCGATGAAAGATTATGTTTTTTCTTGGCAAAAAGTATTCGTCGAATTTCAAGACCACGTGTTCCAAAGTGAGGTTATCTTTTTTATTAAAAACAAACGAATTATATATTTTTACTCCCTCCTGCCCAATGCAATTCAAAAACATCGCCACTTTAACCTTATCTTCTTTCTTCTCATACTCATTAGCTATTAAAAATATATCAAACGATTGCTTAAATGAGGTCCAATTGTCTGCCAAATCTCCTGTGAGCAGTAATTCTTGTGGTGCTTTAAAGTCCATCCTTGTTTCTTTTTTCACCTGACACCATGTGTTATTTAAATAATAAACTGAATTAATTTATTTAATTACTTTTTATGTCCCCAAATCTCCCTTTCCTTGTCCTTTGAGTTTTGGGGACATAAAAATACTTTTTACGTCCCCAAAACTCAAAGATAGTGGATTACAGGAACGCTTATTGAGAGAAACGTCACTAAGTTTAAACACCACATTAAAAATATGCCAAGCTCACGAAACGAGCAAAAGAGAATGTGAAGTTATGCGAGATAAAGTGGAAGTTGTCAACAAAAATAAAATTAAAAAGTTTAATTGTTACAATTGTGGCAGATTTCATTCAATTAATCAATGTCCAGCCTATGGTCAAAAATGTAACAACTGTGGTCGACTTAATCATTTTAAGAATAAATGTAAATATAAAAGAAAAACTTTGAATGAATTAAATCATAGTGCTACTGATGAGAAGGATAATGAAACATTGGATACATTAAAAATTGATTCTGTTGATGGATCAGAGGATTTCTGGTTTCAAACTGTATGTATAAATGGAAAAAAAAATGTCAACTTTAAAATAGATTCAGGTGCAGATGTAAATGTAATGCCATATAAAATATTTGATGAAGTGTGTGATAATGTTCAATTGCATAAATATATGAAAAAATTAACAGCTTATGGTGGGTATAATTTAAACCCTCTTGGAGTAGCACAAATTCCCTGTAAAATTAAGAATTCAGAAATACACTACTTGGAGTTCATAATCATGAAAGGAAATGTTACACCAATTCTTGGAAGAGAAACATCTGTTAAATTAAATTTAATTAAGAGGATATTGGAAATTAAAGAAAATAAGGAAAAAGTTGACTTCTTGTTAAAGTATAAAAATAATTTCGAGGGCTTAGGAAAATTACCATTTGAGTACAAGATTAAATTGAAAGAAGATGCCATTGCAGTAGTGAAACCTATTCGTCGGGTACCTGAAATATTAAAACCACGGTTAAGGGAAGCCCTTAATAACTTAGAAAGAAATGAAATAATTTCAAAAGTAACTGAACCAACTGAATGGGTAAACGATTTAATTATTGTGGAAAAACCAAATGGGTCATTGCGCTTATGTCTGTGTCCCTTACAACTTAATAAGTACATTCCAGCAGACAGTGAGAACCTATTTCCAAAAAACTTCGTTTTCCAATGAAACCCGAGAGAGTTAAAGTGGCGAAAATCAAATAAGATGATCGTCTTCCATTCTTAGAAAACACTTATACAACTTTTATTATCGAGCTTTTTTGGGAGATTCAAGTACTCGTAGTGAGTGAAATAGTCTAGATAATGTTATTTAATTTACTTATTTATTGCGTTCATATGAAGTTAAGTTTTTGGTAATATAAACATTGTTTTTGTTATACTAAAACAAGTTTACATTGAAATATGTTTCTTATTTTTAAATAATTTCTTTTTACTATTTAGTTATCAGCAACAAGAAAATTACTTAGAACGCCATTAAAAGTAAACTATCCGCCATCTTAAAATTGCCACTTTAGTCACTCAATAATGTTAATTCTTTTAGTTAACGCGTGTAAGAGATTTTAATCTCTAGATTTTTATCTCTAAGTATGCTTTAACAGACAGGTACTATAATATATATATATATATATATATATATATATATATATATATATATATATATATATATATATATATATATATATACATATATATATATATATATATATATATATATATATATATATATATATATATATATATATATATATATATATATATATATATATATATATATATATATATATATATATATGCGTGTCAAATTGTTTACTTACTAAATTTTATTTATTTTTTAAATAAACAATCCAGTATGATTTGCCTTTACAGGTGTATACAGAATTTGAACCTGAATCCGTAATTCTCACTGTTTTCTTTTAATTTATTTATGTACTGTAATCAATTACTGTACGTACCATCTCGCAGCTGTCGTGATTGCAATTATTTAAAATATATCAATTAAGCCTTTCTATTGACTTAACAAGTATGCGATAAAATCAGATTTTTAAAGTCATTATAACAAAATCAATATAGTATACTGTTTCATTATTGACTTAAAGTCAGAATAAAAATATGTAAGATAATATAATTTCTGAATTAAATTCATTGCCAGCGATTTTAAGTCTCAAAAAAATACTGAATGAATGTTTAATAAAAGTGTCACAAAGTTCTTAGTCTATGTTACGAAACTAGGGTACAATTCTCATTAATAACTTGCACCTTACGACTACGCCCATGTTCATAAATGTCGAGGTTACTCATTAGGGAAAGCAGGCACATGTTTCACTGTTAACGGTGTATAAATCTATTTAAAAACAATGCTAAAATCAGACATGCCATTTTGAACCAAATCTATACCAAATACCAATAAACTGATATACTCGTACCTAATAGTTCGTTGTAGTTAGTTACACTACTAGTTAGTTACGAGTTATTCTAATTAGTTTACTAATACTATTTGATATGATCAAGTATTTATTTACACTGTATTTATTTCTATTGTTTCAGTAATAAGATTCGAAAATTGACAATAAATTAGTTTTTAAAAATATTAAACTACTTGATTGAAGATTGAACAAATTTGAGTGTTATATTCTACGGATAAGTTTAGATCATTTACACCGGAACACCAACTACTTATACAAGTAAAATGTTGAAGCTAATTTTTAATACATATTTTATTATTTTTATTTTAGAATTTTTGATGGAAATGTCGTCATTGGAATAGTTGCAATCTAATTCACTTGGAATTGGAGTTTTTTGATAACCGTAATATATTAAAATACCGCTACATTCGACAATATCATTTAAAGAATCTCAGCGATGGCGATATAAAGAATCAAAGGCGACGACCCAAGTAATTTGGCAGCCCCTTAGCCGAGTTGAACACCTTCTCAGAAGGGGAGATTTATTTATATTTCATTGTAATACGAGGTAAATATTAAATTGTCTCAGTGACAATTATAGAACATTTATTCTCTTATTTTCTGTTAGAACCTTATTTGCTAGCTTTTAAATAATTCTATATTTTTTTATAAAATTTACTGAAGTTCAATATTAAGTAATTTTATTTAAAGTAGAAGAAAACTGGAGCTTCTGTAAATAAAACTAACTAGAGTCACACCTTACACATTATTTGGAAATATTTAATAATAATTTAAAAGGAACTATCGCGTAAATTAACATTTTTTTTTGTGAAACCCGTCTTCATTCGTCTATCATTTGATATAATTATTATATCAAACTACCGCCCACGGTTTCTGAATTGTCTCGCGTACTGCCCTGGATTCCTGCAGAATGAGCTGACTGTATCCTGCCCTCTGGTGTGGTGTGCTTGATATGTTAAAATTTTTATAAGTGGATCTCAAGTGGTAGAAAGCTTCCAACCGTTTTCTCTATTGAAATTAAAATATTTTGTATTTCAATAGCCTCGAGGATCATTTTAGGAATATATTTATTTTCCTTAGCTAGTATATGAGGTTAATCAAACCTGATGTAATGGTTAGGCTTGTTCATGGAGTGCTCACACACAGTACACAGTACACACAATTAAAATGTTGCCGATCCGATCTGTAACTCCCTTTACATATGGTAGGAGTGCTGGTTGTCTCTCTACTTTGGGTGGCTTGGTGGTCTTCTTACAATGCAATCAAAGATCTCATTACAATTGGCACTATTAAAATTCTACCTAAATTCGTTTTAAATGACTTTTCAAATGAAAAATGGGAAAAATCAACAAATCTTGCTACGTCTGCGAAAAGACAGTAGGGACAATTCAACCTATACTGGTATAGGGTACTCTGAACAATGATCAATACTCGCGCCGCTATGATAAAGTACTAGAAATCATACGTGAAGCCGTGAGTCTCTCAGTAGCGAGAAACATAGAAACAGCACAGAGAAACATAGTAACCAGCAGATGCTCAATAGAGTTTGTGAAGGAAGATTCTCATAAAAACCCACACGAAAGCCTTTCTCAATGTTAAATAGCTCTTGATTGGAATCTTTTGATGGAAACTTATGAGAAACAGTATAAAGTCACATAACAAAGTCATCGCTTAAAATTTTACAAGTATTTTGATCTCATTAATGAACTTACCGGGTGTAGGTTTTAAAGTTCATTTATATGCAGTCGAAATAGGAGCGGGAGCTATAACAGAGAAATCTCTCTATAGTTTACTTAAACAACTCGACCTGTCCAGTACTATTACAAATCCATTTCTAGAACATATTTTGAATAAGGCACTGGTGGGATCACTTAGAATTTAGTCAAGTAGAGGAGAGTAAACCTTCTCTTGGTTCATAATTCCTAAGCCCTGTTTGGAGATCCTCATCCTACAATACCGACACCTGCGCAGTGAATACATGGAATGCTAACTAGCTACTTCTCCAAATTAAAAATCAAAGAGATTTTTTCTTTTTTTATAAATACTTACTTATATTAATGTGTGTTCACTTTCAATTGCTAAGGATTATGTAATCTAGCACTGTTGAGAAGCTAATTCTAATTGCTCCGTTTGCACTGCTGCTAAACTCATCTATCTGTGTGCCTTAGATACTAAACTAAAACTAAAATCTATCAACCGGTAAATAAACCATAATCACTTGCCATGAATGAATGTAACCGCAAAACTTTAAATCATTTTACGCGTTAGATAGAGCAGAATCGAAATAGTTTGTTCAGTAAAAAAGTTCGGTACTTGGGATCAGTTAAAAGAATTTGTAAAAACACAGTTCGGCCAACAAAAATGTTACTCTCACCTCTTGATGGAACTCTAGGAAAATAGGAATCGGTAAATCAAGATACATTACACTTTTTAAACCAACTATTCAAAGTTATTGATGAAAATATTGTTATAAGTACAAAGTATTGTTATAAGTACTACAACTAAGGCTAAGAGGCTTCCTGATTGAACACGCCGCTCCATGTCAGAGCACTCATCTTTTCTACCTATGAAAATCCACAAGATATCTTATCCGCGGACGCTCCTATTTTTCTAAGATATCGACAATTATTAATCGACAATTAGGAAATATATCAGATAAATAATAATACTTTTAAAAGATTATTGCCTCATTTTCTACTCCATTTTAGACTGTCTAAAATACCCTTGTCTTGATTTGTGGATTCAAGCTCTGCTATTTAAATAATCGAATTAAACAATCCAGTATCATCAAACCTTGTAACTTTATAAAAAACCGATAAAACTCCAGGAAATTGACCCCGGAGATGAAACCAATATTAACGGCCACTTCTTACTCGACCTTAAATTAAATAATCAAAGTTAAAGAAAAAAATCGTGTAAGATTGACAGATGCAAATATTTCAGAAATTTTAGCACGGCAAAATGTAATTATAGAGTCGCTAAAAAAAATGCTTGACTATATTTTTTGGAACCAAAACGTTTATGCCCTATATTTAGGCGCACTGGTTTACAATAGTTACGGACCATAAACTATTGCAATAGTCATCCCATTGTAAAGACCCAGGTTATAGACTGGTTCTGTGGCGGCTTGAACTAGTAGAGTTTGAGAATGACATTTTCTCATGAAGGTTTTAAACTAGATAAAGCACAAGTGAATTCAATTTTAAACATTAAAGAACCTCATAATAAGAAGTCATTACAAAAATTTCTTGGTATGGTTACATTTTTACATAAATTCATTCCAAATATGTCTAAATTGGCTGCTCCTTTAAGAGAATTACTTAAGAAAAATATTGTTTAGACATGGAGTTTGGAACAACAAAATTCATTTGATTCATTAAAAAATGCAATTAGCAAGGCTCCAACATTAGGATATTTTGATACCAATGCAGAAATTATTATACAAACAGATGCTAGTAAAGAGGGTATTGGGGCATGTTTAATGCAAAATGATAGACCAATAGCATATGTGTCTAGGAGTTTAACATCTGCAGAACAAAACTATAGTACAGTTGAGAAAGAATTATTAGGTATTTGTTTTGCTGTAAATAAATTTCATAACTTTGTCTATGGACATGAATTTAAAGTTCATTCTGATCATAAGCCGCTAGTAACCATAGTCGGCAAAGATATTCACAAGTGTACTAATAGAATTCAGAGAATGTTATTAAAGTTGCTTAAATATAGATTTAAAGTAGAGTATGTTCCAGGTAGATTAATGTTTGTTTCTGATTTTTTGTCCCGTAATTATCTTAAAGAGCAAAATGATTCTGAATCAGATATGATGGACATTGTTCACATTTTACAAATTGAAGATTATTTGCCCATAAGTAAAGTAAAGCTAGAATTATTCAAAAAAGAAAGTGCTAAAGATCCCGTGTTATCCAAAGTAATTTTGTATGTTTATAATAATTGGGAAGGTTATATCAAATCTGAGCAAGATATACATCATTTTTATAAATTAAAAGATAATTTATTTGTAAAAGAAAACATTTTATTTTTAGGGGATAGAGTTGTTGTGCCAAAATCAATGCAACAAGAAATGTTAGCTCAAATTCATGGTTGTGCTCATTTAGGTGTAGAAAAAAGTAAAAAACGAGCGAGGTCTTTACTGTATTGGTCTAAGATGTCCCACATGATTGAAACTTATATAGGAAAATGTCGAGTATGTGAAGAAAATTATCCTGCTAATAAAAAAGAACCATTAATCAGTCACCAAATTCCAAGTTTACCTTTTTTAAAGATAGGTATTGATATTGCTGAATATGTGGGAAAATCCTATTTAATTACTGTTGATTATTACTCAAAATGGTTTGATATTCTGCCGATACCGAATAAGTCAGTAGAAATTATTAGTATAAATTTGCTAAAATTGTTTGCAACTCATGGTATACCTAAAGAAATTGTGTGTGACAATAATCCTTTTAACTCAAACTATTTCTACTCTTTTTGTAAAGATCATGGTATAGAAATAACTCATTCTTCTCCCTATTATCCAAAATCTAATGGTATGGCAGAAAAGGCGGTTGGAATTGCTAAAAAATTAATTAAAAAATGTAAATCTGAAAAAGAATTGTACACTGTTTTATTGGAATATAGAGTAGCACCAGTAGCTAAAACAGATTATACACCATCTGAAATGTTAATGGGAAGATTATTAAGGTCAAAATTACCAGCAGTAAATAGTCATTTAAAACAAAAAGTTGTATCAAAAAGTGCCTATAAACAATTAGTACAAGAACAGATAAAAAAGAAAAAGTATTATGATTCAAATGCTTGCAAAGGTAAAGAATTTGTCGATGGGGAGAGTGTTTTGATAAGAAATCCTAAAACATTGTTATGGGAGTCTGCTGTTATTATCAATAAGTTAAATAGACCTAGATCTTACAAGGTAATGAATAAGCAAGGGAAAATATTTGAAAGAAACACAATTCATATAAGGAGTTCGAATAATAATTTTAAGAAAGTTGTAAGTAGTTCTAGTGAGTCTTATGATGTAACAGGTGATTTTGATATGTCAAAAAATATGATTCACGAGGAGGAAGAGGAGAGACAAGAGAATTTAGTTAATGATAATGATAGCTTGGACAGATCACAACCACCTGAAATCAGAGAGGAAAATTTAAGTAGATCTAAGAGTGGCAGAATACTTAAAAAACCTTTGTATCTCAATAACTATGTTACCTATTAGTTTAATTCAAATTATTAAAGTCGTCCTAAGTACTAATCTAAGTATTAAAATATATATATATATATATATATATATATATATATATATATATATATATATATATATATATATATATATATATATATATATATATATATATATATATATATATATATATATATATATATATATATATATATATATATATATAGATTGTTAATTTAAAAAGATATGTTACTCAAATTTCTACATGTATTAGTATCTATAAAAACTTAAAAATAATAATGCTTGTAGTATTTCAAAATAATTTAAAATTTGTTAAAATCTTAAGGAAAGGGATGTGTTAGTTAAGTTTTATATGTTTAAAATGTTACGTTGCGAAACGTAACATTCCGCCAAAAAAGGTTTAGATGTTACCTGTCAAGTTGATGTTAATTAGAATAGGAATACGATTTGATTGTTGGTCTCAAATAAAAAGTAATTAAATAAATTAATCCAGTTTATTATTTAAATAATACAATACGAGTTATTCTAATTAGTTTACTAATACTATTTGATATGTCCAAGTATTTACACTGTATTTATTTCTATTGTTTCAGTAATAAGATTCGAAAATTGACAATAAATTAGTTTATAAAAATATTAAACTACTTGATTGAAGATTGAACAAGTTTGAGTGTTATATTCTACGGATAAGTTTAAATCATTTACACCGGAACACCAACTAATTCTACAAATAAAATGTTGAAGCTACTTTTTCATACATATTTTATTATTTTTATTTTAGAATTTTTGATGAAAATGTCGTCATTGGAATAGTTTCAATCTAATTCACTTGGAATTGGAGTTTTTGGTAACCGTAATATATTAAAATACCGCTACATTCGACAATATCATTTAAAGAATCTCAGCGATGGCGATATAAAGAATCAAAGGCGACGACCCAAGTAATTTGGCAGCCCCTTAGCCGAGTTGAACACCCTCTCAGAAGCGGAGATTTATTTATATTTCATTGTAATACAAGGTAAATATTAAATTGTCTCAGTGATAATTATAGAACATTTATTCTCTTATTTTCTGTTAGAACCTTATTTGCTAGCTTTTAAATAATTCTATATTTTTTTATAAAATTTACTGAAGTTCAATATTAAGTCATTTTATTTAAAGTAGAAGAAAATTGGAGCTTCTGTAGATAAAACTAACTAGAGTCACACCTTACACATTAATTGGAAATATGGCTTGTTAGAACAGTAGAATGCTATATGTTTTTTGACTGTTTTTCTCGACTTTTCTAAGATTCCATGAACAGATATAATACCAATAAGGAGGAGTACCCTTTACCAAAAAACCTTGAATCAGTTCACAAATTATTGAGATGGCGAGTGATGCATAAATATACATGACAAACACAAATAATTCTTTTGGAAATCACTTAATAAATTATAAATATAAATATTTACGGAAAACAAAATTTATTCTGCCCTAGATTTGTGCTTAATGAAAACGAATCAAATTACTATAAATAATTGTGTTCGGATTCATTATTGCCTATAAAAGATAATAAAAATGTAATAAAGTTAAATAAATTCAAAGTTATAACAGCTTTATTTCTAGTATTTACAGAATATTTTTAAATGTAAAAGATTTATTAAAAAGGTTTTATACGAACAACACTTCAACTGTCTGCTACGAATAGTTTTTTAAAAATTGCTGGTTCATTTTGAGCGCTTGTTACAATTAAAATAATTTTAATGATATTTAACTGCATAAATTATTATTTAAACTTAAAGAATATAAAGTCATTTAATTGATTATTTTTCAATTTATTATAATTATATGTATGAGACATAAGATCCATTCCACATAATCATTGAGACATGGCTTGAGAAACTGGCACTCTTAATGTATATCGTTCATGTATATGCGTACCATCTTGGTGTGTGTGAATACATACATAGGTTTAAGACTAAATTTCGCTTGTGAATTAGAGGTTACTAATATACGTAATTTTTCGTGTTGAGTAACAGAACTTAACGCCACACTGCGTTGATACAATAATGATGAATGAAAAAATATTTAAATCAGCATTAAAATGTTATCACTGTGTCACAAAAGCATTTATGCCTCGATGGCCTCCAAAGTATTAATAAAATCTTGTGTAATTTCATCAATAAACTAATTAAAATATGCTGGCGCTTTAATTCACGACTGATGAACACGACTGGTACTTTTTTAAATAAAAAGATTTAAAAGGAACTATCGCGTAAATTAACATTTTTTTTTGTGAAACCCGTCTTCATTCGTCTATCATTTGATATAATTATTATATCAAACTACCGCCCACGGTTTCTGAATTGTCTCGCGTACTGCCCTGGATTCCTGCAGAATGAGCTGACTGTATCCTGCCCTCTGGTGTGGTGTGCTTGATATGTTAAAATTTTTATAAGTGGATCCCAAGTGGTAGAAAGCTACCAACCGTTTTCTCTATTGAAATTAAAATATTTTGTATTTCAATAGCCTCGAGGATCATTTTAGGAATATATTTATTTTCCTTAGCTAGTATATGAGGTTAATCAAACCTGATGTAATGGTTAGGCTTGTTCATGGAGTGCTCACACACAGTACACAGTACACACAATTAAGATGTTGCCGATCCGATCTGTAACTCCCTTTACATATGGTAGGAGTGCTGGTTGTCTCTCTACTTTGGGTGGCTTGGTGGTCTTCTTACAATGCAATCAAAGATCTCATTACAATTGGCACTATTAAAATTCCACCTAAATTCGTTTTAAATGACTTTTCAAATGAAAAATGGGAAAAACCAACAAATCTTGCTACGTCTGCGAAAAGACAGTAGGGACAATTCAACCTATACTGGTATAGGGTACTCTGAACAATGGTCAATACTCGCGCCGCTATGATAAAGTACTAGAAATCATATGTGAAGCCGTGAGTCTCTCAGTAGCGAGAAACATAGAAACAGCACAGAGAAACATAGTAACCAGCAGATGCTCAATAGAGTTTGTGAAGGAAGATTCTCATAAAAACCCACATGAAAGCCTTTCTCAATGTTAAATAGCTCTTGATTGGAATCTTTTGATGGAAACTTATGAGAAACAGTATAAAGTCACATAACAAAGTCATCGCTTAAAATCTTACAAGTATTTTGATCTTACTAACGAACTTACCGGGTGTAGGTTTTAAAGTTCATTTATATACAGTCGAAATAGGAGCGGGAGCTATAACAGAGAAATCTCTCTATAGTTTACTTAAAGAACTCGACCTGTCCAGAACTATTACAAATCCATTTCTAGAACGTATTTTGAATAAGGCACTGGTGGGATCACATAGAATTTAGTCAAGTAGAGGAAGGTAAACCTTCTCTTGGTTCATAATTGCTAAGCGCTCTTTGGAGATCCTCATCCTACAATACCGACACCTGCGCAGCGAATACATGGAATGCTAACTAGCTACTTCTCCAAATTAAAAATCAAAAAGATTTTTTCTTTTTTTTTAAATATTTACTTCTATTAATGTGTGTTCACTTTCAATTGCTAAGGATTATGTAATCTAGCACTGTTGAGAAGCTAATTCTAATTGCTCCGTTTGCACTGCTGCTAAATTCATGTATCTGTGTGCGTTAGATACTAAACTAAAACTAAAATCTATCAACCGGTAGATAAACCATAATCACTTGCCATGAATGAATGTAACCGCAAAACTTTAAATCATTTTACGCGTTATATACAGGCCAATTTTATTAAAAAAAATATTGAGCCAATAGCGTGGCAGAATCGAAATAGCTTGTTCAGTAAAAAAGTTCGGTACTTGGGATCAGTTAAAAGAATTTGTAAAAACACAGTTCGGCCAACATAAATGTTACTCTCACCTCTTGATGGAACTCTAGGAAAGTAGGAATCGGTAAATCAAGATACATTACACTTTTTAAACCAACTATTCAAAGTTATTGATGAAAATATTGTTATCTACAACTAAGGCCTTAGAGGCTTCCTGATTGGACACGCCGCTCCATGTCAGAGCACTCATCTTTTCTACCTGTGAAAATCCAAAGATATCCTATCTGCGGACGCTCCTATTTTTCAAAATATCGACAATTAGGGAATATATCAGATAAATAATAGTACTTTTAAAAGATTATTGCCTCATTTTCTACTCCATTTTAGACTGTCTAAAATACCCTTGTCTTGATTTGTGGATTCAAGCTCTGCTATTTAAATAATCGAATTAAACAATCCAGTATCATCAAACCTTGTAACTTTATAAAAAACCGATAAAACTCCAGGAAATTGACCCCGGAGATGAAACCAATATTAACGGCCACTTCTTACTCGACCTTAAGTTAAATAATCAAAGTTAAAGAAAAAAATCGTGTAAGATTGACAGATGCAAATATTTCAGAAATTTTAGTACGGCAAAATGTAATTATATTAAACTATTGCAATAGTCATCCCATTGTAAAGACCCAGGTTATAGACTGGTTCGGTGGCGGCTTGAACTAGTAGAGTTTGAGAATGACATACAATATAAAAGGTTAAAATTTATGTAAATGCTGATACTTTGTCGAGATATCCTGTAAATTCTACAGCCAGAATACTTCGCTGAAGTTAATCGAAATGCTGACGTGGAGTTGACTATAAGATAACTTTCGATATATCATCTTAAGCGGATATATACAATACCTTGAGATGTCTCAGAAAAGAATTAACCGTGAACCTGGATGATAATAGTATTACATATATATATACATATATATATATATATATATATATATATATATATATATATATATATATATATATATATATATATATATATATATATATATATATATATATATATATATATATATATATATATATATATATATATATATATATATATATATATATATATATATATATATATATATATATATATATATATATATATTGAGATGTCTCAGAAAAGAATTAGCCGTGAACCTGGATGATAATAGTATTACATATATATAACCATAACGTAATTCAGTAATCTACTGACAAACATTAAATAGTTAAAATTTATAACATGTTTTTTTTTTAAATCTATCAGGATATTGACGCAGATTTGAAATTCCAAAAATAAAAACCATGATATCGCTGGACATCTCGGTGTCAATCAAGTGCTGAAACGGAATCAAGAAATGTTTAATAGGAAGAACAAGCATAGCGATGTGGAAATTTTCATTAAAAAGTGTCTACAATTTATACATTTAACATTACTAATTTCATTAGCAGAGACAAAAACTACCTACTTGGAAATTAGAAGTAGGGTTTTGACTACGTCATTCAATTGTAGGCCAATTCTACAAGTATGAGAGAAAAATACAACATATGCAAGTATATAAAAGGAAAATCATTAAGCGAAGTTTATTTTATGCTAGGTAATTCACTGAACATAATTGGTTACAAGTACACGATTTTACAGATATTGTGTAATATTTTCAAAGATAATTACTCTGCAGCAATACTGAAATTCGACTGAAACATTTTCATAAAAAGATAAGACCGTTATATCTTTTAAATTTCTTAGTGATCCTCATTAGTAGAACTGCAGTGTCAAAAGCCACTCTCGGTTATTCTGAAATCATAAAAACTCTGAGCAGCATAGCTTCTGATAACGAGCAAATATATAAAAAAGAAGCAAAACATCTTTAAAATGATTTAGTGGTCTTGAAATTAACTTTATTTACAATTTTTAAAACAACTTCTGAAGCTATTCGACGCAAAAAAAACTATTACTCTTGAATCAGCTATCATTGGAGTCGTTAAATTCATTAATTGTTTCGTAACAGCCGATTATGGCAATTACGAAACTGTAACAATATTCTTAAATACTCAAATTTATGATTAAATACTTAAAAATTTTAAATATTGAAAATAAAGTATACTCAGGAATAAAGATATATAAAGTAGATTCGCTTGAAATATTTCCTTATTTATTGTATATATAAATAAATATAATACGAATCTTTAATCTTTAAATGTTGCTTTTCTACTGTTTGACATCAAAAATCTAAAAGATTATAATCTCAACTTTGCACTGGTATCCAAAAAGTTATTTAAATTTTCATAAACAACACTATAAACAGCAATTACCTATTGACTGAAGTTTATCAAATTGGCAGGTCACCAATATTTACTTCAAGCCATCATTTACTAAGCTCGGGTGAAACCCCGATTGAACCTTATTATGTAACTTTTGGCAATAAATTGTAAATGTATTTTTTGTACAACTTTTCACTGTATGATATGCACAGCAACGTAACCAGAAGGAACCTAATGTAAAGACACTCCGTTTTACAGTTGCAGAACTCTACACAACGTGAACAGAAAAGAAATCAAATGAGAATCAAACAGATCCGTCTCGTCTCATAGATGTTAAATGCAATTTTCTAAGAAATATTTTAATTCATACTTTGATTAATACATATTCATCCAAAATTTGCAGGAATAATTTCTTCCTACAAATGTCACAAAAAATATGCTTAGTGTTCTATGAACTATAGTGTTAAAACTTAGTGTTAAAACCTAGTGTTAAAACACTTCATTCCCCGCTTTCCGCCTTTTCCGAGGTATTGCGTGTTGAATGGTGGGATTTGACGCCGCGGTTTGCACAATAGCCTATATTATTTGATATGAACGAATACTACCAATACACAGTCTTGGGAAAAATCGTTATTTCCAGATAAGATACGGAACTTCAAAAATATATACAATTTATATACTGAGGTTTTATTTAAATATCGTTTATCTCAATAGAATATATTTCTATTAATCTAAGTATTCAACATTTAATTGGACGTGTTCTTGGATGGAATGGATGAATAGCTGTGAATTGGATTTGCCAGTTCACTGTGCACAAATATAATAGAGCTGTTGGACAAATCAAACAGTTCCACCCGATCAAATCTAAATTTATGAGATAAATACATTTATTTTATGTATCTACGTATTATAATAATCTGTAATTAATACTGTCTAAAATAAATGAATTAAAATTATATTATATAACATATGGTAATCATTATATTATATATATGCATCAATAATTAATACTAAATACTAGATTTGTAAAATATAATAAACATAAAGAAAAAATACCCATTTTTTTTTATGTCCTAGGCGTACCACTAAAGCGTGTTTAATTTTTTTGATAAGCACTATGGGCGATAATTGCTGGCACACATTCTCTTATCAATTGATAAGAAAATATGTACCCGCAAATTTAATTTGGTCAATCTGGTATTTTTTTCTTCTTGTTGACCTACAATCATTCAGTATTATATTATATATATATATATATATATATATATATATATATATATATATATATATATATATATATATATATATATATATATATATATATATATATATATATATATATATATATATATATATATATATATATATATGTACGCTACGCTTTTCGCCTTTTTCGAGGCGTTGCGTGATGAGTGGCGGAACTCAACGCCTAGAATCCATCTTCCTCGAGTAGGAAACGAACCCTCAAACAGGTTTACGTTCACAGGCAGACGCTTACTCCTCTGCGCCACGACAGTCCTAACAATTATGGCTTATTTTCATGAATTATGGCTTATTTTCTACATAACCATACTCAATCAATCCATGTATCATTTTTTATATAGTCCTTAGTCAGTTATTTTTGAGCACGAAATGTAAGCGAAAGTGTGAAATGATCCATTAACAACAGTAAATATCTTTTTGGTAATTTTGTACCACCTATTGTATCTTATTGTGTCTATAGTAATTTGGAAAGGTTTTTAAGCCGGTCTTAACTATGACATAAGTCTATATTTTCTATTCAATCTTCTTTTGCTTTTGATACAAAGTAAACATTGACAGCAGATCAACTTTACATTATCCAGTAGGTTGGGTGCTATGTAGAAAGGTTCTACTTTTTATTCGATCTGATTTATTACTATATGAGGGAAATGCTCGTGCATTTTGTTTAATAATTTAATTATTTACCACTTTTAATATATACCATTCTCTCTGATAAATGATTTATTTATTTGTATTTTTGTTCTGGTCATCTGGTATCTTCAATCTTGATATTATTTATAGTTTTCTAATTCTTCAAAATTGAGGCAGATCATTAATTGCTTTATATTGTTTGGAAAGCTTTTCTAAAACCAGCTAGCCAAATGCCCCAAGAAGTTCACTGACTATGCCCTGAACTTGTATTTTGTGGTTTAGACGGAATTCATATTCATCATAATGCAATAACATTCAGAAGATTTGATACGCGGTCCATATGCTGATCAAAAGTTTTTGAAAACACCATTATGTCATCTATGTAGTTCATTACAGTCAGAATCTTTTGGATAATTACAGGAGATGTCTTTAACCCGAAAGATCGGTGAATGATTTTCTTGTATAACAAAACCTGTCGTCGCTCAGTCGCTAATCCTCAATACTATAGCAGAATTAATAAAATGCCTACAGTTTGGTTTTATCCTCAAATGGTTGTGCCAATGCCAAATGTAGTATAATTTTATTAAGATTTCTAAAGTCAATACACAATATTGACTTTTTTCCTTTTAATAGTTATATGATAGTGTCACTGGTGCAGCACCAGCTATACTAAGGCTAAAGATACTTTCAGCATTCGTAGAGCACTAAATGAAAGAGTTGAATTTGTCATTTTCTATCTATCTTGTTTACTTTTTACATAAGTTGGTAATCCTGTGACTACTGAGTTAGGGACATTTCTGTTATCAATATAACTGTTTTAACAACTTTCACTGTGTAACAATCTTCATTGCATATTCAGATTCAAAGTCAACAAGTTCAAAGTTAATCCATTAAAATTGGCACATTTTTCTTTGTAAGTATTGAATTTAATAGCTAAGCAGTCATTAAACGTTATATTTCCATGTATAATACTGGGACATCACTTGGCATATTTATCCATACATTTCTGTTATGACCCCTTCTCTGTAATGTTCTTTTAATTTTTACGGATTCCGGCAGCTTAGTTAATTATCAAACATTGTAGCATGTCATTTCCTCTTTTCGTTATTATCGATTTTATCTTTATTATATTAATTTTCAAATTTTCATCTGCTGCCAGCTCAACTTCAAATTATGATCTCCATCTTTGTCTTACTTGCATTATCGTTAACCTATTTAACGTTGACATATTGACCAAACGATTAGATATATTATTATTAATTCTATTTGCATATCTTTGATAATGGTACACAGCAATATGGTAAACATCTTAACTTCTTTACGGCCCTACAGCAATTCCTTATAACTACTAATTATTGTACAGTAATGTCTCTCGACTTCAGCTCAGTTATATTAAAAAAGACGACTACAAAATGTATATGACTCAAGACGTACGCAATAGACCAAAAATCCGCTAAACATAAAACCCAAACCTTTTAATTTTTCATTAAATGATTTCAATATGGTTTCATATAAATCACTCCTTTGTTGTTGTGTTAATCAATCCTTTGTTTCTGTGTTTTAGATGACTCGATTATTAGCAGTAATAATGACTTATTGTTTCGCGGACTATTTTGTTCATATCAGTGTCAACGTTTAATATGCATTGTAGCTTCTCTTTACATAATAACAATTTATTTTAAACGATTTTCTACATATAATGTGGAAATATCGTTATTCTCACTAATTGTTAATTAATCTTGAAATAAAATATGATTTTGCTGTATTACTTTGTTGAATTATTAAAATTTATCCATTATTTATGAATGTAGCAATAACAAACAAGCGTTTTTATCTTTTTGTACAATATTAGAAGATAGTTAAGAGATTTCGACTTAATGGAAGAATTTTTTATTCTATACACCTGAAAATAGTAAAAATCTATAAAATGATTACCTTTTAATAGGAGTAAAAACAAAATGGTCCGATGCATGGTTAAAAATCCACAATACAAATTTTTAATGTATTACACAAAAAGTTTACACAATATTATTTCACTTCCACACTAACACAATGTGCACTTTAAAAAAATACGAGTGTTTATTTACGACGGAGTGTCCGTCCGTAGCGAGATTTAGTTTGTAGAGAAATCGTAGCTCCGTAGCAAGCAGGCGCCACGAAGATGGCCAACCGTCGACTGATGTAATCTGCGCGCGACCGCCTCTTCCATGTACGCTGCCGGGACCTAATAGGAATTTAAGTGAATACTTATCATATATCAGTTTTATTTACATGTGCTATATATATATATATATATATATATATATATATATATATATATATATATATATATATATATATATATATATATATATATATATATATATATATATATATATATATATATATATATATATATATATATATATATATATATATATATATATATATATATATATATATATATATATATATATATATATATATATATATATATATATATATATAGCACATGTAAATAAAACTGATATATGATAAGTATTCACTTAAATTCCTATTTAATTTAATTAATAATAATATATACTGCCTGCCTGTCTGCCTGTAACGCGACGGTTACTGGGTTCGATCCCCAGTCGGAGAAGATGGATTTTTCTATTTCCATTTTCTTCGCTCTGGCATCTAAGGCAAAGCGCGGCGTTGAGTTCCGCCACTCAACACGCAATGCTTCGAAAACGGCGGAAAGTGGGGACGGAGTAAGCAGGGACTAAGTAACGGAGTGTCTAAACACTAGGTTCTTATGGATCCTGCAGTTCCCTCTGCCTACCCTGCCATGTGCGGGATAAAGCGTGAAGCTAAATATATATATATATATATATATATATATATATATATATATATATATATATATATATATATATATATATATATATATATAAATATATATATATATATATATATATATATATATATATATATATATATATATATATATATATATATATATATATATATATATATATATATATATATATATATATATATATATATATATATATATATATATATATATATATATATATATATATATATATATATATATATATATATATATATATATATATATTTCCAAAAAGATAATTTTATTCATAATAGACCTAGGGTTCTGGTATACATCACGCATTCGTATGTAATCATTCTGCATAAAATACTTAATTTGAAAAATACTTAGTAGTTTTACTTTTCCAATAAATTTCTTTAACACGGCTAAATATTTTAATTGTATTCCAACTTGGGTAGATTTAAATACTGAAACTGCTACGTAAGCACGGATTCACGGAATTAGTATTTGGCTGTGATTGGCAACTCAGTTGTCAATAGTGGACGGTAACTTTACCATGCATTTACCGCCGCACGTTTAAAGGCGTACTCGAGCAATTTAATGCTCTCGTTATTAAAGCTTGGACATTGTTATATGAACTTGTTTAAATTATAATAGTTCAATGATTCGACTTACAAGGATATACGCTGAGATATTAAAAAACCATTTCAAACTATTTATAAAACCTATAATTTGTATATGTTATTTTATTTTATTTGTATATGTTATTTATGATTATACTAAAATTTAATATTGAAAATTCTTCTTTATGCAAAATGGCTGTTATTATGTTAAATGTTAAATAGACTTAAATTAGTGAATGGTGTATCCTCTCTCATATCATTTTGTCAACTCATCTTCTTTCAACTAAATTTCCTATAGTATTTTTTTGAATAAGGTTTCGATTATATAATTATTTGACTTTTTACATAATTTACATTAAATATATTGTTTTCTATAGAATAAAACATAATAAACAAGTTACGATTTGATTGATTGGAAAATTGTAATTTTTTTTATATAACATTTCATGACAACCTAGACTTAAGACACTCCGCGTGTTGAGTGGCGGAACTCACTGCCGCGTTTTGCCTGCTTGCCAGAGCGAAAAAAATGGAAATGGAAAAATCCATCTTCCCCAAGTGGAAATCGAACCGAAAAAAAGTCGCGTTTATAGACATTCTGCGCCACAAAGATTCTCTTTTAAAAATTAATACAATGTTAATAAAGGATTTAATAAAACTGTGCTCGTATCTGTTTTACAAGATTCTAAATCTCTGTTCTTTGTATAACGGTTGACATAATGTCTGGACATGACGTAGGTTGTAATCAATCATGAAGATTTCCGCACCTATTGTAATCTATTAAAACTATTAGAAATAATGAAATTCGGGGAAACACTAGTAATTGAACAAAGTAAGCCTTAAATATTCACCACAATGTCATCAAATAATTTCAAAGGGAAGCCAATCGGGATTTAAGGATTTACCTTAGTAAAAGAGTGGGATTGACATTTTAAAAAAATAACTCAAATTAAAATATAATTTACTCCATCAGAGCTTTATATATTTTAAATCATTGACGATTAATTTTGTACAAGGAGTTACCACCAAGTTGGTAGATAGATTTACTAAGAAAAGCTGATAAAGAAAATCAACATTTGTTACTGATGTGGGATACTGCAAAGATTTACACGGCCATACCAATTCACTAGGTAGTTGTGCAATCATCTTTTCTTTTTATTATACCAATATAACGATTATTTATTTATTAAGTCTAGCAGTTTTATACACAAGTAAAAATAATTTGCCCTTAAATTTATTAACTTTTTCTTCTTTTAAAAATCCGGATATATAAAATGAGCTAACATTGTATACTAACATGTGGTGTAACAGAAATAATACTTCTAATTGAAATGAAATGTTCTGCTGAAAAATAACTTTTTCACACTTGAATAATATTATAAAGTCCAACAACAAAGGGATCAAAATTATAACAATGTAAAGGTGTAAGCTAAACTTAGTTTAATATATTAGTTTTACAACGTACAGTAGATTCTTGTTAAAAAGACTAGAAATATTAAAATATAATATTAAAACCATGAGCAATGTAATAAAATAGGAAAGACTGCACGCGCACGCTTTAGTAGGTACATCTCTTTAATCTCGCTCCTCGCCGTCTTCGTTTCATGAATTTTAAAATAGTTTCAATGAGAAATTATTTCTATATTATTACTATATATTTGTAAGTAGATATTACTGTCACAAGGTATTAATAGTAAATAGTTGGACTGTCTTTCTGTAAGCATTTTACAGTTACTTAAGTATTTATATAAATACATATTATCGAAGACATCTCACAAGAAAATTTTATTTATATTCTTATTATATTAAATTTTATTGCTACGCTCATAATCGTAATTTCATTTCTTAGGTGTTTATAGACTTTTCAAGACTAGAATTATTCAGACTCTTCATAAAGTTAAGATGTAGGTGTAAGATTAGCAATAGCATTTATTAGGTCTTGTTTGTAATCCTTCCTATGAACTGAGACAAATGCAGTATATTGGTAAAATTAATTTCATTTCAAAAATAGACTTAAAAGAGATCTCAGCACATGTGAGAATATCGATCAAGCGAGCGAAGCCTATAAGTATTTCAATTAATCTAATAATATGTAAGAAGTGATAGTTGTCTGTAAATGGCAAATATAAGGAAAAAATATCTGCTGGGCGTTGTATCTGTGCACACTAATCTCAGAAACTGTTTAAGACTTATTTAAATGCGATTTTTCTTTTTCACAGTGGTACACTTCATTTAGAATTTAAAATTTGTTTTATTTCATAAATTGTATGATAAAATTGCTATAAAAGCCACTTTCTGTAGCACAATACATAAATAAAAAATGAAATGAACTAAAGATGGCCATACTGAAGAGCCACTCGCCCCTAGTACTTTGGTACTTACCATGTAAAATTTGTCACATATTTACATATAGACAAAAAAAGACTTCAACAAAAAGAAATTATGGTATACATATGATGAATTAACAATGTTATGTTAACAAGTATACGAAACTAAGTTAAGAATTACATTTACTCAATTCTTCTTATTTATTTATATTAAATCAAACTTTTGACAGCTAGATCAAATCTATTTTAATTCTAATAGCACTTTAGTAGATCTGTAGAGTGTAGGTTCACTTTTAAGCGCGTCTTCGCTAAGAGCTTTGTCACCTTCGATACTATCTTCAGTTTAGCAGATAAAATGCTTGATTGATCGATTGATGATAATCATCTTATCACAAGTGCATCATCTTTGTTTTAGAAATAATATATTTTTTACATATTGTGATTTATTTTCAATATTCTAATATAAAATGGGATTTTAATAATACTTAAAAAAGGATTTAGTGTTGAAAATTTGTTTTGACGTAACCGATACATTTTTAAAGTATATTTATGGTTAATTTAATCCCATAATACTATAGAGATATGAACTGTAGTGAAAGAGATACTTTTCAACTTGGAAACTTCCATGCACCCAAGTGTGTTAAATGCTTAGATCATATTCTTTTTAATCTAAGCCTTCGCTTGATGTACTGGATTAATTTAGACTAGCGTGCTCGTTGACGCGTGGCTTACACGTTACCATAGAAACGTTCCGAATATGTATGTAAATTGCCACATATATCGTAATCCCTTTAATATTTTAATAATTGATTTAATATGTGTGCCGAATTTCATATCTCCTTCCGTCCGTCCGACCGTCTGTGCAATTTTCGTTAAAAGATTTACTTTTATCTAGCTAGTTTTGCAATTGCCTATTGCTCACCTCATCTAAGTCGACGAGGAATCTTTTTGTTACAAACATAACACTATTTTGATAAGTGATATCATGGCGCAATTTCCAGTGGCGTCCACAAATAAGTAAGTTAATAATGCTATTACAAAAAACTTAAAATAGAAATATTTATTAACAAAACAGATACTTACTGTTTTGCGTAAGCAAAGAAAAATAAAAATAAAATGTAAACGAATTTCAGTCCCAATTTTAGTACTTAGGGACAATTTCAATCCAGGCTTTGACCTTAATATAATAAATCTAAATAATTAATAATGTTATTAATTATTCGAGATAATTATTCAGATAAAACTACGTCTGAGAAAAAACAACTTAGCGTTCCATGGATGCACCGTGTGGGTGCCGGGCCCATCGTGTTGTAGGAAGAGGAGCTCCGAGCAGCGATTGGGACTTGCGACCCAAGTGTGTAGTGTTCTAGAAATGAATTTGTGATAGTTCTAGACAGGCCGAGATCTTTTAATAAACTATAGAGAGATTTCGCTGTTATACCTCTCGTTCCTACTTCATCCGCATATAACCTAGCTCTAAACCTATTCCTGGTCAGTTCGTTTGTAAGATCGAAATACTTATTGAGTTTAAGGTGGTGACTTTTCGGGATATTTGTTTCCCACGGAACTGTAAGTTCTACCAGTACTACGAGTTTTAGGCTTCGAGAATATAGAAAAATATCCGGTCTGGATGACGAAACACAAATATCCTCAGGGATTCTATACAATAATTCTATATAAGTAAACAGAGGTTTTTGGTTTCTGTGTTATAAAATAGAAAATGACAAAATTACAGAATCTCTCATCTTTTTCTGTTTATGTTTGTGTCAGATTCTACGATACACAAAGTTGATAGCACAAGAAATCAATCAATTCGGTTCAGTTGTATGCCAGTGTGGCTAGGGGAAGCCAGTTTAGTCGCAACACGAATACAGTGCTACGTAGTGCGTACTATATTTTATCATAGCTTTCTATTTCACATGTGACGAAAATTGGAAGGGTTTTTTGTTCATACGCGATTGAAATCAATTTTTATGACAGTTGCTACAAAATACTTTCAGCTATATTTTTATAAAATTTATTTTGTACAAAAAACTAAATTGACTTTAAAATTGTGCCAAGCTTTATAAAGAAGCACACTAGCTAAAAGGTGTTTTAAACAAAATACCTTTTCAATAACTTTAAAATAAATGAAAAGACAAAAAAAAAGAAACTATTGAACATAAACAACTAATATACAGTTAAATAATAATAGCGGAAGTAAGTAGCGGGTACATGAGAAACACGGATTGGTTTTTAGACAGTAAGAGTCTGACAGTTCCCTTCGTTTTGCCCCAAGGATGGAGGGACTCCATGATGATTTTCCAACCCGATACCAAAAAAATATATTTTAGTTCCCTTCTTATTTAATATGGACTTCCGCGCGGTAACGGCTTGTTCTATTAGTATAAATAACTAATAATTATACTAGTCTAGGCCATCAATAAACACATAGATTCACAAATATATTTACTTTACCATATATAATCAAGATAGACGAAATAAATTTAAGGCAGTGATTGGTCCGAGATCACATCAATCATTGAGTGGAAGAAAATAGATTCCGCAAGCGGCTCATGTCTCTGTAATCAATCATTTGTTCTACAATAAAAGTATATCTTACGAGTCTTGTAGCTTTAGAATTGAATATTGAACTATATTCATTATGTCAATATAATAATAAAACGATAAAAGCTACTTGAGGACCATCGTCTTTTGTACGTTCTATTCCCACTCGAGGAAGATGGGTTTTTCTATTTCCATTTTCTCCGCTCTGGAAACTAGGCAAAGCGCGGCGTTGAGTTCTGCCACTCAACACACAATGCCTCGAAAAAGGTGGAAAGTGGGGACGGAGAAAGCAGGGACCAAGTAACGGAGTGTTGTAACACTAGGCTCATGTGGTTCCTGCAGTTCCTTCTGCCTACCCTGCCATATGCGGGATACAGCGTGAAGCTAAAAAAAGGAAAAAAAAACACACACACACATTAAATATGCTGACATAAAAAAATATTGAGGTAAATAATTTGCGTTTAATTTTGTCTATTAGTTTGTTGATATATCGATTTCCCACGAACATTTTTTGTGTTGCTAAACAGGTGTTAATAATTATGTATATAGTGCGCAGAACAAGGTCGGTACGTAAATTATAGATCACAAAGAAACTTTTCTTAGCTAATACAAGGGTCAAACTGAAAGTTTTTAGAACTGGCAACTTAAAAGCATTATATTAAAAAAATAAGTTTAAATTTTTAAAATAGAACTCTTTACCAATAATATTGAGTATACATTTCATTCGTTTGTCATTTGTTTTACGATTTGGCGGCAAATTGAAAATTGTCTGTGCACGTCAGAATGAATTTAAGCCGAGAAAATTTTCGTGCAATGATTTTTTATGACTTTCGATGTCATATAAGTCAACAAGAAAGTTATGATAAACTTCGATTGGCTTTTTACGATGAAGCCCCATCTCGTGCCACAGTTTACAACTGGTTTAATGAATTCAAACGTGGTCGAACTAATCTCACCGATGATTTGCGTGAGGGACGGCCTTCTACAGCGACGACTGAAGATAATATAAGTGTTGTGCGGCGTATGACGAGAGACTGACAAAAGAGTGACCTATCAGCAGATTCGGACAAGTCTAGGCATAGGTATGAGTCAAGTGCACAAAATCCTCCATGAACATTTAGCGGTCAGGAAGCTATGTGCCCGCTGGATACCGCATAATTTGACCGAGGCTCAAAAACTCCGCCGTGTTGATTGGTGCCGAGAAATGATCCAAAAATTTAACGGAGGTGACTCAAATGCTGTGTTCGACATACTAATGGGTGACGAGAGCTGGATTTACTGTTATGATCCGGAAACCAAAAGACAGTTTGCTCAGTGGGTGTTTCTTTCCGAAGAGTTGCCAACTAAAGTGAAGAGAGGTCGAAGTGTTGGAAAAAAGATGGTGGCCTCGTTCTTCGGAAAGACAGGTCATTACGCGACAGTTGTCTTAGAGGATCAGAAAACGGTTAATGCAGAGTGGTACACTAACAACTGCTTGCCACTTGTCTTGGAAAAAGTTCGAGAGAAACGACCTCGCAGCAGGATCCTCCTTCATCACGACAATGCCTCGTCGCACACTGCCAGGCAAACGATCGACTATTTGACGACCTTAGACGTGGAATTACTGGGTCACCTGCCGTAAAGCCCCGACCTCGCACCCTGCTATTTTTATTTATTCCCGAAAATAAAAGAAAAACTTCGAGGAAAACATTTTATGGACGCCGAAGAAGCAGTGGCTGCGTTTCAAAACGCCGTTGAAGAGACCCCTAAGGCCGAGTGGGCAAGGTGCTTTTCTGGTGGTGGTGGTTTCAAGGTGCTTTTCGGATGCTATTTTGAAAAGTTATAATAAAACTAATAACTTGCTAGAATGCTTAGTTTTTGATTTTCTAAGAACTTTCAGTTTGACCCTCGTATACTTTATAGTAATATTATTTTGCAATGATATAGCGCTAATTTGAAATTAGAATCAATAATACAAAATAACAATTTTCATTAACTTTTACAGTAGTGTAAGATTACTAAGCTAGGTACATAATACGCAATATCCCACAGTTGATAGAAATAATTAAATTAATACGTAGGCAAAGCGTCCATTAAAACACATTAAATAAAAATAAGCAAATATTTCTTTTTCCGATTACCCATCTATTTAATTTTAATTTCAGATTATAAAAAAGATCTGAAGTCGCTGCCACCCCCGAAACCCTAAAATAATACTAAAAAATTACTTTCATGAAATTGACTGTAGGAATTTCATGAAAGTATATAAGTAGTAATATCTATGTGAATAAATATAAACATCAATGTTATTTAATGTATACTTGATTTTTTTTATGGAAGCTTGAACTTTTAGTAATGTGTATTAATTTATATGTCCATAACATATGTCTGGTGTGTCTAGTCGCACTATGTCTAGCTATAAATGATGGACGGTTCCGGATTCGATTTCCACTCAAGAAAATATATTATTATCTATTTCTCGCTGCACGTCGTGCTTTGTCTTGTTACCCATGTATCAGAACAAAGCACGACGTTGACTTTTGTCACTTTACAAGCAATCTCTTGAAACGATAAGCTGACAATGGAATGAACAAAATATTTTATATAATAAATAAAAACTTTACTCAATCGTGAAAGTAACAACCCCATGCAAATATAAAATTTTTTCTTTGTGTTTGTTTTATGTAGTTTTGCAGACTTTGTTTTTAAAAATGATGGTAATTGGGAGGAAAAATTCATCATCACATCCAATTTTAGTTGTCAGTGTTCGTTTTTAGAAATAGAAAGTACATTGCTTTTAAATAAATATTTTATTTTAATAACTTACTAAATTTTCATAGGCATCTTTTAAATGGGGCTCTAGTGGCACAGATACACAGCATCTGCCTATAAAGGTGACAGTTTGACTGAATATCTTTACACTAGGTTTCTTCTGCCTACATTTCCCTCTGCTAGCAAACTATTTGCGAAAATCAACGTGGATCTATAAAAACACTTTAAATTATTTAGTTTCTCTTAGATTGGATATTTATGTGTAGTATATTATTATAAGGAACAATTTTAAAATATTATCAGATTAAGGGAATAATTTTTGTTTTGCTTATAAGAACATGACATTTTGAAGAAAAGTAGTACGAGTATCGCAAAATCAAAGCAGCCGCTACTGTAGAACGCCAATACATTATATTATGTAATATAATACCATAGCCACGTAACTCTTGGTGAGTGACCTACTTACTTTTGTAAAGTAATTTTTAGAAGCCACCATATTTTTTAATATACTATATTTAATTACTATCTACAATATTTTGTTATATGTATATATAGAACATTTTTGGGTCACCTGTCGGTGAGTGGTCACCGACTCCCACGGCACTGTGTAACACGAAGTGAATGAAAGGTTACAGGTTACAAGTGAGTGCTTTTAAGGTGGAGGTAGATGCTCTTTTTGATGACCCATATCGTATTGATCTGAAAACACTGTCGACTTCCATGTGTCACGAACTCTTAGTGGATAACGCGCCAACTTGAGTCTACTGGACGTTGAATTGAATCAGGTTCCTTGTACCCCACGATGGATCACTACTGAGGGAGACCGCTATGGAAGACATTAGATTTTTCGGTAAACGTTGACGTTTTCCCGAGAAGAAAGAAGACATAAATTAAATATTTCAGATACTTTTGGACTAAAATAACTAAACAGAAATAGAACTGTCCAGGTCGCCCATAAATTATTACAAGTACTATTTAGAAGACCTCACATTCCACTAATACCATCAGCGGTGAATTCACACGTATTAGCCCACGTTCTGTATTTATAAACTCCTGCATATACAATAAAGAGTATATAAGCGCTGGCAACCAACTGAACGTAAATGGTAGCTGTAGTAATTGCTAAATGTAGTAATGTTATTATTCTTTAATTACTAATTACTAGTATTAATTATTTGGCTCGCCAACGCATAGACACGTCCGCTCACAGTGACGGCTCTAATCGACTGACCCCCCACTACACCGGCAGCCTACAACGTCAGGTACGGCGTGACGTATGCGCTCGAGACAAATGTATAACTACATATACTACATCCCTTCCTTGTTTTAATTTAATTTAATATATTATAATATATCTTACTATCTGATGAGTGAGAGATTGAGATTTAGTAAATGACCATACATTAATCAATATAATTCAATTATTACTTGATCAAAACTTTTGTTGTTGAATCACTAATACTACTTAACTATCTTTACTGACATCTTTATTATAATCTGTTTTTTTTTTCGAGTATATATCCTTTTTCTTTCTTATTTATTTTATTTATTTATTTATTTTATTCCTTCTCATTATCATCGTTTTTATCATTCCCTTCGTCATTAACTACACTCCATTGACCCTCGATTTTCTTTAAGTGTACAACATTCCTTCTTAAGACTTGTCCTGTTATATCATTCCTCACCTCGATATCTCCTCCTGTGCTTTTTTCTACGGTGTGAGGGGTGGGGTTGTAATTTGAACTTAATTTATTTTCCTTAACCATATTCTTGAGATATACTTTATCCCCAGGCATTAAGTCACATTCTTTTGCATTTCGTTTCTTGTCCGCGTATTCTTTTCCCGATTGTTTCCTTTCTTTATCTGTATCCCTAATATCTGTGTCTTCTAGTTGCCGATTGATGTCGCCAATCATAGGTATTTTATCACGAAATTGCCTCTTGAAAAATAGCTCCGACGGAGATTTTCCTGTCACACTGTGTGGTGTACTATTGTACATAGTTAGGTATTCTTCCAGAGCTGCTCTCCAATCACTTTTCTCAATCTGACTTATTTTTAAACGTTTTAATATATCTCTATTTTGGCGCTCTACTTCACCGTTTTGTTGAGGCCAATACGGTATGGTGTTAAATAAATATATGTTTCTATCCTTACAAAATTGCTTAAACTCGTCACTTTTAAATTGTTTGCCGTTATCAGCTGTAATAGTTTTCGGATTCCCAAGGCGGCTAAATATGTCTTTTAAATTTTTTATTATATCTGTACTGCTAATTTTCCGTGTTATTTTAATTTCCTTGTACCTACTAAAATAATCCACCGCAACCAAAATGTAATCTCCGCTCGGTAAAGGTCCCATCAAGTCTATCGCTATATCTACCCAAGGCTCATGTGGTAGATCTCTCCTCTTAAGATTGTTTGGTGGATTTGGGCCAGAAACTAAGGTACACCCTTTGCAGGATTTTACCAATTTTTCAGTATCTCTATCGTATCGTGGCCACCAAACTTTTGACCTCAGTCTCGCCGTCATAAGAACAATACCGGGATGACCCTCGTGAGCTGCCATTAGAACTTGATTTCGTAGCTTATTAGGAATAACAATTTTTGTGCCTCTTAACAAAAGACCTTCATAAAAACAAAGTTCATTTTGAAATAATTTATAGTTTTTTACTTCACCATGCTATTTATTACTGTATATACCTTCTTTGACCTTCTCAATCTCTTGATCTTCTTTTGAACATTTTATTATCTCGTCTAAAGATACTGCACTTGGTTTTACTACTTCAACAATCTGATGTATGTAATCTTCTGTTTCATTAACAGATGTTTCCTCTAATTCACATAATCTAGATAAAGAATCAGCAATGTTTTCCTTTCCCGGTTTATATACAACCTTGAATTCGTATGCCTGAAGCCGTAAAATCCATCGTTCTATTCTGGCGCATGGTTTTGACTTTGGGCCAAATATGACTTCAAGTGGCTTATGATCGGTTACTAGCTCGAATTCTTTTCCATACAGAAAAACGTGGAAGTGTTCCACAGCCCAGACTAATGCCAAGGCTTCTTTTTCTGTTTGACAGTATCGTCGTTCACAATCTGTCAAAGTCTTGTGTCCATATGCGATGATCCGAGATCCGCTGGAGTCCATCTGTACTAAGACACCACCCAAGGCTACTGGGCTGGCATCGGCTATTACCAATGTTCGATCTTTAACGTCGTAGTAGCCTAAGGTAGGAATGGTAGACAGGGCTGACTTTAATTCCTGAAATGCAGTGTCTTGCTTTGGTCCCCACATTTTTTCAATTTCCGATGATTTCCCTTGCTTGTTCCGTAGCAATTCTTTCAAAGGTTCGGTTTTTGTTGCTAAATGGGGGATCCACTTTCCAACAAAGTTTATAAGACCCAAGAAGCTCTGAAGCTCACCTATATTTATAGGTGGACGAAATCCTTGAATACTAGACACATATTTCTGTAAAGGCCTGATTCCCTTTTGTGAGAATTCATGTCCAAGAAATTGTATCTCTGTCTTTCCAATTAAACATTTGTCTTTCCTCAACACTACATCATTTTCGTCTTTAAAATTCTCCCTAATCTTCGATCGTGTTCTTCTTTGTCCTTTCCAAATATGAGGATGTCATCAATAAAATTTATACAGCCCTCGCATTTCAAAAGTATGCGTTCTAAGGTTTTTTGAAATACTTCAGGAGCACACGTTATTCCAAACGTTAAACGTTTGTATCTAAAGAGCCCTTTATTTGTAATAAAAGTGGTAATATGGCGGGAATCAGGATGCAATTCCAACTGATGGAATGCATCCTTAATGTCCAGCTTACTAAATAATTTAGCGTTTCGCATCTTTGGTAATATCGTATCAATCGTGGGTAGAGGATGATTCTCACGCAATATTGCCTTATTGGCTCGTCTCATATCTACACATATTCTAATTTCCCCATTGTCCTTTAAAACCGGTACAATAGGAGATACCCACTTAGAGGACTTGTCAACTTCTTCGATAATATCTTTGTCAATTAATTCTTTAATTTTATCATTTACTATTTCTTCAAGAGGTATAGGGATTCTCCGGTATGGTTGTGAAACTGGCTGTACATTGTCATCAATAGTTATGTTTACTTGTATATTTTTAAATTTCGGAAATGCCTTGGTTTCTATTTCATTTATGTCTAATCCAATTTTGAGTACTCCTATTTTCATGGCTGTTTCCCTGCCTAGTAAATTTTTCGTCCCATCTTGTATAATATAAAAAGTTGCATGTTCTGTCCTGTCCGCTATCTTGACATCTGCCTCAAAAGATCCCATTACTTTTAGAGGATCTCTACTTCCGTATCCATAAAAAGTTTTACTCGCCTTGTGTCTTTGATTAATTATTTTTATTCGGTTGTCTTTCATAGTTTGCCATGTTTTACTTGTGATCAAATTACATTTGCATCCAGAATCCACTAACATTTTCACCTGTACACCTCCTATCTCACATTCTAATTCGCTTTCCTCGTCTATTTTGAATACATAGTGTAAATCATCTCCATTTTTCTTTAATCTTCTTGACTCGTCTGTATCATCAGGAGTTGTTCTTTTGAATTTCTTTTTATCTGTGCTATGAATACTCATCTCATTCTGCCTTTTTATTGGTAACTTGGTCCTACAGTACTGTCTAAAGTGTCCTTTCAATCCACATTTCAAACAATTTTTCTCCCTCGCCGGGCATCTACTATCTCGAGAATTGTGATTTCTATTCCCACATCTACTGCATACTGATTTATCTATTTGATATCTATTACTCTTGTTGTCTCCTTTTTGTAATTTAAAGTCTACTTTGTTAATTTCTTGGTTTTTACTTTGACCATCTCCAAAATGTTCTAGTTGTCGATTTACTGCTTCCAGAGCATTTGCCTCCGCGATTATCTTGTCTAGTGTCATAGAATCCCCAGTTTGTAATATTTTCTTTCTTAATTCTACCGAAGAACATTTCTCAGTTATCTGATCAATGATTTGGTCATCCTTATCTTTAAATTGACACTTATTTGCTTGTTGTCTAAGGCGAACCAAAAATTTGTCAAATTTTTCATTTTCTTATTTAATGAGGCGAAACAAATGACGCTCATACACCTTGCTCTGTTTTGGTGCGAAGTAAGCATCAAGCTTCTCTATAGCCGTCTCAAAAACATCTGAATTGTCTGTGGCCGATACATTTGCATCAGGTATATTATAAAATATTTCTTGCAACTCTAAACCCCCAAAGTGTAATAAGCTTGCTCGTTTCTTCTCACTATTGTCGATGCCAGAAGCATCGAGGTAGATAAAAAGTGCACGCTTCCAACGCTCCCATCTGATACAAACCGACGATGGTTCACCTTCACAGTCGAACTTCTCAAGTGTGAGATGGGACATAATGGTGAACCCAAACCTGAAACCACCCGTTTTTGATTGTTTTGGTAAACATATACTGTGTCTCTGAATTCCATAGACCATGTTGTCAATTAAATGACCAGTATCATTATACTGCTACGAAATAACTGTATAGATATTTCGTTTATTTGTTACTAGTTATACCGTCTCTGCATTATGATAATGCCCTTATCAATTTAATGATCAGTACCTTTGTACTGTTACACAATATTATATATACTTTCTTGTCAATTTAATGACCAGGCGATAACCCTGCTTAAACCTCCCAGATGACACCTTTTGTTCATCAGAATTTTTAACACTAATGTGTAACTACACAATAAAAATTTTAAATGCATTTATCCTATTCAATCATGAGCCACCGCATTCCGGTTCTATGACTCATCACACACCTGTGGTAAATCTTAATGTAAACAACAGTAAAACTAATGCTTTACTTGTATCTTTTAATATGTATTAGTAATAAATTTGTATTTAAACACTGATTGGATTTAAAGCAAACGACTAAACTAATTGCATTTATTTTTATTTTTTTTTATATATATATGTATATGTAAATAATAAATAAAGTTTATTACGTTTATTAATAATTATATTTAATAGTACTAAATTGTAATAAAATGAATAATTAAAAATATTATATGTATTTACCTTACTTCTTCTTTCTTTCTTATTTTTTTTTTTAGTCCTCGTCGCCAAAATGTAGTAATTGCTAAATGTAGTAATGTTATTATTCTATAATTACTAGTATTAATTATTGGGCTCGCCAACGCATAGACACGTCCGCTCACAGTGACGGCTCTAATCGACTGACCCCCCAATACATCGGCAGCCTACAACGTCAGGTACGGCGTGACGTATGCGCTCGAGACAAATGTATAACTACATATACTACAGTAGCGATTCGATTCCCACTCGGAATAGATTTTTCTGTCAACAAAGCAAAAATGGCATTTCCGCCATTTAACATTTTTTTTTGGTAAAATTCAATATCGATGAATAATAAATATATGAAATTAAATGTTCTATACTTTTATATTTCAATGCTTATACTACATACGGGTAATATTGTTAAAATAATTGTTGTTAGTAAAAAAAAAATGATACTCTACGAGTAAAATAATTTTGTAATAACGACATGTGAGATGGAAAAGAAATAAGTGTAAGCCAAGCCGTAGCTAACGATGAAACGTTTCTTTTCCAGTCAAAGTATTATTTTTCCATATTCTTTTATATTTTTTAATTTTTTATGTTGATAACCTCAGTTCCATTTACACACCTCGTAATAAATCATTTTTCATCTTTCATTGTAGTGTAACGACGAACGACGAAGGGAGTGGGTTAGAATGGTATTACTTTTTTAATTCTGTAGTTTCAAGATAAATCACGACTTTGATATCCGCCCTTTAAACACGTAATGTCTCAAAAATATTTAAGAGAACCAGATCCTCTACTGAATCAGGACGAAGATCTACTTTGCTAAAAGAACTCGTGTTTCTATGGTTTTTTTTTAGCTTCACGCTTTATTCCGCACATGGCAGGGTAGGCAGAGAGAACTCTAGGAACTATATGAACCTAGTGTTAGACACTCTGTTGCTTAGTCCCCACTTTCTCCGTCCTCGAAAACGAAAACTCGTTTCTAGCATCTAAAAACGATATGAGATGCTGAATTCAAACTATTGTTAACTTTTTGAACATATAAAAACATTGGAAATTGGAGGACACGGTGGATCTTACTACGTTTATGATCTATCTCCAATAAAGATTGACATTTCTTACCATATTGTGATATTATTTTAATGTTTTCATAATGCAATTTGGGCTGTGCTATACTTTACTATAACTGTATAATGAAATATTTTAATGAAACGTTCGTACGTTTTAGATGACTTTAATTAATATAAATAACCTAATGATATTACTTAAATATACAAATCAATTAACTGACAATTAGCAACCAAATCTTGTCGCCGCGTTCGGCAGGAGTTTTGTTCGCTTGTTTATAGTAATTTTGGTGTCTATAAACAGTGCGCAAATGCACACACTCATAAGTATTTGACTGCAATTCCTGCGGCATACCATGGAAATTCAGAATTTGTCAGGAGTAATCAAAAAGTTGCGTCGTCATAAACCGACTAAAAATAACCGACACAAATCTCGTATGCACGTTATGCAGTTTTGTTTAGTAAAGTTTTATTTGTTCAAATAGGAAAAATATTTTGTTTCACGGGCAGGGGCCATTTTACTTTTTTCATGTGAAAATCATTATTTAAGAATTTATTACTGTGTTTCTGTAATAATTTCAGTGAAATATTTTAAGTTACGTTTGTTGATTTTATTTAAGTATTATTTAATTGTAAGGCTTGTGTTGGTAATGTGATAATAAAAAATAAAAATACAAGTTCTCACAATTGTCATTCAGTGAAAAGATTCAAATTATTTTGGCATATTATTTTACTTATTAGAAATCCTTGCGCCACGACAATTAGTCGCTGTTTTGTTTTGTACATTGCTGCAGAAGAAAGACGTGATTACATCTATAACCAACAGAACACTGTTGGTTTGATTTTCGACTAAAAGGGTATAAGAAGTGGTGGTAAAATGGTTGAGTGATCTTGATATTGATCGTGATAAGTGCCTCATCTTTGTTTTAGAAATAATATGCTATTTACATATTGTGATTTATTTTTTCTCTTCTAACACAAAATGTAGAGTTAATAATACATAGAATACTACAGAAGTTTTCTAAATTCATTTTTGCGATGTAATAACGTTTTTTCTAGCGTATACTTTCTAGTACGAAGAAATAGTCTGCACGATATTTCGTCCACCAGAAGCTTGAAAGTAATGTGTTAGGTCTATCCGAACTATAAAGAAAAATAATTGTTGACTTGGTTCTATTATACATTTTGGTTAAACATTTAATTGCCTTATATTTAGAGAAAAATATTCGTGACGTACATCGTCATATATAATTTCATATTGTATATTTTCAATCCCTCTGGATTCTTGAATAATACATTGTAATATTGTTTGACTTCAATATACATTGATTTAGATGAGTGCTCAGTAATCGATTATTTTAATCCAGTATGTTTACTAGCAGCACACTAAAGATTTTCGCCATCAGATTAAAATATAACAGGCAGATAATACGCTTCAACCAAGAAGACAATGCGAAAAAACAAAAATCTAAATTTAAAGCAAATACAATCTCATAACAGTGTCAATAGATGTATGATAAAACTCGTCTCAAGTGATTGGTAAAACTTTGTTAAAAAACGCCGTCTTGTATTATCAAAAATTCTGAAAGTTGTGCTCAAAAATAAAAAATAGGTTGCTTTAGTACGTGTAATTATTGATTTTATTTTTAATTTCTTATTTTATCAAGTTTTTTTAGTTGATACTATTTTTGGAATACAAAATTTCAACAGAATTTGTTTCTCTTCAATTTGGAATATTTGTCTGTGGTCCAGTAAGATTAATGACGGAATTTCTTTAATTAATAACTAAATTTTAAGTTCAATTATGTTATTCTCTGTTTAGATCAACTTTGTAAACTGATGGAAATGTTTTTAAAAAAAATATTTTGATTCATACAAAAAACAGGTTTTTTTAGTGTTTTTATGACTTCTTGTATGTTAATCCACACTGAGAATAGAGAAAATACTTAATAGAACAAGAGATGCGGGCTTAAATCACGCTGCGTTAAATTTTATACTTATCTATTATTAAATAAAAAATAGTTAATTCTTAATTTACTTAAAAAAGGATTTAGTGTTGAAAATTTGTTTTGACGTTACCGATAAATTTTTAAAGTATATTTATGGTTAATTTAAACCCAAAATACTATAAAAATGAACTGTAGTGAGAGAGATATTTCCCAACTTGGAAACTTTCACGCACCCGAGTGTCCCTCTCCCTACAATATCGCTAAATACTAAGACGCTTAGATCATATTGTTTTTCAATCAAAGCCTTCGCTTGATGTACTGGATTAATTTAGACTAGCGTACTCGTTGACGCATGGCTTACACGTTGCCATAGAAACGTTCCGAATATGTATATAAATTGCCACACATATCGTAATCCGTTTAATGTTTTAATTATTGATTTAATATGTGTGCCGAATTTCATATCTCCGTCCGTCCGTCCGACATTTTCGTAAAAATATTTACTTTTATCTATCTTTTCCAAGTGCCTATTGCTCACCTAATCTAAATCGACGAGGAATCTTTTGGTTAAAGTCAGACTTACTTAGCTGTTAATATACATAAGTCCAAATAATATACAAAAAATTAAACAAAATAATTCCTGCTTATTTCTCATAGGATTAATTAAACACAGAAACTTTTATATTTATTTATACTAACTAACGTAATTTAAATATTAGACAATGTACTATTAGTATATCTACTTTTATTGATCACATCCCCAAACCTTCTCTTCTCTATGTCCTGTGCCTTAAGGTTGTCTGGAAGAGATTGCTATCTTAGCGATTATGTAGCCTCTTGTACATCTCTTACTTAGTTTATATGCTTTCTTTTGTTGTTTTTTTTACATGGCTATACAATAAAATTTATTATTATTATAATTATAAAAATGGACCACAATAACGCTATCAAAAAATTAAATTAGATATATTTATCAACAAAACTGAAACTTACTGTCTTGCGTAAGCAAAGTAAAATAAAAATAAAATGTAAACGAATTTCAGTCTCGATTTTAGTACTTAGGAGCGATTAGTGAAAAAAAAGTAAAAAGATATCAACAAGATATCTGTTTACTATTTTTTTTCACTAATTCAGGGACAATTTTAATCCAGGCTTTTTTAATCCAGGCAGGTTAATATAATACATTTAAATAATTATAATAGTATTCGTAATTATTCGAGATGTTTATTGACAGAAATATATGTCTAGTGTATATAATAACAAAATGAAAAGTGAACAGAGGTTTTTGGTATGTGTGTCCCATAAAATAGAAAATAATAAAATTACAGAATTCCTTTCTGTTCATATTTGTAAATCTTTTCCTGTTTATATTTGTGTCAAATTCAACGATACACAAAGTTGATAGCACAAAAAATCAATCAATTCATTTCAGTTGTATGCGAGTGCTACGTAGTACGTACTATATTACAACATAGCTTTCTATTTCATATATGACGAATATTGGAAGGATTTTTTGTTCATACGAGATTAAAATTAATTTTTTAAATTATGACAAATTTTTAAATTATGACAAATACTAGAACATTTTCAACTTTATTTTTATGAAATGTATTTTGTACAAAAAACTGAATTGACTTTAAAATTGTGCCAAGCTTTATATATGAAGTTGCACACTAGCTAAAACGTATTTTAAATAAAATACCTTTTCAATAAATTTAAAATAAATAAAAACACAAAAAAAAACAAGAAACTATTGAACATAAACAACTAATATACAATTAAATAATAGTAGCGGAAGTAGCTACATATTAGCTCCCTTGCCCCCCGCATGTGGGTACATAAGAAACACGGGTTGGTTTTTAGACAGTAGGAGTCTGACAGTCCCCTTTGCCTTGCCCCAAGAATGGAGAGACTCTATGAGGATTTTTCAACCCGATACCAAAAAAAAAAATTTTAGTTCCCTTCTTATTTAGTATGGACTTCCGCGCGGTAACGCCTTATTCTATTAATATAAATAACTAGTAATTTTACTAGTTTAGGCCATCAATAAATACATAGATTCAAATATAGTTGCTTTACCATATATGATCGCAAAAGACTATATAAATTTCAGACAGTAATTGATCCGAGATCACATCAATCATTGAGTGGAAAAAAATAGATTCCGCAAGCGGCTCATGTCTCTGTAATCAATCATTTGTTCTACAATAAAAGTATGTCTTACGAGCCTTGTAGCTTTCGAAACGAATATTGAACTATATCCATTATATCAGTACAATTATAAAACACGGAAAAACACGCTAAATATGCTAACAAAAAATAATTTATTGAGGTCAATAATTTACATTCAAAATTTTATCTGTTATTTTGTTCATATTTTTTGTCAATTTCTCTGTTTCTCTTACGTTTCTACATGTACATCTTAGTATAGTGTACAGTACAAGGTAGATACATAAATAATAGTTAACTAAGAAACTTTTCTTAGCTAATATACTTTCTAGGAATATTACCTAATTTGCACGCTTTATCCTGCACATGGCAGGGTAGGCAGAGGGAACTGCAGGAACCATACGCACCTAGTGTTAAGACACTCCGTTGCTTAGTCCCTGCTTTCTCCGTCCCTGCTTTCTGCCTTTTTCGAGGCATTGCGTGTTGAGTGGCGGAACTCAACGCCGCGCTTTGACTAATTTGCAATAATCTCAGTTCAGAATATAGCGCTAATTTTAATTTGAAATCAATAATTACAAAATAACTTTTACAATATTCGTTAACTTTTAAAGTAGTTTAAGACCTACATAATACGCAATATCCCACAGTTGATGGAAATAATTAAATTGCTATAGCAATGTCGTCTACATAGGCAAAGCGACCATGAAAACACAATAAATAAGAATAAACAATTATATTTTTTTCCGATTACTTATCTGTTTAAGTCGCTGCCACCTTCGAAACTGGAAAACAAACTGGAAAACTGGAAAATTACTTTCATGAAATTCCTACAGTTAAGATATCTACGTAAATCAGTATAATTATCAATTTTAATTAATGCAGTACTTGATTTTTTAATGAAAGCTTGAACATTTAGTAATCTGTATTAATTTATATGTATAAAATGTATGTCTGGAATGTCTGGTCGCACTACGTCTGGTTATAAATGACGGACGGTTCTGGATTCGATTCCCACTCAAGGAAATAAATTATCTTCTTTTTCTCGCTGAACGTTTTGCTTTGTCTTGTTACCCATATAACAGGACAAAGCACGACGTTGAGTTTTGTCACTTAACAAGCAATCTCTTGCAACGATAAGCTGACAATGGAATGAACAAAATATTTTATATAATAAATAAAAACTTTGCTCAATCGTGACAGTAACAACCTCATGCAGATATTAAATTTATTTCTATGTGTTTGTTTTACGTAATTTTGCAGACTTTGTTTTTAAAAATGGTAGTAATTGAGGGGAAAAATTCAAACAGCATCTGACTATAAAGGTGACAGTTTGACTGAATATCTTTACACTAGGTTCCTTCTGCCTACATTTCCCACTGCTAGCCTTTAAACTATTTATTCTCTTAGAATGCATATTTATGTATAGTGTATTATTATAAGGAACAATTTTAAAATATTTATTATCAGATTAAGGGAATAATTTTTGTTATGCTTATAAGAACATAACATTTTGAAGAAAAGTAGTACAACTATCGCAAAATCAAAGCAGCCGCTACTGTAGAACGCCAATACAGTATATTATGTAATATAATACAATAGCCACGTAACTCTTGGTGAATGACCTACTTACTTTTGTAAAGTAATTTTTAGAAACCACCATATTCATCAATATAGTCTATAAAATAGGTTGACGTTTTATATAATTTGTATCGGAAAAAGCAACTTGCAAATTAATATCTAAAATAAATTGAAAATCAGTGCCGAGTATACCCTCCAGTAAAATAAAAGATTTAGGTTTACTGTAGTACGTCTTGGGTAGCTCACATCATCAAAGTCAGCAGACGTATGCATTTCTCCTACTATTTTATCTCCCCTTCAAAACTCTTACCAATTCTAGATTACGCCAATGTACTCTTAAGATGTGACTGAGGAGCAATTTAATAAATTAGAGCGTCTACAAAATTTGGCTATTCGTTTTATTTTTGGCCTACGTAAATATGATCACATTTCTCAATTCCGTGTTCAACACAATGAGTTGCCAATACAACTTCGTCGTGATATACACATCCTCCCTGTCTTTTTTATTATACTTAGTGATACTTATTTAACCTCTTATCTTCATTCCCGTTTTACCTTTCTTCCTTACTAAACCGTTACCGGCGGCTTTGCGTAAACATAGCCTATACACACCTATCAGGCTTTGCAGTTTATGCCGTTCTGCTCTGGAATAAATTTGCAGTTCAGAACGCAGCAGTTTCTTAAAAAGTTACTGATGCTAAATAGTCATCTGTTAGTTTTCTATAATTAATTACTATCTACAATATTTTATTATATATATAGAACAGGTTTGGGTAACACGAGGTGAACGAGACGTGTTACAAGTGCGGGCTTTTTGATGGCCCATATCGTGTCGATCTGAAAACACTGTCGACGTGAAGTGTATGTGTAGGTTTTCCCACAGTTGTGTGGTACGTGGAAAATCATCTTAAGGGACTGAACCAGTTAACGTGAGTACTGGACGTTGAATTGAATCATTCTTTTACCCCACGATGAATCACTACTGAGGGAAGCCTCCACGTAAGTCAAGTTCTTTCGGTAATCGTCGTTTTCCCTAGGAAAGAAAGAAAGGAAGAAGACTAAAATAACTAAAAAGAAATAAAACCGTACAGGTCGCCCATAAATTATTACAAGTACTATTTAGAAGAGCTCACATTAGCACACTAGCGCGTCCAGCGGTGAATTCACACATATTAGCCCACGTTCTTTATTTATAAAATCTAGCTTATACAATAAAGAGTATATAAACGCTGGCAACCATCTGAATGTAAATGGTAGCGGTTTGCTTCCCACTTGGGAAGAATAGATTTAGAAGCAAAAATGGCATTTCCGCCATTTAACATTTTTTTTGGTGAAATCCAATATCCATAAATAATAAATATATGAAATTAAATACTTTTTTATTAAAATGCTTATACTACTTACGGGTAATATTGTTAAAATAATTGTTATTAGTAAAAAAGAAGTGATACTCTACGAGTAAAATATTTTTGTAATAACGTTATGTGAGATGGAAAAGAAATGTGTAAGCTAAGCCGTAGCTAACGATGAAACATTTCGTTCCCTGTCAAGGTATTATTTTTCCATGTGCTTTTATATTTTTATCATTTTTTATGTTGATAACCTCAGTTCCATTTACACACCTCGTTATAAATCATTTTTCATCTTTCATCGTAGTGTAACAACGAACGACGAAGGGAGTGGGTTAAAATGGTATTACTTTTTTAATTCTGTAGTTTCAAGGTAAAGCGCGACTTTGATATCCGCCCTTTAAACACGTAATATTTCAAAAATATTTAACAGAACTGAGATCCAGATCTTCTGCTAAATCAGGATGAAGGTCTACTTTACTAAAAGAACTCGTGTTTCTATAATTACAAAGTAAAGATATAAAAATCGTTTCTAGCGTATTAAAGCGATATGAGATGTTAAATCCAAACTATTATTAACTTTTTGAACATATAAAAACATTGGAAATTGGAGGACACGGTGGATCTTACTACGTTTATGATCTATCTCCAATAAAGATTGACATTTCTTACCATATTGTGATATTATTTTAATGTTTTCATAATGCAATTTGGGCTGTGCTATACTTTACTATAACTGTATAATGAAATATTTTAATGAAACGTTCGTACGTTTTAGATGACTTTAATTAATATAAATAACCTAATGATATTACTTAAATATACAAATCAATTAACTGACAATTAGCAACCAAATCTTGTCGCCGCGTTCGGCAGGAGTTTTGTTCGCTTGTTTATAGTAATTTTGGTGTCTATAAACAGTGCGCAAATGCACACACTCATAAGTATTTGACTGCAATTCCTGCGGCATACCATGGAAATTCAGAATTTGTCAGGAGTAATCAAAAAGTTGCGTCGTCATAAACCGACTAAAAATAACCGACACAAAACTCGTATGCACGTTATGTAGTAAAGTTTTATTTGTTCAAATAGGAAAAATATTTCGTTTCACGGGCAGGGGCCATTTTACTTTTTTCATGTGAAAAGCATTATTTAAGAATTTATTACTGAGTTTCTGTAATAATTTCAGTGAAATATTTTAAGTTACGTTTGTTGATTTTATTTAAGTATTATTTAATTGTAAGGCTTGTGTTGGTAATGTGATAATAAAAAATAAAAATACAAGTTCTCACAATTGTCATTCAGTGAAAAGATTCAAATTATTTACTTATTAGAAATATATTATATATATTTTACTTATTAGAAATCCTTGCGCCACGACAATTAGTTGCTGTTTTGTTTTGTACATTGCTGCAGAAGAAAGACGTGATTACATCTATAACTTGTTCTGTTGGTTTGATTATCGACTAAAAGAGTGTAAGAAGTATTAGAAAATCTACAAAAGAGTTTTGCGAGCATGTACTCCGCCGCATACGCAGTGTCATAATCCTGTGCACGCCGCTGGTGAAATGAGTAGCAAATAATGATATGTTAATCACTTCTTATATAGGACGAGGTCAACGATCTCCCGAAATGACTGCCGCTATCATTAATTTATACAATGACGGCCCGATATTCATACCCAAATTCACGATCCGAGAAGATCATTCAAATAATCTTTTATGCTTCGTCATAAGCTAGGCAATTTATTTCCCGCATAATATAATACTGATTAATGCCGCAATAGAATATTATTTTAACTGAAAATGAGGACAGCCGTAGCACAGTGGCATAATGTTTGTCCCTAAATATATGGTTTGCAGGCTCGACCCGGGAAAATTTATTGATTTTCAATTTTTGCGCTCTGGCAACAATAAAAAAGCGAAATGTTTCGCCATTCAACACCCAATACCTCAAAAGGTGATAGCGTAAAAGAATTGTCTTTACACACCTGATTCCTTCTTTCTACGTTTTCCTGTGTCTACCAGGCTGTGTGCAGGATACTTTTTCATTTTAATTCCAGGAGTCGCATCTAACTTCCTTTAAGGAGGCTCTAGGCCTCTCTCAGCCTCTTTTACCATGAGTATGGGTGTTGGGACGAAAACTAACATCATAATATTATATACACGCATTATTAAGTGAAACCGTCTATCTGACTACCTTGCTAGGGATAAAATGTATAGTTAAGATAATTAAGTAAAACAATATGTGTAAACTATTTTCCTATTTGCCATTATACAACATAATTTTTTTTTATTGCTATATGTTTTATCACGTACAGGCAGAGGAAACTGCTGGAATTATGGAAACCTATTATTAAGACACTCTGTTCCCTGTATTCCGCCTATTTCGAGGCATTGAGTGTCGGGAGGCGCAACTCAGCACAGCGCTTCGCCTAGTTGTCGTAGCGAAGAAAATGTAAATGGAAAAATCCTCCCCGAGTGGAAACCCAACTTATAAACCGGGAAGACGGTACGCTTCTGCGCCTCTGGTTTTCAAAGCAGATGATTGCAAGAGATGCAATTACTTATAAGTAATTTAATTTATTACAAGTATATAACATAGAAATAATTTTTTTTTTAGCTTCACGCTTTATCCCGCACATGGCAGACACTCCGTTGCTAGTCCTTGCTTTCTCCGTTAACTGTACTACTCCGTATATACTCCACAAATAATGTTGTAATGTAAACTAAAATATACTTACAAAAACAATTCTCTAGAGAATTTCGAATATTGCCGTTATATGTTGAGGTTATAAAGAATATCAAGTATCTAAGTGTTTTTGGTATAGTATGGTATATCAAGTTACATCACACGTCCCTAGGGTGTTTTATCTTTTAAGATATTTTAAGTTAAAAATATACATAGGTACTATATAATTTAAGCGGATCATGTATGTTGTTGCTACTTTAAAATAAGAGTATTCTTTTATTGGCAAAAACTAAAACGTGTTCCCTATTTACCTCTGTAGGTTAAGAAGCCTAGTAAAGCACCGTTTTTCTTTATCCACGCAAATTTTGTCTTGCAATTAGAATGCATTTATAAACATTTTAATTCATTTTATGCAAATATAAAGGTAAGTTTGTTATTTTACCCCACATGTAATAAATGGGAGATGTTAAACTAAAATGTAGATACTGTGTAGGTAAGGCGTTTTAAATGACATTTTTATTCTCATAAAATTAATTAGCAGTAATATAAGTATATCAAGAACCATTAAATTAATCTTATCATCTAAATAAGCCTCTAGCTGTAATTGGAAAGATAATGCCGATCACGCGGAAGAATCACGTTGAAATTAATATAAAAAATCCAAGTCGTGACCTCTTGAGACACAGTAAGAAATGAAGTTCTAAGAAGACACAATCAAAAAATATAAATATTTATGCTTATTTTTTTGTATTTTACATGAAAATCGTCAGAATAGCCTAGAAGTTATAAAGAATCAAAGAGAAAAATTAAAAATAAATGAAAATCTACATATATCCGAGAATAACACCAACACTAATATAACACTAAAATATACTGTAAATACAAACTCTAAAATAGCAATAAAAGCGCTTTAGCGATAGATCTCCGTTCTCTTTTCATATCAATTTGCCTATATTTTCAAGTTTTATTTTTTATATTAAAATATGGCCTTCCAAATTATATAGTGGTATGCTGATAAATTTTTGGGTTACAAAATAAGCTACGTAAATATCATTTTTTAATGAACTCTCCGTACAGCTCTATCATCCGTTTTAATGATTGTATGTGAGCTATTATATTTTGTTTCATTTCTTAGTGGTTCTTGTCTTATGCGTTTTTATATAATTAATGTAAACCTTTTATATGTAGTTGCAAATACGCTTATTGTTTTTTGAACTCACTTGTTCTTGTACAACAAGATAGTGTCTTGACTACATATACTATTGCTTTAGTATAATTTCTGTACTAAATATCAGATTGAATAGCTACGTTAGATGTTCCAGCAAAATAGGCTTACCTTAAAGCATTCTATATATGCTAATGAAATAAGAAAATCGATGAATGTCATTCTCTTAATCCTACCTCCGAGCCATGGGTATAATGGCATTGTTTAAGTTTCAACAATGGTAGCCACTAATATTATTGGGAACACATTCTCCAATTTGCGGTATTATGTTCAATTCGATTAAACATATGTATATCAATCGAGTGCGAGTTCGAATTATAGTCACGAAAAATGAATTATTTTCATTTTCCTTGTTTGAAATAGCATTTTTAAACACTTTGACGCGAACAAGAAGTGAAACAAAAAACAACTTATGACACTTTTAACGTCGCAAACTTTTTATCAATTTTATATTTTTTATGAAATGTTTAAGACAATGTAAGTAACTTGTAAGTTGCAACTTGTCAAGTAAATAAAGTTTCAAAGCATCAGAAAATGTGAAGCAAAAATTGGCAAGAGGGTAAGTGCTGAGATTAATCTTGGCTGAGATAAAAAGTCTCGATGCAGCGCCCGCCGCGGGCAACGACCTATTCAGCCAGAACAAACAATATCGAGTAACTAAAGCACTTAAAGCGCTCGCACGATGCCTACAGCTATTTTGTAGCAATCGATCTTTGTAAAATTTTATCAACATTATAAATATTTCGATGCACTGCAATACTTTTATAATGCTCTTAATATAAAAAATTATGATTAAATATATAAACAGTAAGTTCTTCTTTTTATCGAAACGTTATTTTGAAAGAAGTTTATTATATTTTCAAGTTTTGTCAACAGTAAATCTAATATTAAATGTCAAAAATATTAGGCGTAGAACACAAATTTGGCGTTCCTTAGTGAAACTATCAAAGAAAATGATCTTGTTATGTAAGTTTAGACAGTAAATGTAGTCTAAACGTTAAGCGCTGCAGCCGCTAAATTGTTTAATATTGAATGAAGGGTGAGCGGCGCCACAGTGTCGGCTACGTTCGCTTGTCGCTGGCACAGATCTCCTTACTTATGAACGGCCGCCCGCCCCAACCCCTCCAATGATTTTTATCAGGTTCAACTTGATTTTATAAACCATTGTGATGGATGAATATGTTATCGTACAGTATAATCCGTAATAATAAATAATAGAGTCGCTGTTCAAGTAAAATAATAAAATATTATTAATAGTAATAGAAACAATATTACAAATGCTTAAAACAATAAACTAAAATATCTATATAGGACCGTCGTGGCGCAGAGGCGCAACGTCTGCCTGTAACGTGACGGTTTCTGGGTTCGATTCCCAGTCGGAGAAGATGGATTTTTCTATTTCTATTTTCTTCGCTCTGGCAACTAAGGCAAAGCGCGGCGTTGAGTTCCGCCACTCAACACGCAATGCCTCGAAAAAGGCGGAAAGCGGGGATGGAGAAATCAGGGACTAAGTAACGGAGTGTCTTAACACTAGGTTCCCATGGTTCCTGAGGTTCCCTCTGCCTACCCTGCCATGTGCAGGATAAAGCGTGAAGCTACAAAAAAAATCTATAAACAAGTTTTGTTTATGCAACAGTATTTGTGAAGAATCTGGATATAAACTACACTTTCATTAGCCAGCGTCTATTTGCACTATCACAATCTCATCACCGGATATACTATCCTTCTTTTATTACTAAGTACGCAATTACCTGCTCTACATTATAGATTTTCATGAAATTAAGCAACTTAGTAACTTAGTCACGAAATCTGTAGCAGAGTTGTTATAGTGGCAGATTTAATTAATATTTTAACTATATTTTGTATAGCAACGCCCTTACCCTCGTACATCACGTTCTGTTAAATTGATTTAGTCGAGTAATTCACACCCGACTCATCACTAGGAAAAGGGAGGCACGTTTATACGTAATAAAGAATTATATAGTTAGTTTCATACGTGTTTTAATTAAAATTTTAATAAATATATTGTTATTTAGGTTAATTACAAATAATTGTATTTTATTAGTGTAACAAATATTGAGGTATTATTATAATTATTATATTGGTTTTCAATTATTTGTACATTAATATGTATAAATCAATTTGAATTGAATTTATTTACAGATATGTATGTTTGTATGTATGTACATTGATTCAAGTAAGTAGGTTCATACTAATATGATTAGTATTTATGCTTATATTGTATTTTTAAAGGCGGAAAGTGGTTCCGCCTTTCTAGAGGCATTGTTTGTTGAGTGGCAGAACTCAACGCCGTGCTTTGCCTAGTTGCCAGAGTGAAGAAAATGAAAATAAAAAAATCCATCTCTCCCGAATCGGAATCGAATCTGCAAACTGTCGCGTTTACAAGCAAACGCTACGCATCTACGCCAAGACGATATATTTCCAATGTGCAATAAACTATATTTGCATCATATTAAATGGCGAGGTTAAATTTTAGAATTGAAGAGAAGTTTAATCGTTGGTAACAAACTAAATAGTAGAAGTATCATATATTAGATTAGTCAGAGAGAATATATTTATCTTATGAGCTTTCCAGACGAACTCAACACATTAAATGGCATTAATTTTATTTACATTACTACTATTACTAGTTACACTACGCATATTATTATTTGTCAGTTTACTGCATGAAAATACATGACAATTTGGTCCCAGCAATCAACGCTTCGATTTATCTTACAACCATAACGAGGAAAATGAAAAAAAAACAGCCTTCATCCGATTGAGAATCAAACTCCTAACCATCGCCGTTACATTTAGTTCTTGGGATGTGACGGCTGGATATTCACTTACAAGTAACAAGTGTCATTTAATATAATTAGAATCAACACAACTTTCGTTTTCATATACTCCTTATATATGTACGAAGAAATTATTATATAAGTTGATGTAAAATTAAAAGCAAGCGTTTCAGGTAACTTAAACTTGACGTGAGTTACTCAGCTAAAGCTTAAGTAAAACAACAGAAACGACCACTAACTAGGTCAATTTTATCGTGTTCTAAAACGAGGCGTTCTGTTTACCAAACATACTATTCTTTTGACGTTTGTTGAAAATGTTAGGTTTGTATTACACTTAAATTATTATATGTTAAAACACGACGATCGATTAATGATATAGAGGAAGTTGTATAGATAGGTGAAATTCATAAGATATTTTTAAGCTTAAATATTTTTTAATAATTTATAAATAACCAAGATATACGGTCACAAATTGTTTGAAAGTAAGTGTCCAGTTATAAAGGTATTAGAAACTTTTAAGTGTAGGCCGCAATATTACCAAAGTTTTTAACTTTAACGAACCTTACCTTACAAAAATAAAAGACAAACAGGCAGTTTTATTTTTCTATTTTTAAAAAGGAAAAGGGGATCGTTTTTGTGAAACGCTCATAACATATTCTGTCTCATAGAAGTCTAGGTCTTGCAATCATTCACAGAAAGCTCGCAGCGCATCATAATTTGAAGCTTAACTTTAAAAATTTTGCAAGATTGTTTTATATCAAAATTTTCATATGTTTATATAAATAACATTCAAGTTTATATTTGCTATTTCTAAAAACATTTTCAGTTTTAGCAATGCCTTAAAAAACACTTTAAATTTTTGTATTCAAGTCGGTTTTTGAACAGCTTTGTACCTACTAGACTGATCAAGAGTACGTTTTAATTACATAGCCCGGGAAGGATGTAGTATAACAAAAAAATAATATATAAGTAAATTAAGCTTAAGTTAGTATATATTTAACATTACTGCTCTTAATATTTATTTTAAGCCACTATAAGCCGTGTTTTGTATTATACAGTTCTGAAAGATAAAAATAAGTCAAAACACAAGTTCATAATCAGACGTTGTTCTTCTACGCCACCATACCATCGAATTTGAGGCCAAAGTTAAGATTTTAGGTCTATTTAAAGCTGCTAATACAGTACCTACGTAACTATAAATTGTTGTAGCTTTTAATGTTAATTAGAGAATCTTTACATAATACGTTGTATTGGATTGTGGTATACATATTGTACACAAATTGTTATATGTAGAATGTGGAAAAGATTAACAAAGAGGTGTAATATCAAAAACTGTTGAATAGTTTGGAAATTAAGCTTATTATATATTTATATAATATGCTTATTTCTAAACTAAACAAAAAAACATGTTATATTTGTTAGTAGAACAGTAATTTGACTTAAAAAAACAATCGCAACTTGAGCATCTTGAAACAAGAAATATTCTTGTTATTTGTATTTTAGTTTATTAAAAGAACGACACGTTACCTTGCATTAACACGTCATATATTAGTTAAGTAGCACATTCTGCTCAATTTTCGAAGTGATGTGTGTTGAGCTAACAAAGAAAATATCGATTTAGTTTGATATTGTTACACTGCGCCACGATTACGTCACAAACTATTTAATGTCACGCCAGCAGAGCCAGCCATGCAAACCAAAGCGTATGTTTATAGTCAGCCTTGCCCTCTCGCAATGTGGATGGCAAACAAATTTCTTAGAATACAGTCCAGATGGCCCTGGTACGTTCGCAACGTGGACCTCCGTAATGACTTCGAATTTGAATCGCTAGAAGAGATCTGCAAGCGTTCTACGAGTGCGCAAACTCTCAATGAAATCGCCCCATAGTACGTAGCGATTTTCTAGACCCGATGACCTGACGATGAACAACGGAAGGTTACACACTTCAGTTCATACTTCCTTCTAAGCAGCCTCTAATGCTCACTCCACGCCCGGTATCGCTGTCGAGATCAATTGTGGTCAACAGTATTTATGTCATTTGACATTTTGGGGTTAGTTTGATAAGGAACGCTTTATATACAACATAAACGATACTTTATATACAAATATAAATAAGGGCAAATTCATCGATTTTTATTCCTTACTGTTTTTTTAAGCTTTATCCCGCACATGACAGGGTAGACAGAGGGAACTGCAAGAACCTAGTGTTAAGACACGCCGTTGCCCAGTCCCTGCTTTCTCCGTCCCCGCTTTTCGCCTTTTTCGAGGCATTGAAGGTTGAGTGGCAGAATTCAACTTTGCCTAGTTTCCAGAGCGAAGAAAATGGAAATAGAAAAATCCATCTTCCCCGAGTTTGAATCGAACCCAGAAACCGATGCGTTACAGGCAGACGTTGTGCATCTGCGCTACGACAGTCCTTACAATTTTAATACTTAAAATTTTGATGAACATATTATTTAGTCAGAACTTCTAGTCAACCTTAATTTATGAAACCTTCTGAGACAGACAATAAATGAAACAAATATCAAAGAAAAACAATGGCAGAAGTTAAATGAATGAATTAGATTAACGGACTGTAAACACAATGGTTAGGCTCGGAATTATTTCTTTTTTTTTCCCTCCATCGGACAGGAAAAATAGCAAAAAACGGTTATTTCAAATTTTTTCTAAAAATAAAAAAACTGATTGGCATCTTTGATATTAATCCTAGAAGTATAAGTGCAATATAAAAACTACTCCAAAACATAATTTGTAATTGGTCGCCCTACATCTAATTTTACGTTCACAACATAGTTATGTATCACAAAGTTACAACAAAGCGGTCTGACAACAGGAACGTACCAGTGTACAAGATTGCCGTTTGTGGATGCTGTGTTTGGAGATTTGATTGTGCTTAAAGCGCAAACTCAACCAAGCCAGCTTAAGTGTTAGCAGTCGTGAGGTTGCATATTTCGAAACACGTTTGTGTACAAAAATCTATATAACTTGGTTATTAAATGTATATGATTATCAAATGTCATTCTATTTTTGCAACTGTATTTAGAAACAATAATTGAAACTCTTTTATAATCCTTCATAAACGAGTTTCAATTACATGATAAGTTGTTATCCTAAAATACAAATATAAGTTTGTGTACAACATAAAATATATTAGTAATACTCACACAATACAATTATTTCCAGAACTCTAAATAGATATTCAGTATGTAAGAACCACATTTTTAAGCTATATTGATAACTGTGCCCCTGATTTTGTTCGTGTTGGATAGTGATTTTGGGCAGCATTTTTTGGACATAAGTTTTCGGTTTAATTTGTTCTTCAATAATTTTTATTATTCTTCCGTTGTTTTGAGTAACTTAAAAGTGAAAGCTTCACTTCTATAGTAAAGTAAAAATAACCATTACTTAACTCTATGAATTACTCGTATATTATACGTATGGTCATCGGAGATGAAAGCTGCTAGGATTTCTAACACTCGGCAGCGACGGTATAAATACAGCTAATACTTAGATCCAACCTACAACTTTTAGTGTAGTATATTTTTATTGACAATTATTATGAAGATTAGTAAATTTTCAGTCAATTCTACTAACAAAGAAAAAAAATAGAGAAAAAGGTAAAAAATAGATAAGAAAAAGAAGATCTACAATATAGTTAAACTAATTTTGACACGAGTCTGTATTTTTTCGTTCATAAACTAATTGACATAGATTAACATATTGAATTTACCACAAGATATTGCTAAGATTACTTTCTGATCTCAGTTAATCTTACCGTGCATATACACACAGATAAATTGTCAAGGAAAATTTTAATTATATTTTTTTCTATTTGACTTTATTTTATATTTGAAAAATACACAAAGAAAATGTAATTTTGTCATGTGTATAGATTATAAGATCTTATTATGAAGTTTTTCATGAATTCATAAAATTCAAATAAATTTCCCTCAGTACTGAGTATGGTTCCAAACCGAGGCAATGAATTGCTTGTTGAATTCTTGGCCACCTTTTTGGGTTTTGTCCCTTGGCGTCTTGTCTTAAACTTTGCCTATCAATATGATATTTGTTTTCAGATTTTTTTCGCCGGATTTCCGTTTTGCAAGTAGTAGTAGTAGTTTTACGTGGTATTAGGTTCGGTCGCTGGGTGTTTGAAGTCATCAAATTTTTCAAAGCTTTTAAGAGGATTTTCTCCTAGAGGGATGCAATGCGCTCGATAAAAATTACTTTTTATTTTTTTATAGCCGCTCTAGTATATACAAAGTTGTATCATCTACACTAGCATTATAAAGAGATAAAATTTGTTTGGCTGTAATGAATAGGCTCAAAAACTTTTGGACCGATTTTAAAAATGTTTCCACCATTTTTAAGCTATATTATCCACGATCAATATGGGCTATATTTTATTTTGGAAAAAGGGTTGGAAAAGTTACTTATTTTACGTACGCTGCCTAAACTATAAAAGATAGAACCATAAAATGTTTTAATTAATTGTAGATCTTATAAATATGTATAAAAAAAAGTCCGTGACACAATATACTTTATTTAAAAATCTTGACTTTTTAACTCTTTTAAACGCGTTTATTTTACTCACGCTAGTAATCTTTATTAAAATTAATTATTTCATCAATAAATATAGTTTATTTACATGATATTTGGTCTTTAAATGATTAAAATTAGACATGTTGTTTTGAAATTATTATGAAAATAAAATATTACGATTTCTAACGAACCACCACCACCAATCCATAGAAAGACAATCTGCGCAACTTGCGGAAGATGATTGTCGTCGTTGATATTAGTAATGTCTTTGATTTGACCTAGGAATCATTTTGCTGATCATGTTTTTCTTGGGTAGTCTTTTTGAAACGGTAACCGACACTTACGCGGGCAGAGCCGCGTCCGCTGGTAGTATATATAAAGTTGCAAATTAGACATTTTAAGTCAATTCATGTAAGGTTTTACACACGTATTACACACACGACAAGCTATTCATAATATATATTAAGAAGAATGGCAAAAATGACCATTATTTCAGTTCTTTACTTCTTCATTTGCACTAATCCAACTCGTAGACAATATAATAGAATATCTAAAGACATACACAGCACAGATGTCGCATATTATGTGAATTGTCAGATCTATAAATTGTTGAGGAAATTTTGCTCGTTCAAAAAGCGTCAAGCGCCACCGCATACAGTAAAGGCTTACGGACTATAGTCGAACGTAACAACGTCATTAAAAATTATGGATGGAATGACTGCATTTTTCTAAAGAAAATTTTAATTTTCTTGGATTAATATTTTATATTAATATAGAGAATGAGGTAAAAGGAAACCACGATGGAATTGATCAAGTTACACTAAGCTGTACGTATAAATACAATTATGTCCTTAAGATATTACTAAATAAACAGATTGTGCTTTTTGTCGCTCGTTCCGCGCTTTCGGTTACACTTAAACAGAAAGCCTCAGATCGAGGTAATGCCGCATGCATCATGTTTTTTTTTCGTGCAGTCGGCTCCATCGAATTATAAGACCTTGTCACGTCTGTAATATATTCCAATTACAATGAGTACCTTCTACGTTATAACCCCTTTAAACACACACACATACGATGAATTAATAATAACAATATACTTATTGGATAAATAGAGCTTAATATTCGCGGTTTGTACATTTAAAACTTGCCTAAATTTTCATTAAAATTAGAAAACTATAATGCTTGTATAAAACTACAGAGGTAAAATGTTATAAAATTCTAAAGCTTTTATAAAACTGCAGGTGAGATCCTTATTGCCGTCCAGAATACACTAACGTTCTCTAATAAATAGGTACGACGTTACCTGATACACATGATAGTTCATGAAATTTAGCAACTTAATTAGTAACTTAGTCACGAAATCTGTAGCAGAGTTGTGATAGTGGCGGATGTAATTAATATTTTAACTATACTTTATACAGCACCGCCCTTACCCTCGTACATCACGTTCTGTTAAATTGATTTAGTCAAGTAATTCATACCCGACTCGTCACTAGTAAAAGGCAGGCACGTTTATACGTAATAAAGAATTATCTAGTTAGTTTCATACATGTTTTAATTATAATTTAAATAAATATCGTGTTTTTCAGGTTAATTAAAAATAATTGTATTTTTCATTTATAAATGTATTTGAATTGAATTTATATATATATATATATATATATATATATATATATATATATATATATATATATATATATATATATATATATATATATATATATATATATATATATATATATATATATATATATATATATATATATATATATACATGTTGTACAAGTAAGTAGTAATATACTAATATATCATCATATATCATATATACAATCAGTATGTATACATGTTTATATTGTATTATTGTATGCTTATGACAACTCCGACATCCGAATGTTGCCTTGAACAGATCGCCTTAAGCAATAAGGCCTTATTTTAATTTGGTTCTTTTTTAATGTATATATTTCTTTGTTTATTTCTTTTTAATAGCTTTATCCCGCACATCTAGGGTAGGCAGAGGGATCCGCACCAACCGTGGGAACCTAGTGTACAATGCGTTAAGAAAGGCGGAAAGTGGTTCCGCCTTTCTGCCTCTAGAAAGGCGGAACCACTTTCCGTCACTTTGCGTGTTGAGTGACGAATCGAATCTGCAAACCGTCGCGTTTACAAGCAAACGCTACGCGTCTACGCCAAGACGATATATTTCCGTTGTTCAATAAAGTATATTTGTATTTTATTAACTCACGAGGTAAAATTTTAGAATTGAAGTGAAGTTTAATGGTTGGTAATAAACCAAGCCTGAAAGTATTATATAGTAGAGTAGTCAGAGAGAATATATTTATATTTTGAGCTTTCCAGCCGAACTCATCACATTAATTTTATTTACATTGCTACTATTACTATTTATATTTATAGTTTACTGCACGAAAATATAAGACAATTCGATCCCTGATCTCAACGTCTTCATTTATCCTCTTACCAGAACGGGGAAAAAGAAAAAAAAACATGCCTCCTCCTGTTTGGGAATCAAACACATAACCGTCGCCATTACATGTAGATATTGGGGAATGACGGCTGGATATCCATATACAAATAACAAGTGTCATAAATTCATAAAACTGTGATTAATAAAGTTATCATTGAATATAATTCGAACCAACACAATTTTCGTCTTAATGTAGGTACTCCTTATATATCGTACGTTGAAATGAGAAGTATCGATACATGGAAGTGCGTGGACGTGTACAACAAAACTCTTAACATCTACTAATATTTTCGCAAAATAAAATAAAAAGTGTCAAGTGATTTTAGTGCTAATTAGCTGACTAATAAAGTGCAAAACAATACTATCAAAGTTTAAACGTGTGTTTAACTGCGCTCATCCCGAGCGCAGTGCCTCACCCCCGCGAGAAGAGAATCGTTGCTATTTTTTGTCTTTGTCTCTCGGCTTTCGACTGATAAGCTAGCATTAGGATGAGTGCGCAAGCGTCACCGTCTAGCGGAAAGCTTATAAGAGGCAGCGGAAGCGGTGAAGGTTCCACATCGAATTTATCTAATTATGATGAAGACGAATTAAATGTGAACATATACCCACGAAAGCGGAAAGAACGGGGTCACGAATATGACTTTAAAAAAGATTTTGCTGATTTTCGTGCTGATATAATGAAATTATTAGAAGGATTTGCAAAAACTCAAAATGAAAACATGGCTCAAATTCGCCGGGAAATGGTGGAAATAAACAATGAAATTAAAAATATCAAGTCTGCTTCGGAAGATCTAACTATGCAATATAAAAACATAAATAAAGATTTACAAATAATAAAAAAGGAAAATAAATTAAACCAAGAAAAAATTAAACATATTGAGAACGAAATTACAGACATCAAAAATAATAAAATTAATAATCATGTTGCCGAACCGCCAACTCCTCTCCACGAAAACCTCATACTGGAGTTTAAAGACCGCTGCGACCGAGAAAAAAATGTTATTATAGTGGGTATTTCTGAAATAAATAATAGAAACTATACCATCAGACAGAAATACGATAATGAAGAAATATTAAAAATTATTACATTGTATGAAAATTGTCCTGCTCCTGTAAAATGTATGAGACTTGGCAAATATATTCCAGATAAAAACCGGCCGATAAAGGTATGCTTTGCAAATGTTGATACACCTAAATACCTATTACGTAATAAATCTAAATTACCACAAAATATACAAATTTATTCCGATCAAACAGTGGCTCAAAAAAACTATATACAGTATCTTCGTACTGAACTAAGGCGAAGGGAAGAATCTGGTGAATCTGACCTGGCTCTAAAATATATAAACGGTATACCTAAAATAGTCAAGGTTAAAAATGCTCCAAAAAACTCGTACAATCAAATTTACAGACAAAAAACATAAATAAAACAACTCACCCTCAACACTACGTAACAAATAATTATAAGGATATTATCGCAAATAAATTATCTTTGAAATTCTTTTACGCTAACCTACGAAGTATTCGTAAACCCGGAAAGTTTGATGAGATTAAATGCATTCTTAACAGCATTCCGACAGTCCATATTATAATTTTCACGGAAACATGGATTACTTCTGAAGACGATGCGACACAATACCAATTAGAAAACTATACACATATCTACAATTATAGACAGAATTGTAAAGGTGGCGGTGTTTCGATGTTTATTCATAACAGTATTCAATACGACGTAACTGAAAATTTACACGAAAACTATAATCACTATTTATGGATATATATACCAAAAATGTCTTTAAATGTAGGAGGTGTTTACAAACCAGGTGACACTAATTTTGCGAATTTTTTGGAGGTGTATACAATGCAAATTGAAAGAAGGAAGAGGTCAATTGTCTTTGGCGATTTTAATTTAGATCTATTAAGCACAGACAAAAATATCGGACAATACGTAACTAATTTACATGAAGCGGGATATGAGATACTGAATGAAATTGATGAAAAATTTTGTACTCGTGAAACTTCAAGAACAAAGACTATTCTCGATCATGTGTCTACAAATATCAGTAATAAGGAATTCAAACTTTCTCTAATCGAATCGTCATTATCTGATCATAAGCAAATATTTTTCGAAAGCTTAAAAACCAAAATAGTGACTAATCCAAAAATAAATTATAAAGCTCTAGATTATGAAGGTCTTTACAAAAGTGTATCTATGGCTAACTATAAGAATTATCAAAATGACTACATTATTTTTGAAAATTTTATTTCTACTCACATACTGCAAAATAAAGTCAATAAAATTAAGGTACTGAATCTTCCCCAAAGTGATTGGATAAATGGAAACATTATCCAATCAATACATAGACGAAATGTACTGTGGCAACTACTAAATGGAAATAGAAACAACGAAGAAATTGAGGATAAATTTTCGAAAGAAAAAAGTAAAGTTATGTCATTAATCAAAAACGCAAAACATAATTATTATTATTCATTGTTTAAAAAATGTGGCAATAACTCAAGAAAAATGTGGGATGTGATAAATAATTTAGCTAGGAATAAAATTGTAAATAGTTGTGCTCCACCGAAACTGATATTAGAATCCTGCACCATTACTGATGGCACTGATATTTGTGAGGTATTTAATAACTTTTTTTCAAGTATCGGTTCTAATTTGGCTAATTTAATTCCAAGTAAGTACCATTCAAATTTAACAAATACTCTCATGTACTCCGAAAATTACATACACGACATAACGCTTACTGAATTTAAACCATGCACGATCAAGGAGGTCAAAAATGTCATAGATAGCCTGGATAGTAATACTAGTGCGGGTGTAGATGGAATAAGTACTAAAGCTATAAAATGTTTGAAAAATCTAATAGTAGGTAGCTTAACTAACTGTATAAATAAATGTTTAAGGGAAGGTGTCTTTCCAGATACCCTAAAACTTGCTAAAGTCACTCCTATATTTAAGTCAGGTTGTAAAAGTCACCCTAATAATTACAGACCCGTCTCAGTGCTTCCGGTATTGTCAAAAATTTTTGAACGAATATTATACACTAGACTTCAAAAATACATCGAAGACAAACATCTCTTAATAAACGAACAGTTTGGCTTTAGACCTCACTCAAGTACCCTTTCGGCAGTTGTTAACTTAGTTACTGAAATAAAAACAAATATTGACCGCAAACATATTGCATTAGGCATTTTCATTGACTTAAAGAAGGCATTCGACACTGTAAGTCATGTTAAACTACTTCATAAATTAAGCAATATAGGTATAAAAAATACAGCACATCGTATTTTTGCTTCATATCTAGAGAATAGATATCAAGTAGTAAAAATTGGAGATTACACAAGTAAACCACAAGAAATAACATATGGCGTTCCACAAGGTTCTATTCTCGGGCCTTTACTATTTCTTATATATGTTAACAATATTAAGAATATTGGATTAACTGGACACCTAACAATGTATGCGGACGATACTTGCCTTTTCTACTATGGCCACTCAGTGTGTGACATAGTTAGGGAGGCTCAAAGAGATCTTGATCTGCTCAATGACTGGTTTCAATGCAATCTTTTAACAATAAATACGTCAAAAACATCATATATGATTTTCACTGCAAAAAATAAAAAAATACAAAATTTTCCAGCCCTTACAATAAACAATATTCGAATACAACGATCAAACTTAGAGAAATATTTAGGATTATGGTTGGATGATAAACTGACATGGAAACCACACATTGAGCATATCAGATCAAAACTGTCATCCCTTGTAGGAGCACTCCGAAAATCTAATAATTGTATACCAAAAAAAGTGCGAAATGTTATCTACAATTCCTTGATAAAGTCACGCATTGACTACTTGATTGAAATATGGGGGTCGGCTTCTAAGTCAAACCTTAAAATCTTACAAACTACCCAGAACAAAATTATAAAAGTACTTTTTCACTATGACTTTTTCACACCGTCGATAGAACTATACAAAAAATCAAAATTATTCAACCTAAATCAAACATATATTTATAACACATGTATTTTAATTAAAAAGATACTATCTAAGAGTATACATTCAAACATAACATTTACACAAAATTCAAACAGGCATAACTTAAGAAATAGACATAAACTCGAATTACCTAAAGTCAGAACCTTAAATTATGGACAAAAAAATATACGTTTTGATGGAGTACAACTATACAATGATTTGCCGAACAACATAAAAGAATGTGAATGTTTAAATGCTTTTAAAAATAAACTTAAAAAATATATATTAGATAATATTAAGTAGCACTAGCCATTCCATGTATCAAATATCCAATGTATGTGTTTAACATTATTTAATCTCATGAAAGTGAACCCATGTATGTTCTTATGAGAATAAAGATCTTTAACCATAAATGATTATATAAGTTGGTGTAAAATGTAAAGTAAGCGTTTCAGGTAACTTAAACTTGCCGTGCGTTACTCAGCTAAAGCTTAAGTAAAACGACAGTAACGACCACTAACTAGGTCATTTTTTTTTTCGTATTCTACAACGAGGTGTTTTCTCTTTACCAAACATACAATTATTTAAATATATTGCTTGATTGTTTTATATCAAATTTTCATATTTATGTATAAAATATATAAAATTTTCATAAAATTCAAGTTTATAATTGCGATTTCTACAATAAATTGTAATACTTTTAGCAGTGTATTAAGAAACGCTTAAAATTTTTGTGTATTTCTATTTGTCTGATGATTGATGATGATGATTATGATCCTATGTCCCCTAGATGGGGCAGAGAGCATCCACAGTGCTCCGCCAGCCGGTTCGATCTTGAACTTCGCGCTTGATTTCGCTCCACGTCTTACCTATGGTCGCCGCTTCTGCGATGATTGTACGCCGCCAGGATTGCTTAGGGCGACCACGTTTTCGCTTTTCTTGGGGAATCCAGTCTAAGGCTTGCCTCGGGATGTGTTCAGGATCCCTTCGGAGCGTGTGGCCGATCCAGTTCCACTTGCGGCTTTTGATCTGTAGGTCGATCGGAGTCTCACTGCAGCGGTCCCAAAGATCTTATGCCTACTGAGCTACACACGCGCCGACATGCAAGCCAAAATAGACGAGACTAAAAATCAACACCTGGAAGACCCAAGAAATGAGGTGCGGAGCAACGAACTCACAGCCGCTGTTTGTCGGCACAGAGGGGGTGGGGAGAGTCCACAAATTTACTTACCTCGGAAGCGTAGTGTCGGAAACTGGAGGAACCGACGAGGACATCGCATCAAGAATCGCCAAGGGAAGAGCAACCTTCGCACAGCTCCGTCCTGTATGGCAATCACGGAAATTGACCAGGAGAGTAAAGCTCAAAATATTCCGGTCCAACGTCAAAACCGTATTACGGTACGGACGCGAGACGTGGAGGGTCACCAAAGACATCTCGCGCCGGCTTCAAGTTTTCGTCAACCGCTGCCTTCGCCGCAGTCTCGGTGTATACTGGCCCGAGAAAATCTCCAACCAAGATTTCTATTTGTCTGCTGAACAATAATTCAATGTCGGTACATGAATCGCTTTGTAAATATTGAACTGATTAAAAGAACGTTTTTTTTGTTTTATATGGCTCGGGAAGGATATAGAAAAAAAAAATAATATATAATCAAATCAAGTTTAAGTCACTATATATTTAATATTTCTGCTCATAATATTTATTTTAAGTACGTTTTATTTGAAATATTTTGAATGGCAGAAGTCAAAGCCGCGTTTTGCATTACACAGTTCTGAAAGATGAAAATAAACCAAAACACAAGCTTCCAGTCAGATGCTGTTCTTCTACGCCACATTAACGTCAAATTTGAGGCGAAAGTTACTACTTTAGGTCTATTTAAAGATGCTAATACAATACCTACATATCGTTCAATTGTTGTAGCTTCTAATGTTAATTAGAGACTCTTTACATAGTACTTTGTATTGGATTGTGGTATACATATTGTACACAAATTGTTATAAGTTAAATGTTGAAAAGACTAACAAAGGAGTGTAATATCAAAAACAGTTGTATAGTTTGGAAATTAAGCTTATTATATGTTTATATAATAAGCTTATTTCTAAACTTAACAAAAATATATGACATATTTGTTAGTACAACAGTTATTGAGGACCGTCGTGGCGCAGAGGCGCAACGTCTGCCTGTAACGCGACGGTTACTGGGTTCGATTCCCAGTCGGGGAAGATGGATTTTTCTATTTCTATTTTCTTCGCTCTTGCATCTAAGACAAAGAGTGGCGTTGAGGCGCAACGTCTGCCTGTGACGGTTACTGGGTTCGATTCCCAGTCGGGGAAGATGGATTTTTCTATTTCCATTTTCTTCGTTCTGGCATCTAAGACAAAGCGTGGCGTTGAGGCGCAACGTCTGCCTGTAACGCGACGGTTACTGGGTTCGATTCCCAGTCGGGGAAGATGGATTTTTCTATTTCCATTTTCTTCGCTCTGGCATCTAAGTCAAAGCGTGGCGTTGAGTTCCGCCACTCAACACATCATTTATTATGTGTTGAGTGACACAGTATTTATGTCATTTCAAAAATAAAAACATTTTGGGGTTAGTCTGATAGGGAACACTTTTTATAGAACTTAAACGAAACTTTATAGACAATTATAAATAAGTGCAGACGCATCACTTTTTATTCCTTACTGTTTTTTTTTTAGCTTCATGCTTTATCCCGCACATGACAGAGTAGACAGAGGGAACTGCAGGAACCATACGAACCTAGTGTTAAGACACTCCGTTGCCCAGTCCCTGATTTCTCCATCCCCGTTTTTTTGCCTTTTTCGAGGCATTGCGGGTTGAGTGGCAGAACTCAACGCCGCACTTTGCCTAGTTTCCAGAGCGAAGAAAATGGAAATAGAAAAATCCATCTTCCCCGAGTGGGAATCGAACCGAGAAATCGTCGCGTTACAGGCAAACGTTGCGACTCTGCACCACGACAGTCCTTATTGTTTCAATACTAAAAAATTTGATGAACATAATATTCAGTCAAAACTTCAAGTTAACCTTAATTTATGAACACTTCTGAGACAGACAATAAATTAAACAAAAATCGAAATAAAACAGTAGCAGAAGTAAAATGAATGAATTAGATTAACGGAATGTAAACACAATGGAATTATTACTTTTTTTTCCCTCCATTGGATAGGAAAAATTGCAAAATAACGATTTCTAAGAATAAAAAACTGATTGACACGTTTGGTATTACGCTTAACTCTATTGCCAATCCTGTAAGTATAAGTGCAATATAAAAACAACTCCAATACACAATTTGTAATAGATCGCTCTAGGTCTAATTTTACGTTCACAACATAGTTATGTATCACTCACTTACAACAAATCGGTCTGACAACAGGAACGTACCTGTACACAAGATTGCGGTTTGTGGATGCTGTGTTTGGAGATTTGATTGTACTAAAAGCGCAAACTCAACAAAGCCAGCTTAAGTATTAGCAGTCGTGAGGTTGCACATTTCGAAATACGTTTGTATACAAAAATCTATGTAACTTGTATATTAATGTACATAGATCGTGGAATATCGTTATATTTCTGCAACTATGTTTAAAAGCTATAATTGAAACTGTTTTATAATCCTTCATAAACGAGTTTCAATTACTTGACAAGTTATTATTTTAAAATACAAGTATAAATTTAATTGTTTATACATTTAATTATATTTTTACAGTTTTATTACATTTAAAAAGAAAAAAATAAATAAATACAATTTTATATGTACCTATAGATTATGAAGTTTTTCATGAATTTATAAAATTTCGACAAATGTCCCTCAGTACTGAGTGTCGGCGCCGCCTACTGCCACCTATCGGCAGGAGCCCACAGCAGTCTCATTCAACCAGCCATTCAACCAGTCATGCAACCAGTCATTTCAATCACTGACTCACTTACTCTTTTGTCCTCCTAATTTTTCAGTTAAAATTTAAATATATTCTCTCTTCTGGTCTCTTACGAACAAGTTGTTTCATTAAGCGCGTGAACCTTTGCAATCTTCGAATATAAATCAAAATCATGTCCCAATAGTGGACACTGAGTATGATCTCATTCCAATTGAGACCATGGATTGCTTGATGAATTACCGCGCTTAGAATCTTTACGTGTTGGGATACTCATTTCTTGGCCATCTTTTTGTGTTGTGTCCCTTGGTGTCTTGTCTTAAACTTTACTTTCACTATGATTCCCATTTCAAATTATTATTGTGCTTATGTGCGCTATATGTCTAAATGTTATATGGTCAATGATCAGTGTTCGAGGAGCATTTTCTTTACTATGGAGTCGTTAGAGCCCTTAATGTGCCCTATTTTTTAATAATTTATAAATAACCGAGTTATACGGTCACAAATTGTGCGAAGGTAAAAGTGTCCAGTTATAAAGGTGTTAGGAACTTCTAAGTGTAGGCCGTAATATTACCAAAGTTTTTAACTTTTAACGAAGCTTAACTTACATAAACAAAAGACGTGGCAGAAAATATATCACATTTAGGCAGTTTTAGTTTTCTATTTTTAAAAAAGGAAAAGCAAGTCGTTTTTGTGAAACACTCATTATATATACTGTCTCATAGCAGTCTGGTTCATGCAATCATTACACAGAAAGCTCGCAGCGAATCATAATTTTTAGTCTAACTTTAAATATATTGCAAGATTGTTTTATATAAAATTTTCATATGTATATATAAATAAAATTCAAGTTTATATTTCTTCAAGTTAATTTTTTATTTCTTCAAGTTTATATTTTCTATAACAAATCGTAGTACCTACTTTTAGCAGTGCATTAAAAAACATTTTAAATTTTTGTATTTATGTTGAACTAAAACTCAAGTCGATACTTGAACAGCTTTGTACCTACTGGACTGATTAAGAGAGCGTTTTTATTATGTAGCCCAGGAAGAACATAGTATAAAATAGTATATAAGCAAATTAAGCTTAAGTCATATATATTTAATACTTCTGCTCATAGTATATATTATATAAACTTAAAATAAAAGTAGGTCTTATTTGAGATATTTTGAATGGTAGAAGTCAAAGCTGCGTTTTGTATTACACAATTCTGAAAGATGAAAATAAACCAAAACACAAGCTCACAGTCAGACGCTGTTCTTCTACGCTACTTAACAACGAATTTGAGGCGAAAGTTAGGATTTTAGGTCTATTTAAAGCTGCTAATACAGTGCCTACGTAACTATCAATTTTTGTAGCTTCTAATGTTAATTAGAGACTCTTTACATAGTACTTTGTATTGGATTGTGGTATACATATTGTACACAAATTGTTATAAGTTAAATGTGGAAAAGACTAACAAAGGAGTGTAATATCAAAAACAATTGTATAGTTTAGAAATAAAGCTTATTATATATTTATGTAATAAGCTTATTTCTGAACTAACTAAGAAAATATCTTATAACAGTATTTTCTTCGACTTAACTATGAAAAACAATCTCAACTTGAACATCTTGATACAAAAAATATGCTCGTTATTTGTATTTTAGTTTATTAAAAGAACGTTTATTTATTAAGTAGCATATTCTGCTCAATTTTCAAAGTGCTGAGTGTTGAGCTAACAAAGAAAATCGATTTAGTCTGAAATAGTTACACTGCGCCACGATTACGTCACATACGATTTAATGTCACGCCAGCCGAGCCAGCCAAGCCAAGCCAATGCATGTGTTCATAGTCAACCTTGCCTCCACCCAATGTGGATGGTGTTAAAATTAAAAGGTGTCTACGTCACCGTCTACGTACCTTCCAATGTGCATGGTGTTTAAATTAGGTGTCGGCATTATGTCATATGGCATTTTACTTTAGGGTAATACAGCCTCTATTAATTCCATCATTGTTCTGCAGAAGCGGGCTATTCGCGCAATCTATAACCTAAATCCAAAAGATTCCTTAAGAATAAAATTTAAGGAAATAAATATAATGACCGTTGCATCACAATATATTGTAACGAAAAACAGATGGTGTGTTGACTAGAGAGGGGAGTTGTTGTCGAGGAGGGGCGAGGAGGAGAGTTGCATTGTGGAGAGGAGAGGAGAGTAACATAAAATAGGCGGCGGTGTAGTGATGGTTGTTACTTTTGTTACATAAATCATAATATTAAGTTGTGTAACAGTGATTAAATAACTTTAATATCGTATGCAATGTTTATTTTTTATCTACCGGCGTTATATATCAGAAGCGGGATTACTGCAAAACGAAGAGACCGAGGAATATTCTTTACGAATAAAAAGGCACTGCGACTCACAACTTACATCGATACAGGGAGCGAGTTAAATGTTATCAACAAGAAGGCATCAGACGCACTTAAAGCGAGGTGTTTCAGAGTTGAACTAATAGAAGATACAGTTGTACCCATTGGCGACAACCTGGTGAGGGTCGAAGTGAATAGAGTCGATTTAGGATATTTTTTGCACGAAGCCGAGACGATACAGCATGGGCAAAGTTGTTTACGCCATAGCGAGCATAGTGCTCAAGGACGGTGAAGAAAAAAGGGATGACGATTGCCAGAGCCGAGAAGTGTACAACTGATTTAGAGGTGAGTTCAAATCATTTAATTTTGAGGAGAGATGAGATGAGTATTAACTTTAATCAGGAATTGGCAAATATTGATGTGGGGATTGTTGTCGATTAAAATTGAGTTGATTGAACTATTGAAATCGTACAAAAATTGTTTTTCAAGTACAAATGAGGAGGTAGGTTGTACAAATTTAGGTGAAATGAGGATTGAACTTAATACTAGTAAACCAATAGTTCGAAATCCCTATAGATTAGCTCATACGGAGAGACAAGTAGTATCTAAATTAGTTGATGACTTAATTAGTGCTGGTATAGTTAGGGAGTCAAATTCAGAGTATGCATCTCCAATAATACTTGTGCGTAAGAAAAACGGTGATTATATAATATGTGTTGATTATAGGGATCTAAATGCAATTACAGTAAAGTATCGTTTTCTATGTAGCATATTAATGGATAATTAATTGTCTAAATTATCGGGTAAAAATTGTTTTACGAGTTTAGACTTGTTTTCTGGCTATCATCATATAAAAGTTCATTCGGACTCCATCAATAAGACGGCTTTCGTCATACCAGGCGGACTATATGAATATCAGAGAGTACCATTTGGGTTAGCCAACGAACCGTCAGTATTTATGCGCGTTATCCTAAAATTAGTTAGACTTGTAGGTAGTAATGAAATTGTTACTTTGATGGATGATATGTTGTTATCCACTTCTGATGTGACAGACGATCTAAAATTACTGGAAAGAGTTCTTATTCGATTAAAAGAAGCTAATTTAAAATTAAATATGAAAAATTGCTTATTTCTTAAATCTATTGTATTCTTTCTCAGTCATAAAATTAGTGCGGATGATATAAGGCCGGGTAATCAAAAATAAACACGGTATTTAATCTTCCTAAACCTACCAATTTACATTAGTTGCGTCAGTTCTTAGGGTTATGTAGTTATTTTAGAAAATATATAAATAAATTCGCGATTATTGCAAAACCATTAATCGATTTGACAAAGAAATCATCAGAATGGGTATGGGGTGAAAGACAAAACGAATGTTTCAATGAATTAAAACAAAAATTATGTTCACGACCGGTTCTTGCCTTATATGATCCCTCCTTGCCTTGTGAAATTCATACAGACGCAAGTAAAAACGGTATAGCCGGTATTTTATTTTAGTACCAAAACGAAATTAGAAGTGTGAAAGGCATGTGAGGTTACTAAAAGTTCTCTGGTATTGTTGCCGCCGATTCTCTTCGTACCTATCGAAGTGCTCCTGAGTGTAGTGAAACTAGTTGCGATGACAACATAGTTACTAGGGATGATTTAATTGATTTATTGGAGAGCTAAAATCTTGTGTTTGCACCAATTGTGGTGCAATTGTTTCAGGATGGCCGACTGTAACGAAAAGCAGATGGTGTGTTGACTAGAGAGGGGAGTTGTTGTCGAGGAGGGGCGAGGAGCAGAGTTGCATTGTGGAGAGGAGAGGAGAGTAACATAAAATAGGCGGCGGTGTAGTGATGGGGGTTGCTTTTTTTGCATAAATCATCATATTAAGTTGTGTAACAGTGATTAAATAAGTTTAATATCGTATGCAATGTTTATTTTTTATCTACCGGCGTTATAATATCATTGATAATTTAATGTATGTAAAAAAAATATTAACGATTTTACCAAAATCGGTGATGTACACAATATTAATTCAAGAACAGGCAAGGCAAACTTACCGCATCTGTAACTAGACTACATCGCATCCGCAATTCTTTTATGGGACAGTCTGTATGCTTCTGCAATATATCACAATTTGAAAAAGTTGTGAAACGACGTTTGTGTGTTAAAGGTTATTGTCATATTAATGATTTCATAAATGATAACACACCTTGCGAACGAAATGTTCGGTCCAGTGTAGTTCAAGAGTATCGTTGTCATTAATAAGAATTGTGAAATATGGAAAACTAAAAAAAGAAAAGAATAAAAAAAAACAAATTAGGTCCCACTGAGTTTCTTGCGCCGGTTCTTCTCAGGTCTGAGGCATTATCTTTTGCGAATCGGTGGTAAATTAAATTAAATTATTTGACGTTGAAAATAGAAGCTTGTATTTCTTATTTTGAATAAAATTGTTTGACTTTGACTTTAACATTTTGGTGTTCAAAATAAATTTATTAGAATAGCGTCCAGATGGCCGTAGCACATTTGCAACGTGGGCTTACATAAAGACTTCGCATTGGGATCGCTAAAAGAGTTCTGCAAGCGACAATAGACGGTTATACACCTCAGTCCATAAGACTCGCCGCTCTATACTTACTTCTAAGCAGCCATTAATGCTCAGCCCACGCCCAGCATCGCTGTCAAGACCATTTGAGGTCAACAGTATTTATGTCTTTTCGAAAAAAGAAACATTTTGGGATTAGTCTGATAAACACTTTACATATAACTTTATATACAAATATAATTAAGTGCTGATACATCGCTGTATTTTATTCCTTAATGTTAAAACTTTGATGAACATAATACTTAGTCAGTAATTTTAGGTAACCTTAGTTTATGAAGTCTTCTGAGACTGATAGTAAATTAAACACAAATCAAAGTAAAACGATGGCAGAAGTAAAATGAATGAATTAAATTAACGGACTGTAAACACAAGGGTTATGTTCGAAATTATTTTTTTTTATTATAAATTTAGACTGACACGTTTGGCCTTACAGTTAACCTTTTTGCCTATACTAGAAGACCTGGAAAACAAAAATTAACCGAAAAAAAATAACACAGAAACAATATAAAAACTACTCCAACACATATTCCAACATAATTGGTAATAAGTTGCTCCAGGTCTAATTTTACGTTCACAACATAGTTATGTATCACAAACTTCCAACAAATCGGTCTGACAACAGGAACGTACCTGTAAACAAGATTGCGGTTTGTGGATGCTGTGTTTGGAGATTTGATTGTGCTCAAAGCGCAAACTCAACAAAGCCAGCTTAAGTATTAGCAATCGTGAGGTTGCATATTCCGAAATACGTTTGTATACAAAACTCTATGTAACTTGTATATTAATCTATTAATGTACATAGATCGTGGAATATCGTGATATTTGCGCAACTTTATTTAAAACTATAATTGTTTTATAATCCTTATTACAAGTTATTATTTTGAAGTACAAGTGTAAGATTGTGTATATAAATTTAATTAATTTTTGCGGTTTTATTACATTTTAAAAGTGCACAAAGAAAATTGACACAATTTTACATTTATAGATTGTAAGATCTTATTATGAAGTTTTTTATAAATTTATAAAATTTCGACATATATCCCTAAGTGAGTAGGTCTCTTTCCAATTGAATCAATGAATTGCTTGATGGATTGCCGCGCTCAGTATCTATGCGTGTTGGGATACTCATTTCTTGGCCATCTTTTTGGGTTGTGTCTCTTGGCGTCTTGTCTTAAAGTTTACTTTCACTCTTTTCAAACTATTATTGTGCTTATGTGCGCTGTATGTTATATAGTCAATGGTCAATGTTCGAGGAGCATTTCCTTTAGTATAGAGCCCACAATATGTGCTTGGATTGTCCATAGCATAGTTTGCCAAGTCCACACACGCTATCAAGTGAAACCCACAAAGGGTTTAGAGATTTTTTTGCCTTTCAATATTTTATTGAATTCGTTAATTGCTGATTAAGCCATACCTATTCTACGCCAGACTTTTGTTTTATAAGTAGAGTACTTGGTACATGGTACAAGGTAAGGTACGTGTTTGAAGTCATTAACCTTCGCATAGTTTTTAAAAAGATTTGTCTCCTAGAGTGATGCAATGTTCTCATTAAAAATGACTTTTATTGGGGTAATAGAGGCACTAAATTTTAAATTTATTTTCTGTAGCCGCTCTAGTATTTATAAAGCTATATCACGAGCGTATCACAGATTAGACAGCCTAAGTTTATTCATGTAAAGTTTCGCACACGTATTAAGCACACAACATATAAAGAAGATAAATATATTAAGAAGAATTGGAGAATTGACGCACCATTGACGTAGTTCTTTACTTCTTTACTTGCATTGATCCAACTCAAAGACAATATAATAGAATATCTAAGAACGTGCACAGCTCAGATGTTGCATATTTTGTAACCGTCAGAGCTATAAATTACTTACAAAATTTCACCTATTTAAAAAACGTGTAATGCCCACTGCAAGTTTTGTTAATGAAATAATACATAAATAACATCAACACCAAAAAGTTTACAACGCGGAAGAATAAGAAAGTTAGGAAGTTGTCATTTAAAAAATTATAGAGTCGACCTTACATTATTTTGGGACACTTAAGAGTTTTACGTCACGGAAATAAAAAAGCTCGGGTAGGGACTACGCGCTATTCACTCTAGGTAGTCGTCTGTCAGTGTCTTTTCTCTTTGGAAGCTCCAAGGAAGATAGGACAATCGTGGCGCAGAGGCGTAGCGCCTACACGTAAACACGACGATTTTTAGGTTCGATTCTGTCTCGAGGAAGTAAGATTATTCTATTTCCACTTTCTTTACTTGGAAACTAGGCAACTTGCGGAACGTCGAGTTCTGCCAATCAACACATAATGTCTCGAAGAAGACAGAAAGCCGGGACGGAGACACCGATGTCTAAGCAACGGAGTGTCTTAACACTAGGTTCCTATGTTTCCTGCAGTTCCCTCTGCCTCCTCTGCCATGTGCGGAGTAAAACGTGAATCCATAAAAAAGATCAATAATCTTAGGTACCTAAAGTTAGGCTTCATTCTAACGTTAGACCTATATACATCGACGCTAACGCTGACTAGATCCTAGATATACCGTTGATTTACTGTAACAAAAGCGCGTGCCCCACGAGCCACGTCTTAAAAAGAGCAAAAGCGTTTTCCATAACATATGTCGTTAAGTAGCGTATTTTATCAAAGTAACTAGCCTACAGTGATTTCAGATCGCCCGCATAAATGAAGAGGAGTTTTTGAGAGTAGCAATAATATATATATATATATATATATATATATATATATATATATATATATATATATATATATATATATATATATATATATATATATATATATATATATATATATATATATATATATATATATATATATATATATATATATATATATATATATATATATATATACCTTCATTTCTAGTAATTGGAACTGAATAAAAAAAGATATTGCAGTCATCAATCAATTTGTTACTCTAATTTGTTTAATATTAGAGGGAAACGTTTGTACATATTAGAGGGAAACGGAGTCAAGAAAAATAGGTTCTAATCCAGCGAGATAAGGGCTCCAGTGACAAACGGAAATAGAGATCAGAGAAGAGAAAGCTAACGCTTTTTTCTACCTTGCTGATTTTTCTGACAAGATGCAAAGCCGACATAAGAATCGTGAGGGGCTTCCGGTTGGTATGTTAAGAATTATATTTTATATAATAATTAAATAATGCGCGACGTTGAGTACCCGTCACTTGACATGCAACACGAAACATGAAAACGAAAACGGAGAGTCCTAACTCTATCCTAATGCTAATGAACATCATCGTTAAGATTGATATTGAAAATAACAACTTTTAAATATTATTCGACCATTGTAATTTTTTCCTTACAAAAATATACAATATGTACCATCACAGTTAAAAATAACATTTATTTTACATTTCTTTATTCATTATTATAAAAGTAAAAGATGTTTTAGCCTCTTTTTCTTTTACCTTTAAGAATTTTATTACAAAGAAAAGTAAATAACTTAATTTATTTTACGTAGAAATAATATAAAATAACATAGTAAATACGATAACAAATACCCGTAGTCTGTATTTGTATATAAGATATTGTTTGTTCTAGCTGAGTAATGCTTGTTTCCGAGAGAATGAACAAAAGTGGTTGGAAGCTTGATAGTTACGCATCATACCTCCTACGAGCGTATTTTAGAAAAGTTAAGTAAATACGTATATTAAGTTGTGAAATAAAGGTGATATGATTAAATAAGAATTTAAGTTGAGTTAATGAATATAATAAAATAATGTCTTGAAATTAATTAGACGGGATTTAGAAGTTTTAGATTTCAAACATTTTTGCTTCCGGTCAGACAAAACGGGCCATTGGTATCGCTTTTCACACTCACATGTAAAGTATCTTAGTTGGAGGAAACCAAAGAAACGGCTAAAAAGTTATTTTTTGCTCAAACTACTAACGCGAACTGCGAATTTTGGATTAATTATATTTTTTTACATATAGAACCAGTTAATTTAATATATTGTTATTGTAACAATGATTTTACCTGATTCATTATAATAATGATACTAGAATACTTGCCGTATTGATCCAGTCACCCGTTTCCGCTGTCAGTCTCTTTCGCTTTACGTAATTTTGTATAACAATAGTTATTATTTATTCATTTTATGTTGATGAGTCACAAATGAAATATGAAAAGAGAAATGAAAATCAAAATGATAAGAAATAAATTGATATTATTTTTATACTATTATTAGTCAAATTTGAAAGTAAACGATATACGTTGTTTTTATTTTTTTTTTAGCTTAGCCCTTTATCCCGCGCATGGCAGGGTAGGCAGAGGGAACTACAGGAACCACACGAACCTAGTATTAAGACACTCAGTTGCTTTAGTCACTGCTTTCTCCGAGGCATTGCGTGTTGAGTGGCGGAACTCAACGCCGCGCTTTGCCTATATTTCTTAAAATCCATATATATATATATATATATATATATATATATATATATATATATATATATATATATATATATATATATATATATATATATATATATATATATATATATATGGATTTGAAGAAATAAATCAGATGACGCCAGCATTACAGTACATTTCTAACGTTCACAAATAAATAATAATCTGCGTTAACTGCATATAGAAGTTAAGTATAGTACGACGCGGCCATCGTTAAACCGTGCTTTCAATAATGGTTCGGAACTATGTGCATGTCACATTTCTCTATCCTATGCGATAGATGCCTCTAGTTCAGACGATAAGGGCGACGCACACAAAAGCTTCAATAATTATTTCTTTAATTAACATTTTAACTTATCATATATTATTGCGTTACTTGTAAGGATTATATATAAAGATAATTCAATATTCTCGAGTTAAAAAATGTTTTTCGAATATATGATAGATACTGGTTGTCAGGTTACAATCATTTATATAACTGTTGATTTAATAACAATTTTGACAAAATTTTATGGCTAATACGTATGGCTTAGTGCGCGCTTGGACGATTACCAAGAAGCAAGGTGATCAAATTCCGCACCCGAAATATTCTACGCATATTTCTTTTAAACTTTTCTTTCACAATAATAAATAAAAGCTTAAAAACTGACTGGCGAAAGTATTTTTCTTTGTTTTATTTGATTTGATAAAAATTGTAGTTATTATTTCTTGGGAATTTGACTTTGCGAAGATTTTGTTTGAGAATACAGTGAAAAATATGTGAGTTTATCAGTAGTAATATCGTGTATTATATAGATATTTATAATTTTTATATGCAGATTAATCTCGTTAAACCTTTTGTAGGGAGTATAGCAAATGAAAAATAAGGAAATACAGCAATAGCAGATTTATTTTGTTATTATTAAAGATGGAAGAAAAAAGTGTCAAACAATCGGGTTTTTGGTATGGCAGAAAATATTTATGTATAAGCTGCAATTTTACGCTAGAGAGGATTTTATTGTATACCCACAGAGTTGTGAGCGGCAACAGGGACTTTAATGGTGTCGGTACCTATACATATATAAATGTAGTAAATATGCTTATTAGAAAATATGTACATGTAAATATATTTAAAACATAGTATATATTTACAAGAAAGTTAGAGGATACAGTGTATAGTTAGTACTGTGCGAAAATCAATGAATCAATGAAATATTATCAAAAATATTTTTTGGTGAGAGCTTGGAATTTTAAGCTAAACTAGGAATTTTGAGCGTCACAATATTAGTTTTGTAATGTTGGTTATGGATATTTATTTCACAAATAAAAAAATAACATCACGCTGATTCTCGCATGTAACAAGGTGAACAGAGAGAACCTAACATATAGACACTCACCAACTCACCAAGTTTAAGACATTGTTCGCCGAAAGTTAAAGCACGCTTGAACCATAATTTATAGTACACATCAATGCCGCTGCGCCATAACGGCAAAATATACCAATAAAACTAATTAAAATGTTATATAAATCCAAATTAAATTAAGCTCTTTATTTAGAATCTTTTGTTTTAATTTGTCTTCTAGAATGTGTTGAATATTACTCTGCAAGTAATATAGAATATTGTCACGTACATTGCCGCGTTTCTACGACGTTTATATGATGTCTTAATAAAGTGCGACCCGGCCTAGAACGCTTGGCGTCCATATCAATAAGTGCGCGTTGAATTTAATGAAATTCCTTTCGAAATTCTTGGGACATCTTACCAGGATGGCATTTGGGATCTCACATTTTACACCTATAGTTTATTAAAAGCTTTATAGTTTTCTAATTTTAATCATAATTAAGACAAGTTATAAACGTATTAAAAGCAAAAATTAGGCTGTATTTATCCGATATATTACAATTATTATACAGCGGATGTGTTTGTTTAAAGGCGTTTGTTTTTTATGCTAACTTTTATCGTGGTTGACTGTAAGGTACAAATAACAGACTATAAAGTATGGAGATCTTCACACTAGTTGAAATGTTCACATTGATATGCCGCAAATGTAAGACGTGAAACGTTTCTCGTCTATTTAGGTTATAATTCATATGCTTTCTTGTCAGTCCTCCCAACTTTCGCAATTTAGTTTCAGTGTCTAGTTACTTATACATTCCTCATTCATATATTTATATTAAGAGAAGAGAAGAAACAACTTAGCTTTCCATGGATTCACCGTGTGGGTGCCGGGCCCATCGTGTTGCAGGAAGAGGAGCTCTGAGCAGCGCTTGGGACTTGCGACCCAAGTGTGGTTTAAAGGACCTCTTTAAAATGCATTAACGCTCACCTTCACTGTCCGAGCTCCTCCCACTACCTAACCAAGTTATGAATGATTCTACCAAAGCCGCCTTCTAAGTGCGTTCTAGAAATGAATTTGTGATAGTTCTAGACAGGCCGAGATCTTTTAGTAAACTATAGAGAGATTTCGCTGTTATACCTCTCGCTCCTACTTCAACCGTATATAAGCTCGCTCTAAACCTATTCCTGGTCAGTTCGTTGGTAAGATCGAAATACTTATTTATTTATTTATTTAGGATAACTAACAGTAGAAACAATCATATATTTAATAATATAACAACTTGAACTTGAACATGGAAAATGTTCTACTAATTAAAGGTAGTCTCAGCATGCACTTATAACATTACAATACACATATTCTATAACATAGTTTGAAGCAAAGACAAATACATGTAAAAATTCCGCATTGACATAATAACAATTCCATTAAAATTACATATTAAAAACACATAGGAAACTGTTAAATAATCAAGAAAAATTACTGATTAATAATTAGAAAAGAAATATTAAAGCATTAACCATCTAAACAAAAATAACATTAATATTAATATTTGTATAAATATTAATATTAATGTTATTTTTGTTTTGTTATTAAGTTTAAGGTGGTGACTTTTCGGGATATTGGTTCCCCACGGAACTGTAAATTCTACCAGTACTACGCGTTTTAGGCTTCGAGAGTAATGAAAAATATCCGGTCTGGATGACGAAACACAAATATCCTCAGGGATTCTATATTGTTTCTCATACGTGTCCATCACAAGTGTCCAATCAGGAGCTGGATCTAATATGGAGAAAGGCTTTTGTGTAGGTTTTTTATAAGAACCTTCTTTCACAAACTCTATTGAGCGTTTGCTGGTTGTTATGTTTCTCTGTGCTCTTGCTACTGAAAGACTAACGGCTTCACGTATGATTTCCAGTACTTTGTCATGGCGCCGCGAGTAATGACCACTATCCAAGAGTACCCTACACCCCACCAGCATATGTTTAGCTGTCCCCACTGCCTCTTTACAGATATAGCAAGATTTATCGGTAGCTTTACCCCATCTTACTAAATTACTTTGATCTGGAAATCATTTGGAAAGCATTTAGGTAGAATTTTAATAGTGCTGGAGACCAGTTGTGAATTAGGGTGCACCATTTTAAAGCTATATTTCTATTTCTGTATTTCTAAGCCCATTGCGTGCACCTTATACTTATCGTTCTCGTCTTGCCGAATAAATTTTATTATGTCTGTGTCTTGGACTTTCCTCTTTGATCCTAACCCTACTTTACTAAACTGTGCTCCTATCATAAATTGCTTATGGAATTGAAGTCTTGACTCGAGCTCTGGGACACTTCTGTCTTTTGGGAGTGAGATAACAATCTCATCCCGTGATTTTCCCAGAATGTGTGTTTTGGCGACTCTTAGATGTTTATAGAGCTCCGATGGTTTCTTTAATCTCAACCCAAAATTATTTTTCTCTCTAAATAAGGTTGAGGTGTCCGCCGAACGCGCTAGCCCAAGCCAAAACTTCAGCATCTTTCATCATCTCATTCGTTAATATTTCGTGAATTTATATAGGATAAAAAATGTACTTAATATTTTTCTACTTTTTTTACTTAAAATTAAAAAAAAGTAATTATTTGTTAATTTATATTATCAGTTTTACGTAAAGTTTTCAGAAATTGTGTCACTTGTATTTACCTTGTCGCTTTTAAAAAATCTCTGAATTTAATTGGCCTTCGGCTGTTATATTGTTATTTTGCTAATATATTATTTTTTCCAAGAATAAGTGTTGTTTTTTGCTCTTATTTACGAATATGTACAAAGACATTTACCTATTTATAGATATTTTATTTTTTAGTTTCATGCTTATAGCAGGGTAGGTAAAGGAAATTGCAGGAACTTTGGAAACCCAGTTAAACCCACTCAGTTCCCCGTGTTCGCCTTTTCGAGGCATTGCGAGTTGAGTGGCGGACTCAACGCCGCGATTGCCTTGTTGCCAGAGCGAAGAAAATGGACATGAAAACCACCGCGTTAGCAGCTAGATGATGCGCCTGTGTTGAAAACACATGAAAACAAAACTACATACTTTACTTAGTGAAAACATATCATAAAATTTAATAACTTAAAGGTAGGAAGGTAAGCTGTTTTGACAATACCTAAATCTGTCAAATGTAAATTTGAATTTGGGCCCGAGGGTTTCGGTTACTCTGTTACAAAATATCGCTGTACGTTGTGGGAACGGGCTTCAGATTGTTCCTTGTGGAATATACCACAACGTGAGATATTTCACGGAATGTGTTTAATAACAATGTGTGATGAAATTGAATGACACAAAATTGATACAGAATGAGACGTTTATATACATATATATTTTAATTTCATAATTTTCACTATTTTTAAAGGAAGCACATGACATATTCGCCTCTTCTTCAAATATATACAAATATTAATTTAAGAATATTCTTAACATACCAACCGGAAGCCCCTCACGATTCTTATGTCGGCTTTGCATCTTGTCAGAAAAATCAGCAAGGTAGAAAAAAGCGTTAGCTTTCTCTTCTCTGATCTCTATTTCCGTTTGTCACTGGAGCCCTTATCTCGCTGGATTAGAACCTATTTTTCTTGACTCCGTTTCCCTCTAATATGTATAAACGTTTCCCTCTAATATTAAACAAATTAGAGTAACAAATTGATTGATGACTGCAATATCTTTTTTTATTCAGTTCCAATTACTAGAAATGAAGGTATATATATATATATATATATATATATATATATATATATATATATATATATATATATATATATATATATATATATATATATATATACCTTCATTTCTAGTAATTGGAACTGAATAAAAAAGATATTGCAGTCATCAATCAATTTGTTACTCTAATTTGTTTAATATTAGAGGGAAACGTTTGTACATATTAGAGGGAAACGGAGTCAAGAAAAATAGGTTCTAATCCAGCGAGATAAGGGCTCCAGTGACAAACGGAAATAGAGATCAGAGAAGAGAAAGCTAACGCTTTTTTCTACCTTGCTGATTTTTCTGACAAGATGCAAAGCCGACATAAGAATCGTGAGGGGCTTCCGGTTGGTATGTTAAGAATATTCTTAAATTAATATTTGTATATATTTGAAGAAGAGGCGAATACGTCATGTGCTTCCTTTAAAAATAGTGAAAATTATGAAATTAAAATATATATGTATATAAACGGCTCATTCTGTAACAATTTTGTGTTATTCAATTTCATCACACATTGTTATTAAACACATTCCGTGAAACATCTCACGTTGTGGTATATTCCACAAGGAACAATCTGAAGCCCGTTCCCTCAACGTACAGCGATATTTTGTAACAGAGTAACCGAAACCCTCGGGCCCAAATTCAAATTTACATTTGACAGATTTAGGTATTGTCAAAACAGCTTACCTTCCTACCTTTAAGTTATTAAATTTTATGATATGTTTTCACTAAGTAAAGTATGTAGTTTTGTTTTCATGTGTTTTCAACACAGGCGCATCATCTAGCTGCTAACGCGGTGGTTTTCATGTCCATTTTCTTCGCTCTGGCAACAAGGCAATCGCGGCGTTGAGTCCGCCACTCAACTCGCAATGCCTCGAAAAGGCGAACACGGGGAACTGAGTGGGTTTAACTGGGTTTCCAAAGTTCCTGCAATTTCCTTTACCTACCCTGCTATAAGCATGAAACTAAAAAAATAAAATATCTATAAATAGGTAAATGTCTTTGTACATATTCGTAAATAAGAGCAAAAAACAACACTTATTCTTGGAAAAAATAATATATTAGCAAAATAACAATATAACAGCCGAAGGCCAATTAAATTCAGAGATTTTTTAAAAGCGACAAGGTAAATACAAGTGACACAATTTCTGAAAACTTTACGTAAAACTGATAATATAAATTAACAAATAATTACTTTTTTTTAATTTTAAGTAAAAAAAGTAGAAAAATATTAAGTACATTTTTTATCCTATATAAATTCACGAAATATTAACGAATGAGATGATGAAAGATGCTGAAGTTTTGGCTTGGGCTAGCGCGTTCGGCGGACACCTCAACCTTATTTAGAGAGAAAAATAATTTTGGGTTGAGATTAAAGAAACCATCGGAGCTCTATAAACATCTAAGAGTCGCCAAAACACACATTCTGGGAAAATCACGGGATGAGATTGTTATCTCACTCCCAAAAGACAGAAGTGTCCCAGAGCTCGAGTCAAGACTTCAATTCCATAAGCAATTTATGATAGGAGCACAGTTTAGTAAAGTAGGGTTAGGATCAAAGAGGAAAGTCCAAGACACAGACATAATAAAATTTATTCGGCAAGACGAGAACGATAAGTATAAGGTGCACGCAATGGGCTTAGAAATACAGAAATAGAAATATAGCTTTAAAATGGTGCACCCTAATTCACAACTGGTCTCCAGCACTATTAAAATTCTACCTAAATGCTTTCCAAATGATTTCCAGATCAAAGTAATTTAGTAAGATGGGGTAAAGCTACCGATAAATCTTGCTATATCTGTAAAGAGGCAGTGGGGACAGCTAAACATATGCTGGTGGGGTGTAGGGTACTCTTGGATAGTGGTCATTACTCGCGGCGCCATGACAAAGTACTGGAAATCATACGTGAAGCCGTTAGTCTTTCAGTAGCAAGAGCACAGAGAAACATAACAACCAGCAAACGCTCAATAGAGTTTGTGAAAGAAGGTTCTTATAAAAAACCTACACAAAAGCCTTTCTCCATATTAGATCCAGCTCCTGATTGGACACTTGTGATGGACACGTATGAGAAACAATATAGAATCCCTGAGGATATTTGTGTTTCGTCATCCAGACCGGATATTTTTCATTACTCTCGAAGCCTAAAACGCGTAGTACTGGTAGAATTTACAGTTCCGTGGGGAACCAATATCCCGAAAAGTCACCACCTTAAACTTAATAACAAAACAAAAATAACAATAATATTAATATTTGTATAAATATTAATACTAATTGTTATTTTTGTTTAGATGGTTAATGCTTTAATATTTCTTTTCTAATTATTAATCAATAATTTTTCTTGATTATTTAACAGTTTCCTATGTGTTTTTAATATGTAATTTTAATGGAATTGTTATTATGTCAATGCGGAATTTTTACATGTATTTGTCTTTGCTTCAAACTATGTTATAGAATATGTGTATTGTAATGTTATAAGTGCATGCTGAGACTACCTTTAATTAGTAGAACATTTTCCATGTTCAAGTTCAAGTTGTTATATTATTAAATATATTATTGTTTCTACTGTTAGTTATCCTAAAGAAATAAATAAATAAGTATTTCGATCTTACCAACGAACTGACCAGGAATAGGTTTAGAGCGAGCTTATATACGGTTGAAGTAGGAGCGAGAGGTATAACAGCGAAATCTCTCTATAGTTTACTAAAAGATCTCGGCCTGTCTAGAACTACCACAAATTCATTTCTAGAACGCACTTAGAAGGCGGCTTTGGTAGAATCATTCAAAACTTGGTTAGGTAGTGGGAGGAGCTCGGACAGTGAAGGTGAGCGTTAATGCATTTTAAAGAGGTCCTTTAAACCACACTTGGGTCGCAAGTCCCAAGCGCTGCTCAGAGCTCCTCTTCCTGCAACACGATGGGCCCGGCACCCACACGGTGAATCCATGGAAAGCTAAGTTGTTTCTTCTCTTCTCTTAATATAAATATATGAATGAGGAATGTATAAGTAACTAGACACTGAAACTAAATTGCGAAAGTTGGGAGGACTGACAAGAAAGCATATGAATTATAACCTAAATAGACGAGAAACGTTTCACGTCTTACATTTGCGGCATATCAATGTGAACATTTCAACTAGTGTGAAGATCTCCATACTTTATAGTCTGTTATTTGTACCTTACAGTCAACCACGATAAAAGTTAGCATAAAAAACAAACGCCTTAAAACAAACACATCCGCTGTATAATAATTGTAATATATCGGATAAATACAGCCTAATTTTTGCTTTTAATACGTTTATAACTTGTCTTAATTATGATTAAAATTAGAAAACTATAAAGCTTTTAATAAACTATAGGTGTAAAATGTGAGATCCCAAATGCCATCCTGGTAAGATGTCCCTAGAATTTCGAAAGGAATTTCATTAAATTCAACGCGCACTTATTGATATGGACGCCAAGCGTTCTAGGCCGGGTCGCACTTTATTAAGACATCATATAAACGTCGTAGAAACGCGGCAATGTACGTGACAATATTCTATATTGCTTGCAAAGTAATATTCAACATATTCTAGAAGACAAATTAAAACAAAAGATTCTAAATAAAGAGCTTAATTTAATTTGGATTTATATAACATTTAATTAATTTTATTGGTATATTTTGTCGTTATAACGCAGCGGCATTAATGTGTACTATAAATTATGGTTCAAGCGTGCATTAACTTTCGGCGCTCGACAAGCAATGTCTTAAACTTGGCGAGTTGGTGAGTGTCTATATGTTAGGTTCTCTCTGTTCACATTGTTACATGCGGGAATCAGCGTGATGTTATTTTTTTATTTGTGAAATAAATATCCATAACCAACATTACAAAACTAATATTGTGACGCTCAAAATTCCTAGTTTAGCTTAAAATTCCAAGCTCTCACCAAAAAATATTTTTGATAATATTTCATTGATTCATTGATTTTCGCACAGTACTCACTATACACTGTATCCTCTAACTTTCTTGTAAATATATACTATGTTTTAAATATATTTACATGTACATATTTTCTAATAAGCATATTTACTACATTTATATATGTATAGGTACCGACACCATTAAAGTCCCTGTTGCCGCTCACAACTCTGTGGGTATACAATAAAATCCTCTCTAGCGTAAAATTGCGGCTTATACATAAATATTTTCTGCCATACCAAAAACCCGATTGTTTGATACTTTTTTCTTCCATCTTTAATAATAACAAAATAAATCTGCTATTGCTGTATTTCCTTATTTTTCATTTGCTATACTCCCTACAAAAGGTTTAACGAGATTAATCTGCATATAAAAATTATAAATATCTATATAATACACGATATTACTACTGATAAACTCACATATTTTTCACTGTATTCTCAAACAAAATCTTCGCAAAGTCAAATTCCCAAGAAATAATAACTACAATTTTTATCAAATCGAATAAAACAAAGAAAAATACTTTCGCCAGTCAGTTTTTATGCTTTTATTTATTATTGTGAAAGAAAAGTTTAAAAGAAATATGCGTAGAATATTTCGGGTGCGGGATTTGATCACCTTGCTTCTTGGTAATCGTCCAAGCGCGCACTAAGCCATACGTATTAGCCATAAAATTTTGTCAAAATTGTTAATAAATCAACAGTATAATGATTGTAACCTGACAACCAGTATCTATCATATATTCTAAAAACATTTTTTAACTCGAGAATATTGAATTATCTTTATATATAATCCTTACAAGTAACGCAATAATATATGAGAAGTTAAAATGTTAATTAAAGTAATAATTATTGAAGCTTTTGTGTGCGTCGCCCTTATCATCTGAACTAGAGGCATCTACCGCATAGGATAGAGAAATGTGACATGCACATAGTTCCGAACCATTATTGAAAGCACGGTTTATCGATGGCCGCGTCGTACTATACTTAACTATAGTATATATACTAGTATATATATATATATATATATATATATATATATATATATATATATATATATATATATATATATATATATATATATATATATATATATATATATATATATATATATATATATATATATATATATATATATATATATATATATATATATATATATATATATTTTTTTTTTTTTTTTCTTCGTTCTGGAAACTAGGCAAAGCGCGGCGTTGAGTTCCGCCACTCAACACGCAATGCCTCGGAGAAAGCACTGACTAAAGCAACTGAGTGTCTTAACACTAGGTTCGTGTGGTTCCTGCAGTTCTCTCTGCCTACCCTGCCATGCGCGGGATAAAGGGCTAAGCTAAAAAAAAAATAAAAACAACGTATATCGTTTACTTTCAAATTTGACTAATAATAGTATAAAAATAATATCAATTTATTTCTTATCATTTTGATTTTCATTTCTCTTTTCATATTTCATTTGTGACTCATCAACATAAAATGAATAAGTAATAACTATTGTTATACAAAATTACGTAAAGCGAAAGAGACTGACAGCGGAAACGGGTGACTGGATCAATACGGCAAGTATTCTAGTATCATTATTATAATGAATCAGGTTAAATCATTGTTACAATAACAATATATTAAATTAACTGGTTCTATATGTAAAAAAATATAATTAATCAAAAATTCGCAAGTTCGCGTTAGTAGTTTGTAGCAAAAAATAACTTTTTAGCCGTTTCTATGATTTCCTCCAACTAAGATACTTTACATGTGAGTGTGAAAAGCGATACCAATGGCCCGTTTTGTCTGACGGGAAGCAAAAATGTTTGAAATCTAAAACTTCTAAATCCCGTTAATTAATTTCAGGACATTATTTTATTATATTCATTAACTCAACTTAAATTCTTATTTAATCATATCACCTTTATTTCACAACTTAATATACGTATTTACTTAACTTTTCTAAAGTACGCCCATATGAGGTATGATGCGTAACTATCAAGCTTCCAACCACTTTTGTTCATTCTCTCGGAAACAAGCATTACTCAGCTAGAACAAACAATATCTTATATACAAATACAGACTACGGGTATTTGTTATCGTATTTACTATGTTATTTTATATTATTTCTACGTAAAATAAATTAAGTTATTTACTTTTCTTTGTAATAAAATTCTTAAAGGTAAAAGAAAAAGAGGCTAAAACATCTTTTACTTTTATAATAATGAATAAAGAAATGTAAAATAAATGTTATTTTTAACTGTGATGGTACATATTGTATATTTTTGTAAGGAAAAAATTACAATGGTCGAATAATATTTAAAAGTTGTTATTTTCAATATCAATCTTAACGATGATGTTCATTAGCATTAGGATAGAGTTAGGACTCTCCGTTTTCGTTTTCATGTTTCGTGTTGCACGTCAAGTGACGGGTACTCAACGTCGCGCATTATTTAATTATTATATAAAATATAAAGCTGATTGGTGGATCAAAATGGATCTAAGTGAAAACATCACTCATACAATTATAATCATCCAATATTTTTTAGCCAAAGATTTCCATGAAGCGAGGTTTTAAATCTCTCTGCGTTCAAATTTTATACGTTTTCTTTAAGTATTAATTACCAAATGAAATATTAAAAAGTCTTTTTAGTGTAATTGTTTTTTTCAATGTACATCTATAATTTTTTATAGGTAAAATACTAATTAATTCTGGATTAATTTCTTGATTCCTGATTAAGCAACTATTAACAATTAATATCAAATTATCATGAACTAGAATTGATTTTTTTAAATATATAAAAATCAGAAGAAAATCTGACTATACAATATACTCGTACCAACAACTTTTACAGATATACAATTATATTTAAATTGAAAAAAACACATGAGATTAACCATGGCCATGTAACATCACAATGCTTTGTTAAGTATAGAACAACCTCTTCAATCGTTACGCTAATGTCATTTTTAAAATGGGTCACTAGTTCACTAGGCACTTAATACATAGAATATATAACATACAGCACGTTTTGTGAATCAACATATATTTGTTTATATTATATACAAGGAAGTTAAATTTATTTAGAGTTATTAGTTATTTAGTGTTGAAGCGGCAAATTGCTGGAATACATAAAAGTATTACAATAAAAACAATTATTTATAAGTTATTACTCCTCTTCTTCTGCCTGGCATTAATCCCAGCCTCTTTTGCCAGGGTCTGCCTTCCGACTGATTGCACTCCACTTTGCTCGGTCTTCTACATCCTCAATGGACTGGAACTTATTGGCTCTCATGTCCTGTTTCACAACGTCCAGCCATCGCTTCTTTGGGCGTCCAGGCGGTCGAACTCCACATATCAAGGCATTTTCTTCTAATATAGTTCTTAGACCGGCGTATAACGTGGCCATACCATCTCAGGCGATGCTCTTGGAGTTTATCTGCTATGTCACGGATCCCCAGGCTACCTCAAATGAATGAGTTGCGTATGCGGTCTGGACCGCGTTACGCCACACATCCACCTCAACATCTTCATTTCCGTAACGTGAAGCTCCTGAGTGTGCCGAGATAATGCTGGTCAACATTCCCTGCCGTATAAAAGAACTGGTCGGATAATGCTCTTGTATATCAGACCCTTGAGTTTGGGCGGTATTCTGCTATCGTTAACCACACCAGTGACCTTCCGCCATTTGGCCCAAGCAGCGCTTATAAGGACATGGACATCGTGATCGATGCCTCCAGACTCATGCATAACGGATCCAAGGTACCTGAACATCTCCGACTTAACGGCCTGCTCAGATCCAATGCGGATAATGCTTGAGTCCGGGTTCCCGCAAGCCATGTACTCAGTCTTCAACACAATCAATTTAAGACCACCGTTCTCAAGCGCACCCTTCCAGGAATACACTTTACGCTCAAGCATCAGTCGATTCTCATCAATGAGTATGTCGGCGCTAGACCAGGGTTTCGTTGTTCAGAGTCCATTTTTCAGAATAAAATAACAGATGGTAGCAATTGGTTTATTCTCGTACAATAGTTAATACAGAATTGATTTATGATACATAATTTATTTAACAGCTGACATTTCTGTTCAATATTCAAAATTATCATAAAGAACTTAACATTGCAAATAGGTTTTATTAATTAAACATTAATTTCAATACTAAATACTTTTTAACAATAAAATCATAAAATGTATATTGATTTGCGCCCATAAGTACTATGTCATCAGCATACATCATCAGCCACGGAGGCTGGTCTTGGATGTGGGCCAAGACAGTATCCAGTATTATATTGAATAAGAACAGACTAAGAGCTGAGCCTTGGTAAACCCATACAGTAATTGTGACGGGCTTAGTATCGCCAACAGCGGTCCTAACCGCAGAAGCGGAATCTTTGTACATATCTTTGATAATTTCCATATAGGCTTCGGGGATCCCTTTGGATCGCAATGTCCACCAGATATACTGACGTGGCACACAGTCAAATGCCTTCTGCAGGTCCAAAAAAGCAACATGCAGAGCTCTCCTTTTTTCCCTGTATGCCTCCATTAAAGTTCTCAAGGCAAAAATGGCATCCATAGTTCCTGATCCTGGTTGAAACCCATACTAAGACTCAGAGATAGTACACTCTTGGCGCAGCCTGAGACCGATCATGCGCTCGAAGAGCTTCATAGTGTGGCTCATAATCTTAACTCCCCTATAACTACCGCAATCTTGAACACTGCCCTTTCCTTTGTGAATAGGGATAATAAAGCTGTGCCGCCACTGGTGTGGCATCGTTCCAGTGTTCAAGATACGGTTAAACAGGTCAGTAAATATAAGCACACCAAGAGAGCCCAGCGATTTCCACGCCTCGATCGGTATGTCATCACGGCCTTTCCATTCTTCGTGTGCCGAAGACAATTACGAGTTTCGTCAAAGGTTATTGGGGCAATAAGTCCAAGGTTAGGAGGTAATTCATGCCGATGCTTATAAGAGTGCTGAGTGTTCAGTAGCTCTTTGAAGTAGCTTCTCCATCTCTCCTTCACAGTGCTATGTTAAGTATATAGTATTTATATGTTATTACTACTGAGTGTAAATCGTGAACTACAGAACTAGTACTACAGAAGCAGCTAATGAACTTAGAGAGAGATTATCGAAGCGTACAGGGAATTTGGTTCAAAGTAAAATACGCACTATGGAGTCAAAAGTGAACAGTGCACAAGGAGGATCACAAAAGTTCAATCGCCTGTTAGTCGAAGAAGCCCTAATGCACCACTTTGGTTTAATAGTAATAGCAAGGAGATTCACAGGGGCCGATGAGGTACTTTTACTTGGAGAGCTAAACCAATTACCTACCCTACATAGATCGAGATAACCTAATATTATAATTAATATCTATGATAAGAACATATAATTTGAGTTATAAAAGAGAACGAACTAAGTACCTGTAGTGTCAATTACATTAAAAAAATACAGAACGTGTTTTACAACGTGTCAGTCTTGATTTTGTTGGTCTTAATATAAAAAAAACACTATGTAGAGACTGATTTATAAACATTACGATACAAAATAAGTTCTTAAAACGTAATGTTTGATTATTTTTATGGTCATCATTTTCTAATATAGCTAATTTTCTTTAAAGTACTAACTTTTATTATTTTTCATCACATGTCTGCACTGTCATATTTATAGGAACGGCTAATTCAATACCATAAAAAATAATTTGTTTATATTATTTTTTCTCACTTTATAAAAAATCCTTTATATTCGATGCTAGATAAGTAATGGGCTGAGTTTGTTACGCATCTTTTTTTTGTCTATGAATTTTACAGTTTATACTCTATAACTTTTATACTCTATGCAGCATAGCCTTAAAAGATTGACACGTGACAGTTTATAACTTACTGATTGCCGTTGTTTTTAAATAATTGACACACACTAAGTAAAGATCAAAAACTAGAGAGAAGAATATTTAGCATTTGGAACCACTATTTATAGCTATTTTTTGTTACTTTATAAAGCATAATATATGTTATGTCATGATTTTTACCTAAAAAGCCGACGGAAAAGACGACTAAGAATTTGTCTCGTATAAAGTTGCATCTTCATACGTATTATTGTATGTATAATTAATTTTTTTTAAGTTTTACAACAATGTCTAACAAAGATATGGAAATTGACGACTATTATGATATTACTTCACAATTAGATGCCAGAGAAATTTTAAGATATTTAAATAACTTAGGAATTCGTAATATAAGTGGAGAAATACTTAAATATTTCATTACTGGTAAGTAGAAATGTTGTTATAATTCAAAATAATAATTTACGGCTTAGGTATTGACAATTTATTGATGAACATTGAATACCTCCTAAATCTGTCATAAATTTAACAAATTATTTATATTAATAAAATCCCCACTGACACCTAACAAAAGTTTATAATATAACTTGTTATTTTCAGATCTTAAGAAGCTAATTAAATATGACTTGCAACACAAAAATGAAGGCCCAAATACTCAAAGTAATAAGTTGGATACAATAGGTCCAGAAAGGCTGCATAGTGCAAGTACATTTTCTTCCAGGACAAGATCAAAAATTCAGAGCTCTAACAATACATGTAACAGATGCTGTCAACCAACTAGAAAGCCCAATAATATTCGTACTACTTATTCAGCTCCAACCTTTAGTAATAATAAACTGGAGGAAAAATCTCCACGTAGAGCATGTTCATGTGTTAGAATTGAAAATAAAAAAGACAAATCAAAAGAACCACCAAAAGCTGTATTTTCAAGCAATAATTGTAAGTTCACCTTAAAAATATAAAAATTTACAAATCTTTAATTGTAAAAGCTTCTATTATAATAACAAAAATACCTATAACATTAACATTGCAATGTAAAACATAAATATTTCAATTACCTCTTTGATACTTAATAATTAATAATAAAAAACTTAATTTTTTTTGTCATTTTTACGGTTTTCATGACTATTATGCAATTGCAGTAATAAAAGTCCCAAAACAAAACTTTAAAAGAAAAAATGACCCTGTTGCTCTATATCACTACTATACATCACTTTGGGCTAAATACAAGCCAAATGTACCAGGAGAAAACAATTGGTCTGATTTACGATGGAATATTAGACAAAAAATGGTTGGCAGTATTTCTTCTCAAGCATCTCATAAAGTAAGGATATTTTTTGTAATTTTAATTATTTATTAAATTTATTATTCTATTTTTTTTTTCATATTTAAATAGTGTTACGATACTTGTACTATGGTACTTTTTGCTAAGCAGTAGATCTTAATGCTACCCTTTACCATATCTTTGCAGGATAATGTAAGTAATGTCTACTTCTTTTAATCAGCAACTTCCCTTCTACTCTTCAATGATCTACCAATATCTTGATGTTTATTTATATTTTTTTAATTTACAGATAATCCTACCAGAAAGTGAACAAATTAAAAGGAGAAAACCACCAACTGGTTGTTGATATATTACAATTATTACATTTTAGGATATTTGTTAATCATAATATAGATTAATAGAAATAAAAGTAAATAAAAATGTATATTTATTTTATTAACACTCCAAACACTATATATATACTACATTATGTTGAAAATTATACTTGATTTAATTTAAATTCTGCTTGCTGTTGAGTAGTAATTGTATTAAGGTTTTGTAGGATTTTTTCTTCAATCTTTTCCGCAGCAGCTTGTGTCAAAACAAGAGTCTCAGTGTTTAAGCATTGAGTATACATTAAGCCCATAAACAGGGTATAATATTTATATGTCCATAGGGATCTGTTGCTACAGTTATATTCCGAGGTGCATAATCAGTGCTAGAACAAAAAAATTATGATTATTTTTGGTATAATAGCATTTTGTATTTAGTATATTATAAAAATTTATTTCATTAATTTATAGTGTTATTGATACAGTTCTTATACACTCAAAACATGTCAATTTATGATAAATGATTAAAAAATTACATTACATTACATGTAATTGTAAACTTACTCATCCACTATCAATACTGAGGGACCCCAATTTCTTTTTTCAATTAAATCTGCTATATATCCTGGCTCATCTGTAGGCAACTCCAAATCCTTCACAACATGAAGGTCATCCTGTGCAAACTTTGCTGATAAGGTTGAAGTAAGTCCATGTATGCGCAGGTGGAATGGAAGCATAAAAAAATGTGTTTTACCAGATCGGGGTCCATGAGCAATACCACCTCCTCTGAATAAGGGGGATCTAATTGAACCATGACGTGCCCGTCCTAAGCCCTTTTGTGGCCATGGCTTTCTACCGCCACCTCTCACTTCACTCCTTGTTTTAGTATGAGCGTATGACACCCATCGAAACTTTTTCTGCCATATTACATTTTGATGTATTATATCAATACGCGGAACTGCAGCATATACTAATGGATGTAATTCGAAGAGACCAAGTTTCTTTTCTTCAATTGAATCAAGATTTTCGATCCATACTTCTCTAGGCTTTGTATACTGTGGTGTAAACTTCCAGTCCTTTTTAGTAATACTTAAATCTTTATTATTGTTCGCAACATTAGCAATAGAAGAACATAATCTAATCTGAGGTAACACCGATATATGTAGATTTTTTATAGCATTTATTAGAGCAGAGCTCATTTTAAGATTGATTGAAATTGTATATAAATATATTTAATGAATTATATTCATGTAACAGTTAGTCGTGAAATTAAATAACCTCACAATTTATCTGTCACAAGCCAAATACGAATTAAACATTTGACAAGTTGATCTTATACAGCTTTACTTAACATAACAGATATACGAAAAGTTCACACAATCAATACTTCTCCTTTTTAAATGCATTAGTATAATCTGGTAAAAAGAAATCATTTAAAGTGCGTAAAAATTACGATTGTAAAGATTATAGAAGTTCATTATTGTTTATTGTATTATGTCATAAAACACATTCTGATGCATGAATGTGAGCCACAAGGTGGTTCACATTACCACGGCATGAAAGGCACAACACTAAACTAAACAAACTATTAATTAATCTTTATAATATTATAATAATAAATGTTTTAATTTTATTTAATTTTATTCTTTTTGAGTCATTTATTCATATTTATTATTAAACTATATACTATATATATTCCTCCGTGTAGTCCGCCATTTTAGCTATAACAAATTAAGCATTTATTTAAATCCTTACAAAAATATGTGTAATTTTATTTATTCCTACACAAGCAACCCACTTTGTTTTCACATGGTACACCCATGGTACACTGACACTACAATATATCCCTTTGTATTTACATACAACGTTTACATTAAAAACCTGAAAATTAGTAATATTCATTTAGTATATTGTGCACATGTTATACGTATTTTATTGTTTTACATATACACCTTCCTCTTGAATTATTTTATGTATTCCAAAATGGGTTAATAAGGTTTAAAGATCTAAGCATAAATATGGATAGACAGCGGGAAGCGAACGAAACGAAGAACTTTGTTTTATACTACATCCCTTGATTTCATCAATTTTAAAAGTTGAAATATAGGTATACTTACGAGAATATGTGGGTAGAATAGGAACATAAATTGTATAAACTTCTCTGTTAAGAATACAGAATACACAACAATTTAAAATGCAACATCTCAAGAAAAGTGGGAAAACCTCATTCAGTAGCACTTAAATAGTAAATTGAAAAAAAATAGACTAAAGTCTAATTAAAATCATGATGCAAATGTAATATTTTATTTAATAAGGTTTTATTAGATTTACAGGAAAGTAAATAAGCTAATATTACTTTTATAAATATGTTTGAAATAATAAAATTCATGAAGAACTAAAGACGATAAGAAATGTAAACCTTGCACAGTGCATTTGCGGAAATTGCTAGGAAGAGTTCGGATTGCGCTGTGAATCCATAAGAATTGCATCCGTTGCATATTTAAATAGTTTTTAATCTCAGTTTGTTTTCGCTCGTATAACGTTAGTACGTTGATTTTTATATATTTATTAGTAGAAACATAACTTGATATTATTATTATTTTTGATAACTATTGTTATTTTTGATTAGATACTATAAAGTACCAAGTAGTAAAAAAATGGTTGCCTGTAAAGTGGGTTTTACGGGCGAAAATTTTACATGACAACGTCTTTTTCTTGGTAGAATATTTATTGATATGAATAATAATTATAATATAAATTGCACAAATTTTAACTATAGAAAATATACTTTGTTTACTAAAACATTGTACATGTGTCAAGTGATACGCGCGGCGGACCGATCATAGTTCGGTGACAGTTGACACATCGTAACGTTACCGGGCGTTACACTTTTTCATGAGTGACTCCGAGCCGCAACCTAATTTAAGACGTTGTCACGTCAAAAAATAATCATAACTTAAATATCAATTACTTGTTGACGTAGTTTGTATGTAGGAGAACGTAGTCATACCACCTTTTTCACCTCGTCCACTGTTATTAATGTCTTATACAAACTCTCCAAGGGGTTACTAGCTCTTGCTTGATATAATATATTATACTTTCATAGAGCCCTTGTACTGCAACAATAGGTTCTAAGTCTGCTGCAATAGGTTTTAAGTGGTTCTAAGAAAAAAAATCGCTCTTATAATCGAAAGCAATTATTAAGTGGGCGAACTAAAAAAAATAGCCCATTTAGATACAAATTGATTTTGAAATACATATTTAAAGTATTTTATTGCAATATATTTTTTGTAAAACGTACACATTTTCTATATAGAAAAATATTCCATTAATGGAACATTAATTAAGGGAAAGCCATATTTAAATACAGCAAACTACATTAAATGACTACAGCAGGTAACTGGGTAGGATAGCAATCTACATTTGTAAAGTGAGGAAATGGGCTGTAACGACCTTTTCGTGTTAATTAATATAAAAATATATGTTTTCAAATTTATTCCAAGTGAAATCTGACCTTTTAAAGGAAGCTTCATTTATTAATTGCTCGCCAGATTTTATTTCGCATTTGTTAAATATAAAGTTAAATTATAGGTATGGTAATTGAAATAATTTTAAAATTACAATGAAATAAAATGGATTGTCAAGACTAACAATGTCTTATCTCATTTTCATTATATTTATTTACAGAGGCGTGAAATTCTTCAGATTACAAAAGCCATTCCTAGTTATTAACTATTACTCTACAAGTTTAAAATATTAATTAAACGTTGTATTGATTTTAAAAGCATTGATTTAAAATGTCTGAAAATAAGAAATGCTTATGAGATGGAATTATAAAGTTCCACAATCTACAGATTCCCTATGTGGATACATTTATTGAAGATTAAATATCCACTGACGTTTAATTGATATTTATATAATGATAGTAATAACTTTTTTGATTAATTGAATTTTCGCAAGGCAATTATTGTCCGACAATTTTATCGACTAACGAATTTTTTGCCCATTGTGACCTGAATTTAAAATAAATGATGTCTTTACCTTTCAAAAATTTCACAATGATAGAAAATATTAGATATTTATACACGCATAGTTGTTATAATTTAATAGAATTAGTATAAACAAATGTTTCGGCGCCAGTCGCCGTGCTAGAGCCCCATGATGGGATATTTTACTAAATTTAAGAAAATATTAATATAATATAAGTAATAGAATTAAAGGACAATTATTCTCATTTGAAATCTTAATGGCAAGTATCTAGTATATTGCTGCGTAACAAAGAGCATTACAAAGTCTATTTTCAAACGAATGCTCAAAGCGAAGTAGCAAAATACCAATTCTAATTGAGTTATCGGTTATATGCACAGCTATTTACAGTTAACAGTATTGAAAGTTCATGTAATATATAATTACTATAGAAAATTTACGTTCTATAACGCTTATTATGTAACTTGGCATTATCGTAACATATTCGACTTCATTATATAGCAACATAGGTATATAGGTATATTCATTGCACCTGGCTTAGTAGAAATACTGAGACAAGAAGAAGAAGATTCTATGTGGTTTACCTAGGTGGTACGCACGAAGATTACGGATATTTTATATTTCTTTTAAATAAAACTACATCCACAGACGCACAGTTGCCCGTGCCTTTTGTTATTTTTTTTAGTAGCTTCACGCTTTATCCCGCATATTGCAGGGTAGACAGAGGGAACTGCAGGAACCATATGAACTTAGTGTTAAGACACTCCGTTGCTAAGTTCTTGCTTTCTCCGTCCCCGCTTTCCGCCTTTTTCGAGGCATTGCGTGCTAAGTGGTGGAACTCAACGCCGCACTTTGCCTAGTTTCCAGAGCGAAGAAAATGGAAATAGAGTGGGAATCGAACCCTCAAATCGTCGCGTTTACAGGCAGACACTTAAGCCTCTGCGCCACGACGACTTTTGTTATTTAACTTTATTTTTAGTTTTTATATATGGTAAAGTTTATTATATATGGTAGTGAATCTGTAAAGTTCCTATGTTATGGATTAGACTAAACAAACAAGATTTATAAAACAGACTTGAAAATTACTATACAATTCGACGGAATACGTTCTGTGAAACTTTAATTATAAAATAGCCTTATTATTTTATTCGTAAATTTACAATTAAAGTTGTCCTTTTTTTATAACATATTAAATTTCAATTCGAAAGCCAACGTGGCCTTTTATTCGAATATAAATACACAATTCAATTCAATCAACTTTTTAGTTATTTCAATGAATTTTGTCGAGGTTTTCATTTATTGACATGAAAGAGTAAGTGATTGGGATAAGCTACCCCACTGTTGTTAAGCTCTTTGAAAAAGATGCAACACAAATAAAGAGATAAAATATTTTACCAGTTTCATATTATTTAAGTTCGAAAATGTTACACTTTCGTTAATATCAAATTGTATTGGGTACTGGTTTTTATTGTTTTGAGTTATTTCTTTACCTTTATTTCTGTACATATTTAAACAATTTTTCTTTATTATTAAAATTTAGTTAACACTACCGATACTTGGTCTGTACCAGGGCTGTAGACGGGCGGAGCCGCGGACGTACGTTAGTAAAAAATAATTATATTACCGTAAAATGGGGGGAATAGGGTCTAGGGGGTGAATTGGGACAAACCTCAAGTTTTATTTGCGACTTTAATCACACATTTATGTTACGTATTACATTATGTGGTAGGTTTTAAATTTGAAGCTTGCAATATTTTTTCTATAATCTGGCAACAATTAGCCATCCTGTCAAAAGTATTTTAAAAAAAACGTACTTCAAAACATTGGGTCAAAGTTGAAATTTGCTCCTTAAAACATTTTAATTTTCACTGGTATTTACTAGATTTGTACAGAAGTTAAGTTTCAACCGTTATTTTCAGTTGTTTGGGAACGGATTAAGCTATAATATAAGTGGTATAATCTTATTGTTTTTCCTATAATTTAACAAATTCTCACTAAAGTAGAATTGAACAATAATTGGGGGGACAAGGGTCGAACTATGGGGCCCAAGGCCTGGGTGAATAGGGACAAGTGAGTTTTTATAACTTTTTTTGATGTTTTTTTTTAATAAATTATTTTTAATGCATTATAAATGAAAATTTAAACTACCGGAACCATTATGATATCCATTTTATTACTATATCTACGAAAACAACGATAAAAATCAATGTCAAACTTGAAAAGTGTCCCGATTCCCCCCATTTTACGGTACTGTTAATATATAGGTACTATATAAAATTAGTATTAATCATATCAAAATCCTTACATTACAATAATATAATGTAAGAATTTTGGTATTATTGAAATATATTTATTTGGTACAATAAATATTCCTATAAACTATACATATATAATTTACTAAAAAATAAGATCGAGAAGGTAAAAATAAGCTATAGCTTATTTTTCTCTATAGTGCAAAAGATTTCGCGTTTTTCGTGTCTATCTTTAAATTATACTCTATATTGTTTTTGATCGTTGATATGTAGGTACTTATAGTACAGGTACAGCGCATTATTGTAAGTGCATCGGTTATAGGTTAATTTCGTTGTAGGTTTATGTAACTAGGAGGCTAGTTTATGTAATAATATAAGTAAAAATGTCCACCATGACTAGCAACAATGCTAAAAAGTTATTTCTAAATATAACAGACATAAGATAGGTAATCTTTTACGTATTTTTTCTTTGACTCATATACCATCAAAAATCAGGCTAAGTGTTTTATGTTTAGATCATCATCACTAAATCAATTGTCATATTAGTTCGATCTCCGTTTTTAATTCGGTTAGAATCCCAGATGAAATAATTAAAACAATATAAATATGATCATTCCCTTGAGTAGTTTAAATTCGAGATAATTGCTTTACAATGACGGTCCCACTACGCAATGTTGCTCCTATTTAATTATGATCTTTATTTTTTGCATTTTCTTTTTATATTAGCATACCTATTGTGTGCGATACTAAATATTTTTTTACATTAAAACTACAATGTGACCATAGCGGACTATTGTCGGCCACAATTACTGTGACGTGATTTCAAAAATTTATTGACTCCATAGTCAGTAATAATTATTTATTACTGACTATGGAGTCTTTTAAAATGGAAAAGAAAATTTTTATATCCAATGAAAACGCTTCCGTTCCGCAAGATAACGTCGCATTTGTTCTTGTGGCGCTTATTTCCTGTAATCACATGTACGAATGGACGAACGTCAAGTTTTCTATGCGTTATTTATCATTCTGCGACTTCAACTATTTTCTGAAGTAAATGAATAAAAGGTAGTGTGCAGTACCAGAATATATAAATACTTATTAAAACACTTTAAAATACTGACAAGTGTTATAAAGAAAATCAAAATTCGTCAAAAGTAGTTACAACTTGCATTACTTTTATACTATTATATCACTACAAAATAAAATTTAAACTTAAATTAGTATGTAGAGAAAAACACACAAAGAAAGATTCAATTTCAACTATTTTTATATAGAATACTTTTATACTTCTTTCATACGGAAGTTATAATAATAGTAATAATTCTTTATTGCATTCATTGAATACTATATATTATCTATATAGTTATTATTTTAATAACAATGGCAACACTTTATGTAGAATTTAAATCATATTAAAAATATAATAAATTATAATAAAAATAAATTACAGTAAAAATAAGCAATATTTCGATTTATAATACAAAAACTAAAAAATCCAGTGCAAGAAGCAATTATTTTTACCATCGATCTTTCATGTTTTTCTCTATTGATCATTGACAGCAAGTCAAAGTCAGTCACGGTATTAATTAAAAATAAATGAAATGAGTTCTAGATAGGTACTGTTTTTAGGTTATATATATTATATTTAATACAAACCATAAGATAAATGAAAAATATTATTATTTAATAGAAACAGGTGTAAACAAAAGTAATAATATTGACTACAAAAATGTTAGAAAACTTTTATCCCTAATAATAACCATGTTTCCTAATTTAGTGAACATGTAACAACGAAGGTTCATTAAATGAGTCTATAAGCTATTGTGTTATAGAAATATAAATTATAGGCATAGCTATAATCAAACATCTTTATAATTTTATCTTTAATGTTTAACTTCATTAAATATAATAATGCTTCATCTATTTGTTTTTAATTATGTTCAACATGATAACATAATAAACATTAGATAAGTGGTTACTGTTACAAAACTTTCACAATTTTGTGACTTTAACATAGATTTAGGTGGTGAGAAGGTTCTCTTTTTATATACCTATTCAAAGTGTCTGTTGAAAAAAGTATCAATTTTAGTAAATATTAATTCAATTTTCGTTGCTAGTTGTTATACGTTTATTACGACAATTTAAACTGGTAGTTACAGAGTGTCAAGTATATGTAACATAAGTATAACGCGTCGCGTACATATTTACGATAACGCAGTCAGTCAGCAGCCGAGATCGAATTAGTACTCGAAAGTAGAACTATAGCGGCGAATACAAACAGGGAAAATGTCGAAAGATTACAAAAATAACATTGCCGTTGCTAATTTTGTTGAATACCTCAGAATTCCAAGTGTCCAACCTGACATCAACTATGGTAAGCTAATATTTTTTACTCATGTATTTATTTTTTAAAAATGATTGTAATAATATATAAATGCTTATTAAAAATAAAATCTATCGGATTTTGGTTACAATGTTGCTTTTTCGTTCATGGTACTGTGTAAATTACCTGGAAAATAATATATCTGAAACTGTGACATATTTGAGAGAGATTTAATGTTCTGGAAGTACATGCAATCATTTCCTCACACGCCTCACATATTTATGGGTAGCATATTGTATGTAGGGCATTCTAAATATTTAATTACTTATTAACACATGTTATATCGAATTTGGGTCCATAATGACCCAGAAACGCATTGTAAAACAGCGTATAGCTACAAACTTGATAGCCGTAGGTTCAACCCCTCTTAAGGATTATCATTAAACTATTTTCGTTTTATGATTTACAAGGTCGAAGCGAAAGCTAAAAAAAATTAAACCTTTTTTTCGATAAAAGCGAATGTAATGTAGTTTTACGTCACATAATCTAGAGTTTTAAATAAAACATATAATGTTATCTTATCATTTGTAAAGGTGTAAAAATTTTCGTCGATATCACCCAATTTATGTTGTGAGAAAATGATAAATTTGTTTGACCTTCATTTACCGTATTAAATAATATAATATCAATAATTTTACTCAGTTCATATTATCTCTATACCTATATCTTTTCTATACCATTAAAAACATAAACTGTTACTTTATTTAAGATACTTTTTCATTTTTATGATAATAATGATCCTAAGAGTAAACAGGAATAGATGATCCAACGGAGAGGTAGAATTAAGGACAATATATGGCCCCTCGAGAAGGGTGACAAATATTCCCTTTCCGTTGTATCAAAGACGGCAACCGCAGGTATTTTAGTGAGGAACAATCTCACGAAATTTGATCCTCCCAAAGGAATAGATATCTTTCGAAAATTTCTTCTCTGGAATCAAAATAAAATCTCAAAATATTTCGTCTTGATAGCGTAAGCAGTTGATACTGTGCCACAAGACATCATAAAAATATTATCAAAATGAAAATATTTTTTGTAGACGTCTATAGCTTTTCATTAAATTATCTGTTGAAAAGAATCTATTTATTTATTATTTATTACTTTTGTGTAAGGAAAAAATTTGGAAACTTCGCAATGTATATAAAACGTATTTAAGATTTTACAATTTAAATAAAAAATCTTAAATGCGAAAATCCGTTTTCAAAAATGTTCTGATAACATTTTTCCTATAACCTTATTGTTGCCCAAAAAAACTATATACAATATTTCAACTGTTCACGCACTGTAGTTTGTTTATCAATGTTTACCAGGTTTTAAACAGTTTTACATAGGTTACATATGCAATTAGATACGTTAAAAGTAAGTGGTTTTTAAGTTTGGCGTCTATGACTTACGACCATAGACATTTACAACTATTTTATATTACACGGCTGCCGTAGGTGAAAAGTAGAACATTATTTATAGCACTTGTCTTTTTTGATATTTACCTTGGAGTTCCTACTACTATATATCCTGAGACAAGTTCGTTCTGACACACACACACATAGTGGATTAAAATCGGATGTTGCTGCCTAAAAATGACATTTTTCGGACTATACTAAGCAAACTACAGCAACTTTTTTGTTTCAGTTACTTGATCTCGTTATAGAGTAAAAAAGTAACGACAAAAAGTTTATAGCTTTTGGTACGTTGATTACAAATAATTTTTTTCTGTGCTCAAATAGACTATAGTATAGGCCTGTGTATTGGATATTAATTTCAGCTTCTACGCGATTTTGAGAAAAAAATCTAGAGAGACAGGACAGTTGAGAATAAATATCTAGTGTTAATATTTTTCTTTTCATTTTGAAATACAGAATACTAAAAGTATGTTCACATAGTCACCCCAGTGCGTGCTGTAATTTTCCACTTGAACAGTTTATAGGTCTTATCAAGATTTAAAGGCACCAGCCCTCCATATACACATCCAGGATTGACGCACGCTCTCAATCAGTTTAAATTGACTAACAAGGAGATATAACAGTACATTGACAATCGTTGTCATTGTCTCACTAAGCATGCTAATAGATTAATATTATACTCTAGAACGCATGATAAGTTATAATGATTATTTACAGTTGGCATGATTTGTGATATATTGAGGACTATTTCTCATATATTGTTAAAGTATATATCCTGTTGTTATTGTTGCCCACAACCATGTCGCATTATGACATTTGCCATTATGTCCGTTAAAATAGAAAGACGTAGTTGCTAGCAAAGTAGATGAAGGCTAAGCTGTTACACTGGAAAGAGGCTTAGTTGTAAGGCGTACCATGGACGTTAAAAGATATAAATACCAAAAAAATATATGAATATACATGGACGTAGCTATTTCGTACATTTTTTAGGGACCTGGCCCCCAGTCAGTCAAAACGACATCTACATTTCAATTATCTATTCTGTTCTACGGTAATGGCATTTCGAACGTGCCAGTTGAGCACAATTTACTTTGCCTATGTAACTTAAGTGAAGAACAATTAAAAAAAATAATAATTTCAAAAAATATATTATTAAATTGTCATAAATATTATCGATTATTTCTATTATTAGTACTTTCATTCATTTGTACCTATTAAATTTATGCTACTAAACCTTCTAAGGTGGGCATCAGACGACTCTGGGGGTGGACACCTGAAGCCCTCCCTATCTCTTCGCTCACGTACCAAAATTTGTAATTTAATATACTAACTTTGTCAATATTCAAATTAAGTTGAAATAATTTTATTACTTTAATAGGTACAGCAATTAGTTAATATACTAATGAGTGTCATAATGAATTAATTATCAAAGTGGGTTCGTAATTTATGTAGGTATAAACAGAACGCATATTACACTAAACTTGCATACGCTAGTGCAGACAGTGCTTTAGCTACATACTACTGGAACAGTGTCAAAATTTACAAGTGCCTGGTAAATGTTTGATTCCCGCTTAAGTCAACTATATAATTAGCATAGAAAGTTGAAGGCTTTATTATTTTGGGTTAGTTTACTTCAACCAAGGTACAAAAGCTTAGATTTTTAAGAGTTGACCGAAACAATTGAAAAGTCGGTTACAAAACTGCTTTGTGTAGACATATGTGTAAGAAAATAAAAAAATATAGAATTAATTTTTTAACTTTCTATGTTAATTACTTTTATAAATATCATTATGTATACTTTTAATAATATCACAAGCTTGTAGAGTTTGTGTAAAGACACAAAAACTAGTGTTTGTTCATATATGGCAACCCCGACTAGTTTAGAGTCTTGTGCGAACACCCCGCGCGAGCGGTCAGTAGTAGTTACTAGTAGTTATCGAGAAGTAGTAAAAGGGGCACGTGAGACGGCCGACGCGAGCGCACGTCCTTCCTGAATCGATATATTAATTAGCGGTGTGATTTTCCCTCAGCCTTATTTGATTTCCCTTTTGTGTATTCCCTCTTGATATTGAACCTGACAAAGACAAACCTACAAAAGATAATAGTGCAAGTAACCCCTAGTGAAGAAGACTCAAGTGAAACATTCCATGGCGGCCGGGAACAATCAGTGTTTGTGTTGTGAATCATGAAGATAAGGTACTGTACAATTTCTATTATCCTAAAACCGACTATAAAGTAAATAATTAATAAATAACCTCCCCCTCAGCACGCTTCCACAAATGCGGCACATCCTACCCTCCACTATTCAATATACATTTTCTGGTAGCAGAGCGTAGTTTCACTATATACTATATACAATTTCTGGTAGCAGAGCGTGGTTTTAATCCCTCTGAGTCCCCCTGATTATAGCGTGGTTTTCATCCCTCTGGGCCCCCTTAATCAGAGCGTGGTTTTCATCCCTCTGGGCCCCCTTAATTAAAGCGTGGTTTTCATCCCTCTGGGCCCCCTTAATTATAGCGTAGTTTAATCCCTCTGAGTCCCCCTGATTATAGCGTAGTTTCATGCCCCTGAGTCCCTTTGATTACAGTGTTATTCTCCTGTTTTGGTATTTTGGCTCTTAATTTGGTACCTAACGCATAATTACAATATAATTTGATTTCCTAACCTTTTAAAACGTGTTCGCATCGAGTTGTTTAAAAAATAATGTTATATGAAATTTTATACATATAATATAATTGTGTAGGGTGAATGTATAATGTGTAAAATATATAAATAAATATTGAATATAATTTTATATATTAAATACAAAATATAATAAATACACATAATATGGTTACATATATTTTATAATATTACGCCTATACGTTATTACCTATCCCGTTTTAAATTATAATTGAAGTTAGTTAAAATATTTTAATATAATTTCCTTAAAAAACTAACTTACTTTAAAATATTATCCCTACACTTTTATTGTTACCCTTTTTTTTATTTTTATTTAAATGAAGTTTAAGCCTTAATTGTAGTCATATTATATATCATAGTATTTTATTATATTGCGATATAGTAGATTGCCGACTCGACGCGTAACTGGTTTCTTATCTCGCCAGATGTTGTGGATTCATTGTTTATTACGAGTTTATTATTTTTTTAATATTTTAGTTGAGTTATTTGTTTACTTGATTTCTGATTTCGCCCGTTGGTAGTGGGTTCATTGTTTATTACGAGTTTATTATTTTTTTAATATTTTAGTTGAGTTATTTGTTTACTTGATTTCTGATCTCGCCCGTTGGTAGTGGGTTCATTGTTTATTACGCGTTTATTAATTTTTAATATTTTACTTCAGTTATTAGTTTACTTGATAATTTAAAATGGCTACTCATGATGAAACAGTAAAATGTTCCTTATATACGGAAAGCGCAGAATATAGAAAAAATATAGGTGTGGTACGCTTTGTTTCCGATTGGATTGCCGATACCTCGGAACTTCTTGGCACTTCTGAAATACCTAGATTATTAGTTAGGTTCAAGGATTTAGATTCTCATTGTAATTTATTTGTAAACGCGTCCTCAGTGCTCCTGGGTGGGTTAGACCCGGCTATCGATTACCAAGAAATTAGTTATGTAAAAAAAGAAGTGCGTTTAGTAAATAAGAAAATAGACGACCTCCGGGTGCGTCAGTTAGAGTTGTGCCCACCTGCTCCCATAGTTGATCCTGTCATGGCCAGTATACCCGTACGAATGAGTAGTAAAAATATTACTGAGCGAACTTCTTATAATAGATTACCTGATTTACCTATCCCTAAGTTTGATGGACGTCCTGACTCCTGGATAAGTTTTATTGATCAGTTTGACAGTGTAGTAGATTCCCAACACCATTTAACCCCTACAATGAAATTACAGTACTTGGTTGGATCCTTAGCAGATGAACCTAAGCGGTTGTTGCTACATTTAAAAATTGAAGAAGGCAACTATGAAGTTGCTCGTGAGTTGCTGAAACAGCGATATCACAATACACGGGTTCTTGCTGATACCTACATAACCCAGATACTTACCCTGCCGGAGATTTCGAATAAATTTACAGGTTTGCGCGCGGCCTTCTTGAACCCCTTGTTAACTGCCTATCGCTGTTTAGAACGTTTAGAGTTACCCGTCTCCTCATGGTCTTATATGTTAGTACATATATATGTTTGACTAAGCTTCCCTCTGATTTGAAATCCCGTTTTGAGCGTTTTTATGGCGGTGACGCTGATGAATTACCTACCTTTAAAAATCTTACTACCTTTTTGGAAGACGAATGTCGTCACCATGACAACGTTGGCAACACCTCCCTTGTAGATTCTAACCTGACGAAATTTAAAAGTACTGTACCTAAACATACTTACTTTGCGGCTCCTCCCTCCCCTATATTAGATAATAGACAAAAAATGTTACCTGTAATAAATAATAGTAAAAAATGTTACCTGTGTGCTTCCTCTTCCCATTACCTCCGTGAATGTCCCGAATTTAGAGCTATGAATCCTAGAGAAAGATCGGGATTTGTAAAACATTCCCGGTTATGTTATAGGTGTTTGGACAAACATTCAATTCTTATGTGCAAGCGGGACTACAAATGTTCAACCTGCGGTCGCTCATCCCATCACACTATGCTATGTTTTAATGATTCCCGTAACCCAATGTATCCCACCTCATCCAATCGCATTAATAATTATAATTCCAAATTTAATAAACGCAATTATCCGCATACCTGTCCTGCTTCTACTCGCGGTCCCCATATGGGCGGGGGCCAGCATAAGAAATATTCCCCTTCGCAACTCCAGCGCTCCCCCCAACGACATTCCCAGAGAGCTTCTCCCCCCAGAGAAAATGCTCCGCCCCAACCTAGACAGGTTGAACATAATATAAGATATCGTGATAATTCCTATAATAGAGAAGATAGACCCACATAGCTAGATACTTGTATTACTCCCCCTTCCCCTTGCCTGAATATCTCACCCAATTCCCTTATATTATTGCCTACTGTTAAATTACACGTTAAAACTGCTAGTGGCTATTTTATTGAAGCGCGTGCCTTATGTGATACCGGTGCCCAGGGCTGCCTCATTACAACCGATCTTGTTGTTAACTACCTCAATTTGACCATCTCCCCCTCCTGTGCCCCTGTACGTGGCATAGGTAATATTCCTTTAGTGGTTTCCCGTGGTTCTATTTCCCTGTGTTTTAAACCTTTGTATAATTCCTTCCCTGAGGTGTCAACCTCTGCTATGGTTATAGATGTGATTGCCGGTACGCATCCTGAGTTTGAGTTCCCTGAGTCTGTGTTTTTTCCTAATAGTGATTTTTCCCTTGCTGACCCTACCTATAATAAGCCTGGCCCGATAGATATACTATTGGGTGCTGACGTGTTCGGCGCGCTTTTATTACAAGATAAAATATTTAACTTTAACGGCCTTACTGCTTTATCTACAATTTTTGGTTATATTATTTGCGGTCCAGTCGCTGCCGATTATGGTGAATTAGAGCCCCCCATGACTGGAATATCCTTACCTGTCTCATCGAGAAATTCTGGAAAGTTGAAGAGACCCCTCAACCTATGATTGCTTACCCCTTAGATAACGATAGTGAGATTTATAAATAAAACCCGAAACTTACCCGTTGAGCTATCTGTATCCTTATCGCGTTAGCGCTTAGCGTTTCCTTGCGGTCTTCTCTAAGACGACTCTCACTCTTTCTTGACAAAGAAGGAATCATCAGAGTCGGTGGTCGTTTATGAAACTCCTTTAACATTCGAGGAATTAACTACAATTTTTGCTAAAATTGAAGCGGTATTAAATTCCCGGCCGTTATGTCCCTTATCTAATGACCCTAACGATCTAGAAGTTTTGACGCCTGGTCATTTTTTGATTGGCCAACCTCTTAGTGCTTTGCCGGAGTATCCCTATAACAATGTAAAAATTAATCGTTTAACCCGTTTTCAAGTAGTGCAACAGATAACTCAACATTTTTGGTCGCGGTGGCAGTTAGAGTACCTATACACTCTGCAGACTAGGCAGAAGTGGACTGATCCAGTGAATCCTCCAACAGTAGGCGAGCTAGTCCTCATAAAAGATGATAATTTACCCCCTTTACAGTGGCGACGTGGTCGCATTTCCCAAATTTATCCTGGTAAAGATAGCGTTGTGCGTGTGGTCGATGTTAAGACATCGACAGGTATCCTAAGGAGAGCCTTAACCAAATTAGTTCGTCTACCTATTAGTTAGCTACTCCCATTATCTCGTAAACATTAGATGTTTAGGGCGGGGGCTATGTTTGTTCATATATGGCAACCCCGACTAGTTTAGAGTCTTGTGCGAACACCCCGCGCGAGCGGTCAGTAGTAGTTACTAGTAGTTATCGAGAAGTAGTAAAAGGGGCACGTGAGACGGCCGACGCGAGCGCACGTCCTTCCTGAATCGATATATTAATTAGCGGTGTGATTTTCCCTCAGCCTTATTTGATTTCCCTTTTGTGTATTCCCTCTTGATATTGAACCTGACAAAGACAAACCTACAAAAGATAATAGTGCAAGTAACCCCTAGTGAAGAAGACTCAAGTGAAACATTCCATGGCGGCCGGGAACAATCAGTGTTTGTGTTGTGAATCATGAAGATAAGGTACTGTACAATTTCTATTATCCTAAAACCGACTATAAAGTAAATAATTAATAAATAACCTCCCCCTCAGCACGCTTCCACAAATGCGGCACATCCTACCCTCCACTATTCAATATACATTTTCTGGTAGCAGAGCGTAGTTTCACTATATACTATATACAACTAGATAAACTTAAGGACTTCTGTTTCATATAGAAGATAGATATATAAGATAGATAGATAGATATATATATATATAAGGCTAAGGCTACGGTTTTCAAAGTTGATTACGTCACGTAAGTGCTTACATCATTACACATAGTAATGTCTTTAGTACAACGTTTTATTGAAATTATTCTTTTTAATCTATTTTATTCAATTGACCAACAAGAAATAAAATATTCATCTTTATTTTGTAGGTGTTTGTTCATTATGTTTATGTGTTACCCTAATGTAAGGACAACTAAGTGTATGTATCTGAACCACGGCACTATCCACTTTAATCTACTATACAAATATTTATACCTTTCCTGTTTGTATGGAAGAAATGGCTAATTAGCTTTTACATAGTTACGGTGTATCTCACATAAAATATTATATGTAACAAAATGCAACATATAAATTCTATAATATATAACATACAAAATTCTATTATTTTTTTGTACTTTATGATCTGACTCCATCCCCATAATTCTGGATCATAAGTATAGGATATAGATTCTGATTACGCGGCGATTTTCATTACAGCGAAAATTAAACATACTTATATCTTTTGATTGCGTCTATATAGAAGTTATTATTTCTGTATTCCATAGGACTAGACTTGAAAAATTGGTATTATTATCAATTACATATAACCATACGATCTCGATAAGAATGGTCATGACAGACGGAAAGACAGTTCTTTTTTTCATTTTGTAGTACGAAAAAAAAATTAATAAAACATATTTTTATTGCTTTCCGTTTTAACCCGCCCAATAAAAATGGAAAAGAAAAACCTATCTTCCCCGAGTGGGAACAGAACCCACAAGTCGTCGTGTTTACAGGCAGATGCAGCGCCTCTGCGCCACGACGGTCCACAATAAAAATATTTATATTATAAATAAATCCCTTTATTTCCAGAACAATGTTCCAATTTTACAAACACTTATTTAATAACACTACTACAATTAAAATCAACAAAAAAAAACTAAAGAAAAGTAAAACAAAAACCTTAATTTAAAATATTTTTATCACACAATAAACATTAGCACACTCCTTGATAATTTGTGTGTATTCTGGACCAATGCTCTAACAAATATCCTACATTAATGTTCGAACATGCCTTAACTAAAGTTTTTTTTTTTAATTATAATATTATTTACTTTTAGATGAATGCGTAAAGTTTCTTAAAAAGCAAAGTGAAAACCTTGGCCTGGAATTCAATGTATATGAATTAGTCCCAAGGAAGCCCATTGTTGTTTTGACATGGGTAGGGCAGAGCCCGTCGCTGCCGGCTATATTGCTAAACTCGCACATGGATGTCGTACCAGTTTTCGAAGTAAGTATCTTTAATAATATCTCATATAAGTATAAATATACCTAATCGCCCTTCTACCGTTATAATTTTTTTGAAGTTTCACACTTAGCGGTGGTAATAGAGGAAACTGCAGTAGTAATCTACTATTTATACACCCGGTTTTCTGTGTTCCACTTTTTCGGGGCATTTCGTGTTTAGTGACGGAAGTCAACGCCGCGCTTGCCTAGTTGCCAAGTTGTTGGTAGGTCTTGCTCAAATACTCTGTATAAGACAAAAACAAAGTATAATTGTTTGTATCTTGTAATACCGTTGACTTAAAATTTTTTTTTTTCTGTACTCTAAAGAATATTACCTAATCCTTTAAACCTTTGACTTTGAGTAAAATGGTCTTTGCAAGTTTGTAGATTACTGTGTGTGTGATATGTATGTGACAGATGAACCACAAAGTGATTCTATAAATATATATTTCGCTTTTCCCTTTTAAGCTAAAAATAAATTCATGTCATTTAACACGTACAATAGTTTGTCATAATATAATAAAAAAATATGAATATATTTAAATATGCTCCTACAGAAATAAAATTATTTAACTTTATTATGTAAAATATATGTATTGTAAAACCGTCAAAAATGAATGTGTATAAATTTAACAAAAATTATTATTATGTGTTGCATGCATGGCCCGTCGTGGCGCAGAGGCATATCGTCTGCCTGAAAACGCGACTGTTTGTGGGTTCGACTCCAATTCGAGGAGATGATTTTTTTATTTCCATTTTCTTTGTTCTGAAAACTAGGGAAAGCGCGACGTTGAGTTCTGCCACTCAACACTCAATGCCTCAAAAAAGGCGGAAAGCTGGGACGCAGCAGTAGTGTCTTAACAGTAGGTTCATATGGTTCCTGCAGTTCCCTCTGCCTACCCTGCCATGTGCGGGATAATGCGTGAAGCTACAACATATACGATACAATATAAAAATATACGTATTACCTAGAGGCTTGATAGCGCTTGATTGACTGTAAAAGCTCAATCCGCGGTACTACACTAGATTTTCTTTGCAGGATAACGCGTGAAAAAAAAATACCTTCGCTAAGAGAAAAGGGTTAATCCGGTTAAATTGTTTTATCCGGTTAAATTTCTTTGATTTTCGCGATGTTTATACATTGTAATTTATAAACATCGTGAAAATCAAAGATCTTACTAAGGAGGTTAAGGTTTCTTTATCTTTTTTTGTCTTCACGCTTTATCCCTTACGTGGCAGGGTAGGCAGGAACCTAGTATTAGACACTATTGCTTAATCCCTTTTTTCTCCGTCTATTATTGTTTTGTCAATTGCTCGCTACACCATGTCGACAGATCTATATTATTTTTACTTTTTGTTTCAGAATAGTTGGACATATCCGCCGTTTAGCGGCCATATTGATGAAAATGGTAAAATATTCGCCCGTGGTTCCCAAGATATGAAATGCGTAGGCATTCAATATTTGGAGGCTGTGCGGAAATTGAAATCCTCAGGAATCCAATTAAAGCGAACTCTACACATTTGTTTTGTTCCGGGTATGAAATAAGAGCAAACAAATGATTTTAAAACACTGTTGCTGCTGTAAATGAGAAATTCTTTTTTAAAAAATAAACTTAAATTTATAATTTTTAGATGAAGAGATCGGTGGCCACGACGGTATGGAAAAATTTGTACAAACAGACAGTTTTAAAGCTTTAAACATTGGATTTGCATTGGACGAGGGTATGGCCAACCCTGGCGAAGAGTTCATAATATTTAATGGAGAACGAAGCATTTGGCGTGAGTGAGGATTACATTTTAATTTTTTATTGATTGACTGATATCTTAACAAAACTTTGAAATTCAACCGCTGAAAGACTTAGTTGTTTAGTGATAAATGTAATATAGTCTACTAATTAGTCTCATCGCGTCGAATAAAACTAGTACAAGTATATTGTCCTATAAATTTATCTTGTATATATTCTTCTATCATATTGTAAATCTCTATATAGTGACATTATTTTCTAACATTATTCATATTTTTATTGTATACCAAACGAACTACTAGTGTTTACTCACAGTTTCGCCCGCTTTGACTACTACTAACAATCTATCTATTGCTGAAACTGCAATAAAATTCGTTGCACATGCAGTTTTATAATTCATGTAATTTTATAGATAATATATATAAAGCCATGTTTATTTCTCATATAATTTTATAACATATATTTTTGTTTAGAACTGCATATCATATGTACGGGACAACCAGGTCACGGATCACTTTTGTTGCCCAACACCGCTGGAGAAAAGGTTTAAAAAATTATAATTATAACAATTTAAAATGATTTTAATTTGAATGTGATTTATGTCTTCACACTGAATCCCACACATGGCAGAGTAGGCAGAGGAAACTGCAGAACCCATAGCAACCTAGTGTCAAAACACTCCGTTGCTTAGTTCCTGTTTTCTCAGTCCCTTCATTCCGCCTTTTTCGCGGCATTCCGTTTTGAGTGGCGGAAGCTCAACGCCGCGATTTTTGCCTAGTTTCCAGAGCGAAGAAAATGGAAATAGAAAAATTCATTAACGTTGATTTAATATTTTCAGATTCGATATATTATTGACAAATTCATGGACTTGAGAGAAGAACAGAAAAATATTCTTAACAGCAACCCCAAAATGACTATTGGAGACGTTACTACGATTAATATGACACAACTCTATGTAAGTATTATATATATGTTAGTTCTATATATTCCTTTTTTTATGGCTTTCCAATCGTGCCAGTTAAGCATTCACTTCACCAAAGTCACGTTGAATGGAAAACACACAAAGGAGATAGTAGTTCTATATATATGTTGGCATTAATAAAAAAAATCGACTCAATTTTGGAAACACTTTTCACTTGCTTTGGCTCGCTATCAAAGTGAGAGAATGAAAATAATTTATATTTTTAATCTGTACAAAAAATTCAGGGCTTACGTGTTTAAAGCGCTGTCTTGAATAATACATAATATGTGTACCTTACATCAACTTAATTAGCTGAAGTAGTTCATTAAGTTGAGCTTTGAAATAAGATCCGCATTTTGATAGTAAAGTAAGAAAATTGTATACATTTGCAATCTTTTATAGAATAATTTTAATTTATTTAATCCTTTTTATAATTTTTTTTTCAAGCTGCCCATTTACTAAGATGACAGTAAGTATTATTAGCCTAATAAGCTATTAATGAAACGTAACCAGCCTAACTTTCATAATTAATAATTAATATATATTTTATAATGTATAAATACTTTTTGTCGCTTTGACAAAAAGTATAATAAGGAATAATAATAAATTGATACTGTTGATTAGTTCTAAATCACTATATGAACAATTAGTGCACAATTGTATATACGTACACTCAATTGTATATAGTATGTACAATCAACTAAGCTAATACAAGCCAGTGACACAGCTGACCAGATTCTGTGCGCTCAGATGTGACATACTAACCGCAGTGACCACATACATAAAATAGAATGTAATTGTTAAAGTATGTAGTTGTTAAATCATTTAAATTTTCAACTCCTTTGAGTATTGCATTATAGTAGGCTGGTAAGAAATGAAAATATTTGCAAAAGTAACAAATATAATTTATATTATTTATTTGTCGTAATTGGAATAACAAATATCATCTGTTTCATGGCACAAGTCAAAAATATTTAAGATATATGAATAAAAGATTTTTGAATTATATCGTCACCATAAACTACATGTTCATAGTTTTCCATCCATTCCAGTCGGAGTTACTGATTAATTAATACCTAAAAATATTTCTGAAACATAAAATTCAGTATACTGCATTGATAAAATTCATAAAAAGAGGTTGTACTGTGTAATACGAAACACCTTGTATCAAATTACTAGGAAAATTTTTACTACAAAAAAATTGGAAATACAACGAGATACAAATGACACAATTCTTATAAATGTTCACAAAAAAATACAAACAAACATGGCTAAATGGACACGTCTATACCTACTTTATTGTATAGATTATTTTATCTTTATTATAAAATTAATAATCCTTCTAAATGTATTACATTATAAATTAAGTTAACAATCCTTTAACAAGTTTAATATTAATTGGACATTAATATATATTGAAGTTATTCGAATTGAATTTATTTGAAATTTTAGTTCTAATCGATTCGAATAAAATGAAAATTCGAATGTAAATAACGGAATAATTTTACCATTATATAATCGAATTTATTAAAATTATGTTTTAGTTATAAATGTTGATTTAATTAGTGTATATTTAGGTGTAGAAGTTGCTGTAGCTCTAAAGTTAATCTGAAATGGAATAATATTTACATCTTGATTTAATATTCTAGGGTGGAATACAATCGAATGTAGTTCCGGAAAAGTTGACGGTTGTATTTGACTGCAGATTGGCCGTCACTGTAGACCAAGTGGAGTTTGAAAAAATGGTAAGTATATCTTCACGCTTTATACCGCACATGGCAGGGTAGGCAGAGAGAACTGATGTAACCATAGTAACTTAGTGTTAAGACGCTTCGTTGCTAAGTCCCTGCTTTCTCCGTTTTCGCTTTCCACCATTTTGAGACATTGCGTGTTGAGTGGCGGAACTCAACGCCGCGCGTAGCCTCGTCTCCAGAGCGAAGAAAATGAAAATAGAAAAATCCATCTTCCCCGAGTGGGAATCCAACCCACAAACCATCGCGTTTACAGGTAGACACTACGCTTCTGTGCCACGACGCTCCTCGGTAAGGGCGCATTTTCATTGGTCGTTAGGGCCCGCATTCGGGGTGCGGGAGATTTCGGTAACGCATGCCATAGGGCCCGCAATGCGTTTAGCGTTTTCACTGGTCGTCAGGGTCCGCATACGGGGTGCGGGTGATTCCTATAATGCATGCGATAAGGTCGTTATTCCGAATGTGGATATCACCCGCACACGTTTAATCGACCGAGTTATCGACCAGTGGATTTCATTAGTTGTTAGCTCGCATGCGGGTACTCCGCGCATTCGGGCTAACTACCGACTTATCGACCAATGAAAATGCGCCCTAACGTAGTGTTTCAACTAAAGGCAGGATAAAGTTTAAATTTGTTTTATTTATTTTTAGTTTTCTAATCACTAAGAAAACTGGGTTGGCTGGCAGAAAATGCTGTCATAGCGTTAAGTCCGCCCTTTGTACATTTTTTTTAATTTGTGCAATAAAATATAAAAAAAAAAACCTTATGATTGGGCCACTATGGCCGCTTACATTATATAGTATATATAAATATATATAATTGTAACAAGTCAACAACAAAACTAAATAAATAATAAAAAACAATTTAAAATAGCAGTGAAATAATAAACTACGAAAAAAAATGTCATGTTCATTTGATCTAAATTTAGATAGAAACACTACTTGGCAATTTAAAGATAAATTACCAACATTTAAGTGTATGAGATAATTATATAATTGTGAACCAATAATGTTGCACCTCACGCGAGAACTAAATCAACATTGTTGTGTATAATCTACCGTAACTTACTACGTTATCTATACAAAAAATAAATAATTTAGCTTAGAGATGTCCATATAAAAAAAATATCGATATTTTTTTCGATATAATATATCGTAGTGTTCTATCGATACTTTGCGATATATTATCCAAATATATCGATATTTTCGATATATTGTAAGAAATTTGTTTGTATTTAACTATTCTTACAATATTACATACGTTTCAGGTTAATGCAAGTAAAAACAGCTAGGATGAAGAAACGAATTAACTTATTTTATTAAAAAAAATGGTTGCATGTAAAGTCGGTTTTACGGGCGAAGATTTTACGTGACAACGTCTTTTTCTCGGTAGAATATTTATTGATATGAATATTATTAAATTGCACAATAGGAACAAGGAATTGAATAAAAATAAGAATTGCACAAATTTTAACTATAGAAAATATATTTTGTTTACTAAAACATTGTACATGTGTCAAGTGATACGCGCGGCGGACCGATCATAGTTCGGTGACAGTTGACACATCGTAACGTTACCGGGCGTTACACTTTTTCATGAGTGACTCCGAACCGCAACCTAATTTAAGACGTTGTCACGTCAATAAAACTTTATACTTAGCTACATACTTTTTTTCAGCAATTAAACTAATTAAAAAAATAGGTACGGTAGTAGATAGGCAGACTGAAGTCTGACCTGAAATCTACCTATTTTACCTATTTTTTTAAGAAAAATTGGTAAATCTACTAAAATGTAGGTAGACCTGGCATCTGATCACTGCGCACTACCCTCACGGAGAATATTTACTTTTCTATCATTGTCAGTGTTATAGGCCCACCCATTTTCTACCAATACTAACTTACTGGTCAATTTCACACTAGTGCTAATATTGCGTAAGTAATGCATCAATATAAAAAGGAATGAAATTGATTTTAATGTTGCATGTATCGATACTTTATGATATATCGATTTATATCGTTCACCCCTAATTTAGCTTCTCATTCAAAGTATTATGGTATTATTTTGTGCTCATTTATTATTAAATCTATTTTATCGTAATTTTTGTTTTATGTTTTGTATACAAAAAGTAAAAACCAAAAACCTTAATTTTAGATACAAACTACATCAAATAAAATCGACTTATACAAACGTTTGGATCATTTGTACTGAATTTACGAATACCACCTGGGTAAACAATTCATAAGCCTAGTATATACACTATTCTTAATGGTGGATTTAGCGGCAGGCTTAAAGAACTTATCGTGTCAGATGCGAACAATTATTTTCTATAGCTACTACATAGTCAGTCAGTCAGTTCTTAAACTTTAGCATTCTAAATGTCACTTTGTATAGAGGATGAAGGAGGCTATACGCTAAACAGAGATAAAACAAATTCTACATCGCGATTTTTTGACGTTTTCCAGACAAAAATATGCGGCACATTTTTTTAAATCTTTATTTCTTTCTAGTTATATATAATAAAGGAGCGTTGAATTTAATATCCTACAATAGAACTGTCTGTATACCTCTCAACTAGCACTTGGCCTCTGCCCACACATATGAATGAAAAGAGCAAAATTACGATTGATATACTCGTATTTACTCTTCCCTCTATCGAGTACAGGCTATTTTTATTATTAACATTATTTATGTATTCAATTACTTATTATTGTACTATAAGTGGCATCAAGGGCGAAAGAGGAGGAGGGTTTGACGGGGAAATTTATTTAAAAACCTTATTTAAATAAATTGCATCATAGTGATCTGTATCCCGATGAAAGATATCTCTTTTCTATTAGTTATCTTTTTTTATTTATATACAGATACAACAATGGTGTAAGGAAGCTGGTGAAGGCGTGACTTACGAATTTGAACAGAGGAATCCAAATGTTGAATGTACGAAGACGGATAGTACCAATCCCTACTGGGTCGCATTCAAAGCAGCTGCTGATGAAATGTATGTTATAAATTATAATTTATCGAGTTTATTTATTTACTTGTAATCATATTTGTTAGGTAATAAACTGCTGCTAAATTATTTAAAAAATCGCTTAAACACCGGTGTGCATTTTGACAAATACTATAATTACATAGGAATAGTATATAGTTTAAAAATATTATGATTCCGACATAACTAATATTAAATCATTTAAATTCAATAATAAAATATTTTGTTTTGCAGGAATTTAAAACTAGACATTAGAATATTTCCTGGCGGCACTGACAGTAGATACGTTCGCCGTGTTGGTATCCCTGCTATTGGTTTCTCACCAATGAACCACACGCCGGTTCTGTTACACGATCATGACGAATATCTCGATGCTGAAATTTATTTAAAAGGAATCGATATTTATACTAAGTTGATTCCCGCTGTTGCTAATGTTTAACTATTACTAAGTAAAACTGTTATTATTTGTTTCAAATTGTATAACTCTTTATTAGCATAAGCTATGCTTCTATGCAAATATTTACTATATTATTCTGTTTATATTTATTTTAATTTTGAAATTAAAGATATATTGAATGTTATACTTCTGTAATAAATCATTTTAAAATATAATATTGTCTTTGAATTGATAATTTAAGGTAGCGCCACAGTAATAAATGGAGGTTTTGAAAATATTCTTTTTACCCTTCATAAAGCGACATATATAGTGACATGCTTTCTAAATGGTCATCGTTTGGCCACTTTCGAGATAACGAAAATTCTGATTAATTGGATCGTTCAAAACATCATGACATGTAATGTAAATTAAATCATCCTTGTCGAAATTCTTTTTTGTTTTTAGTTTTAAATTTATAATCTGTATTGTGCCGGACAAATCTTTGTTATCAAAAGTATATCAAAGTTTAAATTCCATATAGCCAAGTCTCGCCCAGGACATAAGAAAGTTTGATATTTTTTACGTATCACGCCACTAGATGGCATTAACAGCTAAGATTAATTATAAAATTAAAATTATTTCATTATTTTTTATTTTCTTTATTAATAATTTTGTTTTCATTTTTAACGTTATTTTATTTTTCATATTTTAAATAAAATTAGTTTATTTATTTTAATGGCAACATTGTATAACTACTAAAGTATGGCAGCATACTTAACGTTTTTTAAAATTTGTGCTCTGTTTTGTGTTCTGGATGTTACTGAAATTTTCTTGGTGTTTATTTTGATAATTTAATATTACGTTGCCTTTTACTGGACCTGAGACTAGTTTTGACGATTTACCTTAGGAAGATACTTGAATCTTTGATTTCTTACGTCTACGGATTAACTTGTTATTTTCAATGCAGTAATGATGGTAAGTGTGACCAACAGGTTTTTTTAATTATATCTTTAACGATAGTTAGCCGAAATATGTGTTTGTGTAAAATATTTATTCATTTTCATTTAAAAGTGAGGATAATATATAATGGAGATACTAAATGTAACTTCTTAGTAATCTAACATACACATTGTATATATTTATTTACTATACTTGTGTATAAATTTGAGTTCGCCCATATTAATAAAAATGTTTAAAAAGGAATAAAACCGGAGATGATAACCATTGTCACTAAAATCAAAACTGTAATTATTCTAAGAAACCTTTAAGCATCTATATTAATTTTCACTTTATAATACTCATAATTTATGATTTATTATATTAGTTAACATAATATATATTTTTTATTGTTAAATTATTGTTGCCAAATTATTTTTATAATTGTAAGGCTTTTAATATTGATTTTTTATTATTTCAGAACACAAGACACTTCCCATTTTCCAAAGAATGTCAGAAAACTGCTGAATTCTTTTATCTCTGATAAATTGTTTGATTTGCTTAATGGTCATTCTTATAAAGGCAAGTCATGTTGATTAAATTGATTAATAATCTTTTAAATTAATTACTCATAGTTGGTGTAAATGTGTAAATAGTCTTAAATGGCAAATAAACAACCTTTAATAAGAATGACCTCTTTAAAATATAAGCATATGAATTTTGTAAAAAAGAAATAAAAAATTAAACTGATAGTCAAGTGTTTTATTTTATTAGAAGATAAAACGTGTCTGGCAAAATACTATATATATTACAACAATATTCATATCAACCAGATTTAAATTTATTTTATTCTTTTAATAATAGTAATTTAAAAATATACCTAATATTTTAAATATATATGCAATTCCGGATATTCTAAACTGCCACCTAGTGAAAATTTTTACTACTAATAACGCCCTCTCTCGCCCAGGACAAAAAAAAATTATATTGAAAAATATCGAGAGTTGCGCATCTATACCCGTATTAGTGTATCATCTATGAGTGTGACAGTTAACTGATATTTTTGATATTGTAGTGTTTTTTTTAAAAAACAATAATAAACAAGAATCTATACTTTCATTGCACTTACATACAGTAAAGTTTAAATGCAATGTTATATATATTATGCAAGTAGTTAAATCTTACTGTAATATTATTAAGTGCTAAGTATAAACATTTCTTCAGTCCTTAGAAATATAAGTAAATAATATAAAAACAGAAAATCCATATCCAACAAACAATGAATAAAATATGTCGAATATGTTTGGAAGAGGGGATATTATCATCAATTTTTACAAAAAATTACAACATATCCTTATGTGATATGATAGAATATATTACTAGTGTAAAGGTAAACTATTTTTTTAAACTTATTTGTTAAACTCGTAGTTTTCAATGTTTTCACTTGAACAAAAATATATCAACTATGCTCTCTTATAGATATTTGTATATTTATTGTTTCTTTGTTTATTTCAATTTAAAAAGAAAGAAACATTTTTATTTTCATTCTTATAATACTATTTGTATTTCTTTTCAGATTAACAAAAACGATGGTTTGCCTGATCAATTGTGTAGTAACTGTGCCTATAAACTAGGTATTGCTTACCATTTTAAACAAACATGTGAAAGTTCTGACTCCCGGTGGAGACAATATTTAGGGCTAGAAATAATAAGCAAGTATGGCCGTTTCTTTAAACAGGCTATAAAATATAGCTAAATATTAGAGGCATGCCAATTATATTTTTACTTAATTTGTCTCTTTAATTTAGTATTGCTTAAAATATTATAATAATGCATAATTTTAAAATATTTTATAAAAATATGAATCATATATCATGCATAAATGCAGAATATAGGTTTTTTTAAACAATTTTAGATACACAATAATTCACAATTCATTTGAATTGTTTCAAAAACTTTTATTATAATTAGAATTAAAATATATTTACATTTAAAAAAACATATATTCATATTTTTATAAATTATTTATGATATTTTAGCTTTTTGTAGTAATTTTAATATATATCATAGCTGTTGTAGTGCTTTCCCTAAACCTTGTTATATATTCTTTCCAGAACAAAAGATGCAGAAATTATGACTGATCCTATTGTGAGTGTAGATTTATAGTAACATTAATATTTCACTGTTATTATTTTATTACATTTTTATTTCTTTTACAGGTTATGACACAACAAACTATAATTAAAAAATGGTATAAACAGTTTTTATCAACACAATAAGTAAATAAAAAATAATTATCATTATTGAAATAAATAAATCTAAATTTTTATTTTGCCTTTAGCAAATGTATAAAGGAGCAAAAGAAATCATCGTCAAATTATAAAAAGAAACCTGAGTGTGAAAAATTAAAAAGAGGCCCAAAGCCTAAACCTAAGAAAGAACATGCCTGTTACCAGTGTAATAAACAATTTAGATGTGAGGCTCAGCTGGAAATGCATGTAAGGTGAGTGAGTTTTGAAATATAATTTGCATTGCCCGATGATTACTATGGTAATCAAAGTAATTTATACTTTGATTACCATAATATTCAAACAGTCTGACTGAGAAATACATTAGATTTTTTTACACAGATAGAAAAACATCTAATATATTTTTCAGTCAGAGTATTTTGCAGTCATACTGGGTAATGAAAATAATTTGTTCATTTAACAAAAAAGCATATGTATTTTCAGCCAGTCTGTGAGCCACTAGGTTAGGGTGGGACCTTTTATTTTAAGAAGATTTTTTTTTAGTTTTACTTCTAACTTTTGCAGTATTTCATTAATTTGTTGTCATACTTAGGTAGGTTTATACTTTGGTAGAATTATCTAGAATTGCATAATAACTATAAGTATTTAAGGCCATCATTTGGGTAGAAGGAATATAAGAAGGAAAAATATATTTCAGGACACACACAGGAGATAAACCATTTGTATGTATATATTGTCCCAGGAGATTTACACAAAAACATAATTTGACTATTCATCTAAGAGTCCATACTGGAGAAAAGCCTTTTCAATGTGATGTGTGCAGGTATTATATATATTATTTTTTCTTAAAGAGGCACTCTTTACTAGTAAAAGTCTTAAGTATTAAAAATTAAACTGAATTTTTATATGTCATGGATTTTATAAAAATAATTATTTTGAATAAATTTCATATTCCTCTTAGAATATTTTTTAATTATTTATATTGCCTGAAAACTTAGCTATTGTTTATGAACTTGATTTTTGTTTAAATATTTGTAAGAATGTTTTAAACAATTGAAGTAGTACTTAAAATTATGAATAACAAATTTATTTTTACAGCAAAAGATTTTCTGCCCAAGGAAATTTACAAGCTCATCTAAAGATACACACAGGGCAGAAGGATCATGTAAGTTTCTATTTGTTATTTAACATAGCATAAGCTATGTAACTCAACAATCTGGTGTAAGGTATATTCAAATTTTCATATATCATATCATATTAAATACATATATATATTTTTAATTATATTTTCCTTTTATATCGCATAGTATAGAATTAGACAATTACAAAAAAAAGAATTAAGCTTAATTGCAAGAAAGTATTGTTTCCATAACTTACATTTCAGGTCTGTTCAATATGCAATAAATCCTTTATAACATCTAGTGAGTTAACCCGGCATATGTTCAAACATAGGGGAATTAAAAATTTCAAATGTGATGTATGTGGTGCTGCTTACATACACAACAGAGATCTTGTAAGTGTATAAAATATAATTTGTATTAAATTTCTTATATTTCTATAGTTTCATGCTTTTATAAAATCAGAGAGCACTGTTGTGCCAGGATGGTATTTTTTATAATCGTGATTCATTTGCACCTAATGTAAGGTTCCATATTGCTTGTTAGGTGGACCTATCACCTTCTTTGTCTTCTTGCCAGTGCAGGAATGTGAAAATAATTCATTTACCAGGCACTCACAACTGTGCATACAGTATGCATACAGTAATAGCCACATCCACAAATCAAACACTGTTGTTTAATTTATTATGCTAATTAATCTTTTTAAATTCTTTATTTTCTTTATCTTATGCTAATAATATTTGTACCATGAGATATTGTTTTAATTTTGTTTAAGTAATTAATTAATAAATGGTATTTTTATTTAATATATTCAAAAAAAAATATTTCAGAAAATACACAAACGCAAAAAACATGATATTACTGAAAGCAACAAAGCTCAAAATGAATATATTAATATAGATATAATAGATATAGATGAAAACAGAAGCACTATGCCAGACAAGGATACTTTGCTCAACGACAAAAGCCAGCATTGTCTGCCAAAGCCTGATATATCATATCAGAATAAAACAAAAGACAATCAATATCAAAATAATCTCATCCATGAGCCTATAGCTTGTACAATTTGTGGTGAGAGCTTCCACTACATGGCTCCACTGGCACATCATTACTTACATCAACATAAAAACAGCCACATTTAATTGTGAATGTACAGTAAAAACTTGATTTTTCGGCTTTCAGTTACATGGATTTGTGATAAATGGACAGGCCAATTGAATTAAAAGTACATAGACATAGTATAAGTGTTGAAATGAATGTGTCAGAACTGGCAAAAATTTTATATAAACATTACTTTTCACTTATATGTACTAGTTTAATTTATAACAATTAGTCTGTTTGATTGAGTTTCTACTGTATTTCAATGTATTTGTAAAAATGGCCAAATTAAATTATTCTACAAATGATACTGTTTTATTGAACCTATTTCCTGAATATTAGTTTAAGGAATTTTGTATTATTTTTGTTTCATCTTTATATTTTGTACGTAGGAAAAAAATATTTTCTGTTGTATACATACATAATTCCTTTTCAGTAGAAAAAGGAAATAATGTATTTTAATGTCTATATTATTCACAAGAATTTAAAATTGTATAAAATGTGCATATATGTATTGCGCAAGTATATTATTTTATGAAATTGGTTTTTTAATTTTACGTCTACAAGTATTTAAAATAAAATTTAAAGATATGAAATTTATTTTCATTACTTTATTTAAAGAAATGAAAACTACAATAATATTATATTAAACATGATTGGTAATTAACTAAATAGTGTAACAGATGTATTTTAATTTTTAACGAACAGGTACCCATGGCTCTAAGACATCCCCAATCTTCTTTCGCTCTGAAAATAAATTAATTTATTAACGTTTTACACACAAATACAAGATATTGCATCTAATTACAATAAGGAAAAGGTGATAAATAGTAATTTACAAACCAGGTGTAGGAAAGTCTTCAGGGTGTAATTGGATGTAGTGTCTCAAAACAGCATCCTTTTCTGCTAAATATTCTTCTCGCTTATTAGAAATGTAGGTAAACAAAGAAGTACAGCCAACTACTCCTAGTATATGCTTTTGTACTCCTAAAATATATAAGAAAAAAGTAATTCACTTATTCGGTACACAACAACAGACAATTTTTGTGTTTATTATTATGTAATGTTACCGCTCATGAGGGGACGTTTCGTCGCAAAGTTTAAAAGAACTCCTGTTCCAATTCCAAAGACACCTCCAAGTATATATGACCAATATTTATTTAAAACGGGTGTTATTCTCCCTTCATTTCCCAAATTCAATAATTCTATAGCAGATAAATTTGACGCCATTTTTATTTTTTTAGTTAACTCCTCCAGTCGAAAAATATCACAATGGATGGAGACTGCATTCAAGTTTAGAGTGTCAATGTCAAATGTCAATAGCTTATGTCAACTACTATTACTCACTATTTCATGGCGTAGATTCTAGATATATTTATCCACGTGCATATATGAATACTGCTGATATGGTTGATATCAAATAGCATACAAATATATATTTAATAGAAACGGTTACTGAAAGCAAGCAGTTTGTACTATATTAAATTTTGTATTAAATTATATATTCATAAATTATTTGAATTTGTAAATGTTGCATGTAAAAATAATGTTTACATAAACAAAATACTATAAGACTTTTTTAATTTTTATCTGTATTCAGTAATATTGATTGAGAAATAATCAAAGTTGTATTTATTTGGTGTCAATATATTATTATTCAGTAGCAAGGAAACGGTTTTAGTGTAAAATAGTAAGATGCCTTGAAGATATATTTCTTAAATAAAATTTCTAAACATTTGGCTTCGTAGTTCTTGTATATTTTGTGAGAATTTTACATTGTAGTATAGGCAACTAAAATATCAAACTGATTTTCTGATCTTGTGAAAATTATGGTGGAAAACGGAGCTTCCAGTGGTGGCAGCGAGAGTCCAAATGCAACCGGCGTAAGGTCTGGATTATTAGAAACACTTGTACGTGGTATATGGTACAGAGTACACTGTTCTTTAGAAGATGACTATCTAAGTGTTTGCTTAGATGATGGCTACGATGCTACTACTACTCTCAACGGAACTCTTAACAATAATAATGTAGAAACACCTAACAGTGACTTTACCGAAGTACCAGAAGCAATAGCAAATCAAAAACGATTGGTTCAAGTTGTTAAATCAGACAATAATGGTTTGGGAATATCAATAAAAGGAGGAATAGAAAATAATATGCCAATTCTTATATCAAAAATATTTAAGGGTATGGCAGCTGACCTCACTGAACAGCTTTATGTTGGTGATGCTATTCTTTCAGTCAATGGAGAAGATTTAAAAGATGCCACACATGAGGAAGCAGTAAAAGCTCTCAAAAGAGCAGGCAAAATGGTTCAATTAGAAGGTATTACACATTTATTATATACATAGAAAGTAAAATAGATTTTTAAAATATCATTATATTTTCACATTGCATACAATATGACTACTGAACAATGTACATACCATAATCGCCTTTAATTGAATTAACCTATTAATTAGGTGTGCTAAGTACAATCAAATGTTCAAAGTGTTCCTTACTTATTTATTTTATGAGCTGTATCAACATAGAAATCTGTATCATGTATCTTGTTCGGAACAATGTAATGTCTTTTTTCTATGTTAAAAATTTCTTGTTTTTTCCTATATTTGGATGACGTAGCTGTTAATTAGTTGTTTATTAAATTTGAATTTTAAAACTATAAGCTTATTTAGTATGTTAAGGTCAGTGTATAATGATATAATTTAGACAAGTGTTGTAATTACAAATGTTGTATTTGATATACATTTAAAAAATAGCCTGAAGGCTGATTTAACCAGATTTTAGCAATCCATTCATATTTTGTAATAGCTTTTATAGTTTGTTTTATATTATATACCAAATTCCACTGCTATTACTGTTGTTTCTGCTTCCATCACATACAAATTAAATTATTCTTGAACAGTTGGTGGTAATTTTGAACTTAAAAATACCGTTGTGGTGCAGAGGCGCAATGTCTGCCTGTAACGCGATGGTTACTGGGTTCGACCCCCAGTCGGAGAAGATGGATTTTTCTATTTCCATTTTCTTCGCTCTGGCATCTAAGGCAAAGCGCGGCGTTGAGTTTCGCCACTCAACACGCAATGCCTCGAAAACGGCGGAAAGTGGGAACGGAGTAAGCAGGAACTAAGTAACGGAGTGTCTTAACACTAGGTTCTTATGGTTTCTGCAGTTCCCTCTGCCTACCCTGCCATGTGCGGGATAAAGCGTGAAACTAGAAAAAAACATACCTTTAGAGATATATTATGTCACCCATGCTCATGGCAAAACACATTTTCCTGAGAATTTTCTCAGGGACTTTGTATATGCCTCTTGTAAAAAATATATAAGTCCGATTAATAACTCATTATATATCTGCATATATAGTTCATCTGTCTATTTTTCCAACAAGCTATCTTTTGTTGTCTGTTAATTGTTCACTGATATTTGCATTTTTCTTTGCTGATGTTACCTAAAGGCTAACTAACAAATGGCTATATTAAGTGTTTAGTTGTACCTACTTTTGCCTTAATATAAATCTTTAAAACTAGACTATTCCACTGCTTATCTTATTCTTACTAAATTAATTAATTTAATCATTTCACCTCCACCCATATTTGCTTTAGTGCCTAAATGTCTTTGAAACACTGTATATTTGTAAATTGTAGTTTTTGATATATTTTTTTTTTGGTAGATAGTCAAAATTTAATGATTGTTAAAACTTGAATATTACATCTGATTGTGGTTTTTATAACATATTTCATATAATTCAATATTACTTTTCCAGTGAAGTACCTTCGTGAAGTCACACCATATTTTCGTAAAGCATCAATCATAAGTGAAGTGGGTTGGGAGCTGCAACGGGGGTACATGATGGAAACACCCCCTTCACCGCCATCTCCACGTCGTCGACGAGCAGACACTAGATATATACCTCTCCTTATGGCATGTGTTGCAAAGAATCTGCGACATCATGATCCAGGTATATTGAAATTACAACTATGAGATAATAATGATATATATTACTGAAAAATTATGTTGATGGATGCTTGTTACAGTTTCTTAGAACAATACTGAATGGATTTAGAACTTTGTACTAATATTTTATATATAACTTAGTATCAGAATGACATTTGAGTGTGTTGCTACAATATTTAAAATATATAAGTTTTCAATTTAAAATTGCCTAAGGCTATATTAATGGCTATGTTTTTATTATTACTGAATATATATTGTGATATTTAACAATCCATGTTCTCCGTACCGTCTTAGCGCAGAGGCGTAGCGTCTACCTGTAAACACGACAGTTTGTGTTCGATTCCCATTTGGAGAAAGATGGATTTTTATATTTCCATTTTCTTCGCTCTGGAAACTAGGCAAAGCGTGGCGTTGTGTTCCGCCACTCAACACGCAATGCCCAGAAAAAAGGCGGAAAGCAGGGACGGAGAAAGCAGGGACTAAGCAACGCAATGCCTCTAAAACCACTAGGTTCACACGGTTCCTGCAGTTCCCTTTACCCTGCCATGTGCGGGATACAGCGTGAAGACATAAAAAAATTCCAATCTTATTTCTCCAAAACAAAAAACAATATCCACAGAGGACCGTACGCTAGAGATATATTCCCCGGACGGCGTGCACGCGCTGGCACTGCGCGCGCCGTGCAGCACGACGGCGGCGGGCTGGCACCGCGCGCTGCACGCGGCCGCCCGCCGCGCCGCCCGCGCCGCGCTCGCCCGCGCCCGCCTCCGCCTCCGCCCGTTGATAGGCGATGTTAGGTACGCTGGGTGGCTGGCGCGACGACCTCCGCAGGATCATGTGAGTTTTGTTGTTTGTGTTTTTAGTTTGTTTTTTTTTTATATTTATTTTTTAGCTTTACGTCTTATCCCGCACATGACAGGGTAGGCGGAAGGAACTGCGGGAACCGTGTGAATCTAGTGTTACGATACTCCGTTGCTCAGCTCCTGCTTTCTCCGTCCCCGCTTTCCGCCTTTTTTCGAAGCATTGCGTGTTGAGTGGTGGAGCTCAATGCCGCGCTTTACCTAGTTTTCAAAACGAAGAAAATGGAAATAGTAAAAATTATCTCCCCCAAGTGGGAATGGAATCAACAAACCGTCGCGTTTACAGGTAGACGCTACGCCTCTGCGCCACGACGGTCCTCAAGTGTATTTAGTTGGTTTTGGTTTTGTAGCTTTTTTTCCTTTTTTTTGCTTAGCCGGATAGTGAGAGGGAATTTAATGCCGGTGATATTTGGTATATAGTGTGTAAGTAGTGTGGAGGACTTTTTGTCTTTATTTAGGGGATTGTTTTATAGTAATAGTATTCTTTGCGCAGTGTCTCGGATTTGCGAGGTATTTGGAGTACGTTCATATAAGGTTTTCCATGTTTACCTGCTATATAGTAGGTGAACGATGAAATTAAAAGCTAATTGTATTTTTTTGATATTTCATATTTCATTTAATGTCCTATGTTTAATTTATTTGATATAACAGAAAAAGTTGACTACTTTCTTACAATGGTACATGTATACTTGTTTTATTTGAAGCCATTCACTGTGGGTCATATTACATTTCCTGTATTGTGGTTTAGACTGTTCTCATATACAGAGTGTAAAAGTAACGGCGACCTCAATTTCAAGCATAGTATTAACTAGCCTTTATATACTTGGTACAATAAAATAAGTAAAATTATCAAAAATAAAGAAATAGTTTTTTCAAACAAAATAAATAATTAAATTATTATTCCGAAACAAAACGCTATTTGTCAAGTATGACGCGAGCGTACACTGTACTGTCAGAGCGGGACAGAGATATATCTCTTTTTCTTTTAGTTATTTTTTTGAATAAAGTTTTTTTGTACGTCATTCGTGAAATGGAAAAAATGATGCTGTACTTAAACTATTAATAATTGTTAAATAGTTTTTTTTTGTATATAGCCTCGAAATAATTTCCTCTATAAGCAGTTTTCTTAATGGCCGCCGTGTCAGATACATCCTGTATATCATTGTTTTATTTTTGTTATTTTACATTTTGAATCCTCTAGGTCGACTGTGAACTGACTTTAATTCTATTATATACTAAATATATTATTATATACCTATATATTATTCGACTTTTCCTACAATAACCTTTTGTGTATTACCATTTAAATATGAAGTAAATGCTGCCTGTTTAAATGCAAAAACTCCATAAGCACTCCATAACCCGAGTTTATTATTGAAAAAACAAATTGTGTTGCGTTATTTGAATGTTAATAACGATAATATTCAGAATAGTGTTTATGTATGCTATGACAATAAAATCAACAATTTAGAATTGTCCTCAGTGCATGATACAATGACTATAGGTTTCACGGATCCTCATGAAAAGAGCGTGAAGCAGTGGCAAAATGTGACATCTTTTAAATATAGACACGATAGCAACGGGTTCGATTCCCAATATAAAAAAAATGAAACTAGATTTCAGTTACTCTGTGCCAACGCTGCTAAATGTGAAGTGTAAATAAATAATGTTAAAAAATACAAATAAGCTTAAAATTTTCAGTCAATTGCTATGGATTATTGTTGATTTGCTTGAGTAGTATATTATAGTCATGTATGTATGTTGGTATCAGATGGGCGCTAATGGTGGATCTGACGACTCTGACGAAGCGGAAGGCTGGCAGCCTACGTTTGTGGCCATCACTGATCGGGAACTGAGGTGTGTAGTATTGTTCATTGAAATGTAATCTTTAATTATGTATCGAAATAATGAATGTGCAGAATAATATGGCTTCGCTTATAAATAGGACAAAAATATATATTTCTGTACATAGTTTAGATATAGGAGAAAATTTTGTACATAGTAGTTTTGTAATATTTAGTTTATATACAATTTTTATTATATTTCGATGGCATAGCGTCCGATTAAAAATGACCTGTCCACTACATGTGCTATTATGATATGGGTACAATCACAGGCTATACGAGGCGGCGCCCTGGTCGTCCGAGGCGTGGTGCGCGCCCACCGAGAGCTTCAGCCTGGCGGCCACGCGCCTGGCGTGGTGGCGGCGCGCGCGCGCGGCCGCGCTCGGCGTGCGCGCCGGCACGCCCGCCGGCCTGCGCGTGCGCGCACTGCGGGCCGACTCGCCGCACGACCTGGCCGCGGTCGCCGGCGCGCTCGTCGACGGCGCCCACCACGCAGTGCGCGCGCAACCCGAGTTCACCTTCCGCTGCAGGTACCGCGGGGCGGGGGCTCGGCTCGCGTTGGGCGCTTCGGGTGTGTGCGTGTGGGAGGCGGCGGGGTCGCTGGGGCGCGGCGGCGCGCGCGCTCTGTACCGGCGTCCGTTACACGCCCTGCGAGCGTCGGCAGACGACGACCGAGCCGCTCTGTGGCTTCATTTCGCGGATGATGATACGCTGGAACTAGACATGGAGGGCAGCCCCAAGCCGGCCGTGTTCATCCTGCACAACCTGCTGTCGGCGCGCGTGCACGCGCTGCCCGCCGAGGCCGCCGAGCCGCTGTAACTGCGCGCGTGGTCGGGAGGTCCGCGTGACGTCACTGTGACTGTAATGCGCTGTCAAACGTCACATCGACTCTCAATTATGTTAAATTGTATTTGTCGGCACTTTCTTTTGTTTATTGTTTTATCTTTCTTTACAGACTATCTCTAATAAGTACTTGTACATTTTACTCGTTAACAGCTCGCAATATTGGTAGTGCTTTAGTCACTTTAGTGACGTCATGTGAAATTTATTCATATGGATATTATGAATTCAGTAACACCAATATATATTTTTCGTATTTGTTTTCCAGTTAGGTCACTTGTACTGACACGGTAGAAATACGTCAATTGTTCAATTTATATAATGTGTATTATTTAAATAAAATTAATAATTTGTAATAATGACAAATGTAATGTATAATTTCTGTGCTAAGACGTATATAATGTAATTGTTTGTATTGAAATAAGATGAAAAGATACGCGCCATATATAAATTTAACCAAGATGGCGGATCCAGTCATATTAATATGAATTATAATAATAAGCGTCTTGGTACATTTAATTTCGTCTTATTTTATTATAATAATTGATGATTTAGTTTACAAAGTGAACTGAGCTATCAATTTCCTATATCGGTTTTTAGTGTGAACTATTGTTATTATTCTTGACTTTTTAAATGTTTTTTTTTTATACTATTCATAAGAATATTGTTAAACGAAATATTAATTATCTATGTTTTAAGTGACACAAGTACATTCCAGATCTGTGGTTTATTTTTTTAGGGGATACTTTTTTTATTTCATTCTAAGCATATGTTTTATCTATGTATCCTGGACTCTTCCAAAGAACGAATCTCGATTTTTATTTAATTTTAAGCCAATAAGGAGTTGTATATGTTATCAATTATAATATATTTTTTTATAATTTATTTGTTGTATATAAATGTAGTGTAGTGTTTTTTATAATCTGTGCATTCCCAGAATGTAGAATAGGTTTGCTTTAATAATTGTAGGTAATGTTTAATCGTATATAAAGATATCAATTACATTAGTTCGTTAGTAGTCCATGCTGTACATGTACGGGAAGTGTATGATGTTATTTTGATAGTTTTGATAAAGAATTGCGAAGTCGATATAAATTTCCAGTAATAAGTTGTAATTTTGACATTTTTTTTTATTGTGAACCGGTGACTTAGATACATTGAGCCATGTAAAGGAATTACGCAGCGATTTTTTTATTTTCTTAAACATCTTAGTATATATTTAATAATAATTATAATAATTTAAAAGAAATGTTTAATTTTAACCAAAGTTGAATTATACTTATATTCATGCAAAGACATTTCATACTTGAGTATCATTTAGTGTATTATATATTTTGTTGAACATCTATCTGTAAATGTTTTTTTGAATGCATTTTCTAGATATAAACACAACTGTGGTCCTCACTCGAATATTTTAAATGATTATATTAAAATTGAATCGATTTTTTAATTATTTTTTTTAATTATATAGTTAATTTATAACCTATAATATGTAACAATAATCAGTTTTTATATTGACAACAATTTTATTTGTGTTATCGATTTTTTTATATAGCGCTATGTTCGGAAATGAACGTAAAATTTTGTAAGCTTTAAATTTATATATTGTCCATAATATAGTTTTTTTTATTAATATTTAATAATAATTAATATTTAATTGTCAAAATATCGGTCTAATGCATTTTGTATAAAGCCTACGTTTCTTTTTATGATAATTTAGGCTTGAAGGACCAATTGTGGTCATAATCAAAAAATTAATATTTCATACCAAGCGGTATGTGTCTTATTTTATGTAATTGATAATAATTAGTATATATTTTTTATTTCATTTTATTTATATATATATATATATATATATATATATATATATATATATATATATATATATATATATATATATATATATATATATATATATATATATATATATATATATATATATATATATATATATATATATATATATATATATATATATATATATATATATATATATATATATATATATATATATATATATATATATATATATATATATATATATATATATATATATATATATATATATATATATATATATATATATATATATATATATATATATATATATATATATATATATATATATATATTTTGTTCTGATATACATATAAATCTGTTTTTTTTATTTTATTTTTTTTATTTAAATATGTTTAACGTAGACACTTAGACGTTTTTAATATGAGTGAGTAGTTACCGGGTAGTGCTATGATGAATTTACAATCAACTACAAAATTTAATTTTATATTATATATAATGCCATACTGTGTTTAAAATATTTTGCTTATGTAAAAAATAGCTTTCTGGCTCTTCTATATAAGCTCTACAACTTAACAGTTCCATTTTCATTAGCCTCTCATTAACAGACGTTAATAATAATATGTAGTATTTTTTTATATTGTTGTTTAGTTTTTTTTAAATTGACATTGATTTAGACACAAGTGTGCTTTTTGTTTTTTTTTTATTTTTCTTTGTTGTTGGTAACATTATTAAATTTTTTTTTAGTAATAATAATAAAATAAACTACAATTATAGCACGAATGTTATATACAATGTAACACTCCCTAAGGAAGGTATATCTAAACTATCGAACTGTGTTGCCATATCAAGTAGCGGATCTAATTTATATATATAAAGACTCGGTAATCTTGTAATCTCTTAGCATTTTCTATGATAAAATTAATATTCCTGTATACTATTTACTATTGATAATTTTTGTACTTGCCTACGTATTTAACTGGTGACATGTTTTACGTTATTCATTGTTCTGAATTTGTAATTAATAAGATTACGTAATTACAATGAGAATACTAAAAAGGTAAAATTAAATGAATTATTAAAAAGTGACATTACAAAATGATTAATTTTAAATTCTAAACAAATTTTCATATAAATTAATAGCTGGGACCGTTGTCACATCGTCAGATTGTAAACACGATGGTGGCGGGTCCAATTCACACTTTGAAATAAATTATTTAAAGTAATATAGACCAAACATAAATCAAAATCTCCACATTAATGATATTATCAAATATTTCCCGAAATAAATGTTTGACAAAAATTAATATTTAATTAAACAACTAATTATATATAAAATTATCGAAAATGTCAATTCAGGGCAATCGAGCAACGTGAAGCGTGTCGACGCCGAGCTATAAAACACACCTAACGATTTACATAAGAGTACGTCGGAATTGATATTAGCGTTAACTACTGAGGTGCGGTCGGTTGAGGTGTAACGACATGCAATATTTGTGTACACGTGTTTTGGCAGTTTACACATTGTTCAGACAAATAAAATAATAATTTAATAATCGATATTAAAGTTAGGCATGCCTTTTTTATCTCACGCCTTTAGTTAAATTATGATGTAGGTTACATCTGCACGTTTATAATTATTAACGTTTGAGTAGTTTTTGAGGTTAGGGCGGTAAAACAAACAAATATCGTATTTTTTTAAATTTTTGACATAAGCTGTCAATAATGACACTGATATTCGAAACCCGCATGTCGGTGTGTCTTATAACTCGGCGTACTTTATCTCTCTCCATACTTTAGATATCCGATGGCACAACCAATGGTAGCAATTGCATATTATTAATATTTTTATAAACACCTATTTAATATAATGTTTTAAATTAATACTTTTTGAAATGTTTTATTATACTTTCTATTCTCTTGTCTAATTACAGCTATCTACATTTTTATATGAATAACGCACATGTCCTATTTCCTGTAACAGAGTTTACCCTAACTTAACTGCATTTACATCGTCAGTTAAAATAATCACATGAAACAGTATTTGTAGTCTTTAACTCATTATGTACTAAGAATTCAAAATAATACAAACGTAAAAAATAAGCCTGATAAAAGTGATTTTTATAAAGCTTTTCGTTAAAAAAATTATTTTAGTAAATATATTGAATAATTTATTTTCGAACGCATCACTCGTTATTTTAAGTACAATTAATGATTCGTTTATGTCGCTTTATACGAGCGGCGCTGATTATTTCTGTAGTACCTTATTTTGAACTTTGATGTAATGGACATTATTATCTAAGTGTTCATACTAATTCATATTTTTTTATTGATTTTCAAATTTAATTCATATTTAAGAGGCTTTCTAATAATATGTTAATTTGTTTTGTGTTTTGCATTCCATTATTTGTTATCTGTGTGTAGTTAGGTCATTTAAATACAAGGAGAGTGTCACAGCACTATCGATTGTATTGACGTTTGTCATGTTTTATGGATTAATTTTTGTTTTCTTTTCAATCGTTTTGATATTATCACTGGCAGATCGATCTTATATTTAAAATTAGGTAATTATAAAATTTTTGTACTAATTATCAAATATTATCAATATATATTTATTACTTAAACTATATAGCTTGTTCCAAAACTAACGTTTTCACAGTTAGTATCTCCGTGAAAGCTTTGTGTGAAACGTAAATGATTAAATCAGGCATATATGTTATGAAAATACAAAATTAATAATGAGTTAATTTTTAAAAATTAAATGTTGCCTTAGTTACCTCCGCTAACACTACTTAATTTTCCTGTCGGTCTTCCCAATACTGAATATGGATGCATTTTAAATTTACAATTTGATAGTGTGTTTTAAAAAACTCGATTTTCTATGATACAAACTAGTGAATCACTGTGACACGCTCATTGTTTCTAAACGGTATTATTATTTTGTAAACCATATCTTGTTCAGTGTTACCCATTGGTGTGTGTGAAATCATCGATATTTAGATCTGTCATTAATCATTAAAACAACGAAGTGAAAGATGTGAGTTTTATTTTGAATCTTTCTGTAGAAATATTAAAGTTTAGTTTTATGTGAGACACTTGGGGACAACATGAAAATATATTCGAGCAATCGAATAACGTAATAATCGAATAATACGGCAAAAGTTTCATTTATAAAGTTTTTGTTTATTTTGACACGTTACATATTTTCGGAGCACGCGATTTTGTTGAGTTGCCGAGTTTCTATGTTTATATCTAAACTTCGCTGAACATTAAGTCGTTGACAGCTGAAAAAGAAAATTACAGATAGAAAAGGAAAATATGATGATAAATATTTAAGTCGCTACTATAAAAAGAAGACATTGAGCTCGGGTACTTTTTTTACTTAGCCCTTAGTAGTAATTGGTGTTATATTTACATGCAGTTATTTTATTTTGGTTTATTCAATTTTACGAGGGATTTCCGGAAAAAAAAATGACTCAAATAGTAAAACACTTATAAAAATACGTTCCTTATAATAAAAAGATGCTATTTGTGTAGTTCACGTAAGCACTTAATTATTTTTTGAAAATTTTACCCTAAGTAAGTCAAAATAAGGCTTAAATTTGTGTGAAATAAATATCATAGCTTCAAATGAATGAACGAAATAAAAAGTGTTTATTTTGAAACTCTTAAATAAAAAAGAAAATGAAAAATATATTGATAAAATATCTCAAACGACCAAAATTGTAAGCAAAACGTTAGTTTTCACATATGTCATTTCAAATAAAGGTTATCATAAATATGAATTATTAGTTCTAATATATAACATGATAGTGATCTCTATGGGCTGTACCAATCAAATACAAGGGTCGAGAGGCGAGCGTCGTGTGGAACAGTCTCCCGAGGGCTCTCATAGCACTCTACATTGAAGCCATGTCAATGTCAACGATGCACCCTAAACCAAACTGTTACATGCCATTTTGCGGTAACCAGAGGAGTGCCGCCTTTGTCTTGTCTCCCTTAGAATTTGAAAAGATAAACTTTAAATTGTTAGTTTCTATATTGGTCTATCTAGGTATATTGGAAAAAATATTAATAATATGTGTTTACTTTAAATGTATTTACAAAACATTTATTTGTTTAGCCTAAGAGAAATCAAAAAGAAGCACTATAAACCTACCTACTTGATATTATACCTAATAAATACGGAAATTATAAAAAAAAATCTTAGAAACATACATTATATATTATATATTATATATTCTTGATATAAAAAATTCTTTGGTAACCGCTTTTCAAAACGCACCCACAAATCGTTCAAATATCTATATAGGTATTATTAGGATGTTAATAAAGTCAAGGAATGAGGTTAAGGGTTCGAGTCCCGCTGCGTTCAAATTTATATATGTTTTCATTAAGTATTTTTTCTATCCTCAGTGTGGATTAACACTTTAAAAATCATAAAAATATTTAATATAAATAGCATTCTCTCTCGCCAAACGATTGTTCTTTGTAATGGTCTTTGGGTAGCGGAAATTTGTAAAAATCTCCCTACAGAGATGTTAACAACGATATAAGTTGTATAAAAGCATATAAGAATTTCAACGCGGCGTGATGTAGAACGCATGGCTCAGTGGTGAGAGCGCCTGCACGGTACGCAGGAGGGCGCGGGTTCGAGTCCCGCTGCGTTCAAATTTTTATATGTTTTCTTTAAGTATTTTTTCTATCCTCAGTGTGGATTAACACTTTAAAAATCATAATAAAAAGTTAAGGAATTCTTATTAAAACATCACGATCCTTATAAAATTTAGAAAATATATAAGAAAAATAGGTAAACAAATGTACTTTGCTGTAGCGCACTTAATTACTCTGAGTGCCTCATGAAAGTCAAATATACGTATTAGCAAAAGCTAGGCTTTGACTCGTGGTAGACAGTGTTCGTTTTCAATTAATCGCCGCTATGTCCTCTTGCACTGCCGATTCATTTGAAACCTATAAATTTCCTTTGCGTCGAATACCGCTGCCATTAAATGATTAGTCCATGTATGTCTAGAACGGCTGTTTTGTATTTAGCCGTGAGAAGCGCCAAATATCGGACTTAACTTTTAGTTGTTGATAGAATACTACATATATATACAGGAGATGCTTGGGACAATTTTAATTTCTCCTTTGGGTTTTATATACTCAGGTATATATACTTGAAATCTTTTATTTAAAAACTTTAGAGCCGGTTGCTGATAAAGTCCAAGATAGGAAATACTTTTTACTTTTTATCTGACAGATTAACAATAAATTTTGGTTTCACAGGTCTCAGATACAAATATCCAGCAGATAAAGACGTGGGTAAAGTTTAAATATTTATGTAGGAGACAGCAATATCTACTAGCTTACTATCTGAAGCTTTATCTGTAACCGATGAAATTGATTTTAAAGCCTTTTTTTTAATACTTTGTTAATAGTTACATTAAACACTAGCACCTAGCTAATATATGAGCTTTTAAATTCTTCCTGTAGCTAACTAATAAACGTTTGTCTCGTAAAACACTGTAATATACGAGGCGATTACTCTGCTGATACTTAAGTATGGCATCTAATATTTTTTTTACATCGTAATAAATTAGTAATGTTTTCTTATTTTATTTGTCATAATATTATAGTTATATTATTTTACTTTATTATATTTTAATATATTAGTCTACTATAGTCATATATTTTTTTATCTTTATTCCTGTCTTATAGATATCAATAGTAGCATTTTACTAATGGATGATCTTAAAATTAACTAATTATTCTCCTGACAGAGTAAGAAATCATTAAATGCATATTTTTCAATGATTTTGAATAAAATCAGTGCCACAAAATACAAGTTTGTCATTAGTCATAACTTATATGTCTCCTTGACCTACAACCATGAAATTATACGGAACCGTCAGCGCGTAAGTACAACTTGCACTTAACGGATTTTTTTATCCATATTCACACTGTATCAGTCACATCGCAAATAACACAGGAGGTATAGAATTAAGAAGCCTCTTGGAAACTGTGCACCGAAATCTTGGACGATTTGTATTATGGGCTGGTTCAAATTCCGCTATATTAAATTTTTTATATGTTTTTTAACTATTTTTCTACTCTTAGTGTAAAACTAAAACTTTGAAAATAATAAAAACATTTTCACTTTTCAGTTTCTGTTTAAATTGAAATGACTGTTAAAGTTTAAAAACAAAGCTTTCGTTTCCACCGCCAGAGCAGTTGCGGAAAGGGGTCAGCTATTTGCAATATTGATCACTCAATTAAACTTGAAATCTGTACAGATTGCTGCTTTTCCGATCTAATTACATTGGAATTCAGTCGTAGATGCCAATATTTTAGGATCAATCATAAAATTTATTTACACTCACAATGGATTCCATTAAGAAAATTTGAAAATTGAGGAAATTTACATTAAAAGATTTAATTAGATTTTAGGGTGCAAAAGAAAAAAGTAGAATCCTTGTACGACGGGTTTGCTGTCCATCTGGGTGTTTCTCAAGAACATTTTCTGAAGACAAGGTAAGGTTTAGTCTAACTAGTCAAACTTCTATGTCAACCCAATCAAAAGAAACGAGTACGCTTAATTTTGCCACATTTGATTCAACATAATTGATTGCAATATTACTAAACACGTCAGCATATTTAAATATATTGGTTTTTATAAGGTGTACTTCCTATAGATCTACAATTGTAAAATTAGAACGATAGCCCTCGGCAAACCGAGTTTAACTTGCATTTGACCAATAATTTATAAAATTTCATTGCTAAAATATTACTTTTCAGTGTAAATTTGGCTCTAGCCTAAGTCTCAAGTACTTACAACACTATAGTCCCGACATCGACACTATGAATATTTCAGTATCCCATGTAAATTTATATAAAAATAAACAAAAATATTTCTCGAAATCTAAACGCACAAATACCTGATATTCAAAATTAATTTACGATCTAATAATTTTACTAAGTAACTTTAGATAAAACTATAAGTATATCGTTCTGTATATATTAGCTATGACCATGAAAGAAATAACAATAATTAAAATTGACAACTAAAATATTAATATAATATATAATACTGATAGTTACATAGCATTTATATGTGCTTCAGTTCAAATAAAACCTTCCGAGCGTGCCAGTCGAGATTGTCACTTCTCTAACGTCACGTTGTAGAAAACACGCGGGCGAATTGTACGGCAAAAATAATAGATTTATCAAATAGTGTAAGTTGTGTAAATTTTGATAAATTTATCAAAATTTACACAAGACGAGAATGTAAGACATCCAGAATAGACTAGAATCAAGTCCTCATTTCCACCAAAATGTACACTATACTAGTTCGTTTGTATGGGATTATGTACAGCTCGAATGTCAACTACGAATATTATAATAATATAACTTGCTTATTTTAGTACTCATCTGAATTTGGAGGAGGGATTATGTGTTTCTACCGTGTAGAACTGCTTGTGCTGTTATTTAAATTTTTAATCTATTATTATAATGAAAATATAAGGAGGGATTATAGTGTCAAGACTTCCTTCAAAGAGATCTTGTTTCCTGAAAAAAAAAAGTTTAATTTCATTTCACCAAGTCAGAATCGAATACACAACATTCAGACGCAAAATCACTGCACCATCAATGAATATATTATAATAATAAAAGATTTAAAAAACCAGTAGCTACGTTTGAAGTATCTAAATACGAAGACATTTTTGTTCCCACTAATTAAGTCACGAGCGTCACACAGCACTTTCCCGCTCGTTTCGTTCACAGGTAATCACGATTGGACGACATTAATTCAAAACTCGTGCCTCTCCTAGATTGCTGACGACCTCACTTGAGCACGTAGGATCAACAACGAGTCTTAATATATAAAATGATCCATTAAAATATTAGAAATTTGGAAATGAGAGTGCTTCACATCTTGTCTTTGAGTTTTTGAGAATTAGCGGTGATGTTATTAAATTGTGTATATTTTTAGGGGTCTGTGATCCCAAAAATTAAATCAAGTTAAAATTACTATATATAAAAAACGTATATAAAAAACGTACAAATTGAAAGGTGTGTTTATGCGCATATTTGTTTAATTTCAAACATATAATCAAATCCTGAAGGCTACTTCCCGTTGACAGGTATAAATTATATTATGAGCAATTGCTTTTATACACTACATTACGATAAAACATATTACAAATATATTAGTGTAGTTCAAGTCACCTAAAGAGAGTCAATTTTTAAAAGTAATATTTTTCGTAGACCTACAGTTATAAAGTTAGTGCGGAACCCTTAGTACCACTCGCACTTGACTTATATTTTTTAATATAGTATTAGCTTTGTACTATTGACAGTATTGTTTGCACGTTATTTACAATATAAAACATATTGAACGTCTATATAAACATATCAACGAATTCTAGGAGACTATATCCATTTGTGTCTTCATTCCGACACATTAAAGACAAAATCATATATTTAATATAAAGACTTAAAACTTTAAAAATAATGGAATATTAAACATATGAAATTTCAAGATTAATTACCAGTTACTTACAATTGAAAGAAAATGTAAATAATGCTTCATATATCTGGTTTAAAATACGATTAATAAATAAATTACAATACGATACATAAATAAATTTATCATGTTATTGTTTCCCCGTGCACCCGACACCGGCATTATCAATTCATTTTCAATTAGCAATATTGTTAGCTATAATAATAGTTCGGTGAGTCTTCCGTTATTACCGTACTAGTTTGCTCGTAGCGTCCCTCTAATCTTGCTTTGTCACTTGGATAAATCTCTGTACGTAATAATGCTTCTCTCTTCTCTGTATTCCGCCTCAGTTTTAGTCTTGCCTGGTATAAGTTAATGCACAAAACGTTCAAAATTTATAAAATATTTAAATTTAATGCACAAAATGTTAAAAATTTTTAAAATATTAATTTTTTTATGCCTTTGAAGTTAACGTCACATTTTTCCATTCATGTTCAACTATGTTGTTTAAAATTAAAAGAGAATATAACTATATATGTAGTTGTGTTTTGACGTGACAACGTCTTAAATTAGGTTGCGGCTCGGAGTCACACATGAAAAAGGTAACGTAACGATGTGTCAACTGTCACCGAACTATGATCGGTCCGCCGCGCGTATCACTTGACACATGTACAATGTTTTAGTAAACAACATATATTTTCTATAGTTAAAATTTGTGCAATTTATATTATAATTATTAATCATATCAATAAATATTCTACCGAGAAAAAGACGTCACGTAAAATTTTCGCCCGTAAAACCCACTTTACAGGCAACCATTTTTTTACTATTATATCAATTACATATAAATACATAATGATACTCTTGAATAAAACTGGAGCGCACATTTCATTTCTAAGGCATGTTATAACTTACAAAATCTTAATAAAATTTTTAGCACCTTTGCCTTTAACATACAAAAAAACAATAAAACAAAAAAATCTATGTAATTAAACAAATGAAACACAGAAACTTAGTCAAATTGTGTTTGTATTCGAGCACAAGTAGGTACGGTACCAGAAATTGTGTACAATGGCTGAAGCAACTGCGTCGTATTTAAATTGGTTGCCTCTATTTGAGTTCGGGCACCTCGCACCTGGGCGCGGGGCTTAAGGAAAGGATGCTAAATAAATATTTTCCAAATGGAAAGGATAAAGGGCACGCCTCAACGATAAGTTTCTCGCAACGTGAGCAAGCAATACAGTTTGCGTAGGTGCAGACATTTTTAATTAAACAATTTATTCTCATATGCTTTGCGGTGTTCACGTCACTTGTGTTAATTACTTTTCTATGTTTTTTTTTTCTGTTTTTAGAAAATATTATAAATAGTTGAACTGATATATTATGGATAATTTATAATATATCTTTTTGTTTTAATTATTAATGTTTTTCTTGTTTTTTTTTTTTTTAGCTTCTCGCACATGGCAGGGTAGGCAGAGGGAACTGCAGGAAGCATAAGAACCTACTGTTAAGACTTTTTGTGTCTGTGAAGAATTTTTATGTTTTGTTGGCTGTGCAGTACAAAGTAAACTTTTTTCTGATTATACGTAAAAATGAAATAGATACATAAAGATTAACATATATACGAAGTCTAATATAATTGTAAAGATATGTGTCACAATTATATTAGACTGCCCGTTATACCTCTAACCTACAACCTTTTAGCTACAATAAAGCAAATGATCACACTCACTTCTCACCGAAAATCAAATGCATTTGTGAATAAAACTGCTAGTACAACCATATCCTTTAGTGTTTTAAGTTTTTTACCGTAATTGTGAAAAATAAAAGAAAGTCTCTTAGCTCTAATTAGCTTTCAGATTTCGCAGAGATCTGCTCTCGAACGCTAGAGTTCCGCGCATAAATAGGACAAAGAACTTACAGTCCTTCGGGCATTTTATTGCCTTGGCAAGTAAAAAACGATGTTAAAACTCGATTATTAGTACTAAAATTTATATTTATTGAAATTGTTTTGTTTGTTTAACAAATATTTTAGTTCAATTAGTCGTAAATAATTCAATTGTAATCAGTTCAAAAATTTCAATATTTCAATATTATGTTGTCATATACTTGTATTATATATAATATATGTGACAACTTTTGCTGTATATATATATTTTAACTTTTACTGAGTTCCCGCCATTCAACTTACAGTATCTCAACACTTGATTCTGGCAACTATGCCTACGTTTCTCTAACAAAATAGCAAAATAAATAAAAAAAAAAATAAAAAAACAGAGTATAAATAATAAAAAAGAAAATTTAATATTCCATTCAAAACCTTTGTATCGTCTTTTTCCTTTGGAAATTATAAAATTGCTTCATTAGTAAGTTTCTACGTGGTCTCGGGCATATTAAATAGTAAAGAAGAATCTTCTCGGATATCATTGTACTCGGATACTCAGCAAATTTTAGTAAACTCGAGCGTCTGTTTAAATCTTTAAATCGTCAAAGTTATTAGCCAAGTTTACCGCTTTCATTGTTATTAATATATAACGACTGCAGCCGGTTTTTGTTGTAATATTTTTCTTTAAAAACTATTGTTTTTTAAGTATATAACATTATTCGTTATTATAAGACTTTTACATTCTGTTATGATTTTGTTACGGTCCTTACTATGACTTTTGGTTTGATTCCCACTTAGTGGAATGAGTAAGTTTTCATTTACTCAATCGGGAAGACGAAGTACGTCGTCACTGCATATAAAGCAATTTCTTATTCGGGAGAAAAATGGAGAATAGAGTGTTTACATTACGTTTTCTCTGTATATGCTACGTATAAGACGTAATGAGAAGATAAAAATAAAATCATGTAAAAGATTCTTCAGTAACAATTAAAATAATGAAGTGATAATCGTTGTGTGGTAGTGGATTCGATGCCTTTCGGGGATATAAATTATTTTTATGTATTTGATCTTCGATCTGGTAGGAAAATATAGATAGATCTATATCAATCTAGATAAGGTTTCGCCACTTAATCCGTGAAATCTAGAGCATCAATGAACGGAAAACACAAAGGCGTATAGTGGTGAAGAGTGACTTCTCAACATGTTCCCTCTGCCTACTCTGTCTGTCTCACGCTGTGAATTTAAAAACAACTATTTATTAAAATTCGTCATTTTTCTTTGCAATTTTTTATAAATTCTTGGACGTCTACGAAGTTTAATAGAAATAAAATTAGACTACGTTCTATAAACTTAATAATTTTCACAAATAAAATCTTTATTTACGACAAATCTCGTCATTTTCGTAATAATATTTGAAAATAACGAAAGGTACAATAAAATATATCACAGATTGAATTAGGATACTTACATTCGTATTAAGTCCACGTCATCAAAGGAGAATTTCATAATCAAACTCAGGAGTGTGGTCAATGATAGAATTTTTTTGTTATGTAATATTTTCATAAAGACTTTTTTCTTTAAATATTCTACTAATTCAGTTATGGGCGTTTAATTTTGAATAAAATTCTATATTTTTTTAGCTTTACGCTATCTCCACTAATAGCAGGGTAGACAGAGAGAGCCGTAGGAACTGTGGAAACCTATGTATGTTAAAGCACTCCGATACCCGATTCCCGTCTTTCAAGGCATTGCGTGTTGGTTGGGAGTACTCATCCCACCGGATGCCTAGTTACCAGAGCAAAGAAAATGGAAATACCCATCTTCCTAGATTGAGAATCGAACTCACAAACCGCCACGTCAAGCAAACGCTACGCCTCTGATCCACAACGGTTCTAAAAAAAGCACAAAACGGCGAGTGTTAACTTACTTGAAATATACATTTCTAATAATTACAATTTTCTTCCACTACTATATCTAACTTAGCTGAAATATACTGAATAAACTTACTTTATATTTTAAATTAGTTTTCCTTTTTTAAACTAAAGACTTATGAAGTAACTTCAATTATCAACGTTAGCCTGAGATTGTATTTACGACTGACTACCTATTTTCAGAAGGTGCAACGTTTAAAGCGTAGAAAATGTTAATATTTATCTCACCTTACACTTGTCCCAAGTAAATTGTACCTATAATTTTCATTTGATCTATCTAATAAGTGTATAGGGTCACAAATTAAATTATTAAAGGTTTATTATTTTAGATATGTATTATTAGAGAGAGAATAAACTAATTGATATTACTCTTTTATTTTATTCTGAACAGTGAAGCTTTAGTACCTATTTTGTACGAATAACTTATAATCTAAGAAAAAATAAATGTATATGTTAAAGCAAAACCCTTTTCGTAACCTTTAATAGATTGTATAATTAAAAATTACGTAACAAAACTGAAGTTAAAAAAAATAGCGGACCAAAATTAATTTTAGACAAAAAAATAACAGAATTCCCACAACAAAAATCAATTAATAACAAGTTTTGAAAACCTACTATACTCAATTTATACGTTTACAATATTCTATTCTAAACTTTGCCACTTATGCCAGAGCACTTTTTACCTTTAAGATTAGCCCTACGTACTTTAGGCTAGGTAGATAGGACCTATTACTAAATCACTCTTTTCTCCGCTTCTCCACCAGAACAGAAAAATGAAAATAATTCTTTTCCAAGAATAAGGTCTATAATTGCTACAATTATTTTGAATCTACAACCACCAAGCTATCGTGTCCTCTCACTAGTGTACAAGATTAATAAATTCTCCTCCCCGCTTGCTTATCAGCGACCGTTCATCTTGTAAGCAATAATTCCACAGAGATTATTTTTCACTCCCGGCAGCGAGTTTTAATGTCTTTTGAAATAAAATTAAGTCACACTGACTGCTTCCGCTTTACTCATTAAAATTATAAAGAGATTGTATGACAGAGCTTTGTCCGTATAAGGGAGTCATTTCATATTTCGTGTATATTGTAGTTCTTAGCTTTTGTTCTCAATTTACAGCAAATAAAGCTTTATCTATTGGAATTTTTTTAACGTACTTAAAGAAAATTTATAAAAAATTCAACACAGGAGAAATTGTATCCACCAAGCTTTGGCTCAGTGGTCAGAGTGTTACCAAGAGTTTAAATCTGATTTTAACTCCTGCAAAGTTAAAAAGGTTCAAATTTTTGTGTTTACTTTAAGTATTTTCTATCCTTAGTGTGGACTAATACTTTATAAATCATAAAAAAATCAATATCTTTTAATAATAAATCTGTCGCAGGATGGGCGAATCCATAAATAAATAATTAATTCTCCCGAGCGAGAATCGAATCTAGAACCGTAGCTCTAATACTCTCCGTAAACTCTATAATAACCTCTTTTTAAACTTTATACAACTATTTAAGAAAATGATATATAATCCTACATTAAGACATATAATGCTTTCAAGAATAAACGTTCCCTTCCTACAAGTCTTAGTAATCAGATGAAAAGCAGTTTGCGCTAGATTTCAGATAATAAAGAAGTTGTTCAATTAGTAGTGTCCCTTGTTCTTGCTCAATCCCGACGTAGACCAATTAATTTACAGTAGATATTACGTAAAATACCCAGTATTCTTTTCAAAATGTTATTTTTATATAAGTAATACTTAAAACACACACATATATATATATATATATATATATATATATATATATATATATATATATATATATATATATATATATATATATATATATATATATATATATATATAACGCAAACCGAGATATAAAGATATATTTATCAATGTTAGATTGTTTGTTGTTTTGTGCACGCCTATCTCATAAACACATTGTTTGTTATTGTATTACATACAATCCATGCTGAAATAATCGAATCATGATCAAATAAACACATAGACGGGAAATATCACAATATTAAATCGTATAAAATATATATTATTTTATATGATTTAATAATAATAATAATAATTCTTTATTTCAGACCATTCGATCCATATAAATTACACTCATAAATAGCAAAACAATTTTAAAATAGTAAAAACAATTGTCATATTTATATTATATATATTTATGGTTGTGATTTGAAAAACAGTATAATTATAAAATAAGGAAAGGTTTTCTTATTATCCTTATTATTATGCTTAGTGGTACACTATTTTTATTAAATATTAAAAAAATGCAAGGTATAGTTAATTACACGTGCTACGAGAATATAATGACGTATTACTTTTGAATTTTTTTTGTTAATTTTATAGCATAAAATGATTTTTTATAGTTTCGCATATATTGTTGAAGAGGTAAAGAAAAACTAGTGTCAAGACTCTCCGACCTGATGTTACATGGTGAGATTTACCACCACACTTACGGAGTGACTTATGGAGTCTATGGAGTCTACGCATGATACAGCGGAGATCATTATATACTATATGTATATTATAAGAATACAAACATAATATATAAGATGTTAAATGTTTAATTTCTTCTATTTATTATATAATATCTTTTATATATAAGTAAATGCAGAGCTCCCTAAATATGTATTTGGTAAGATTTTGCTTCATTTATGTAATCTAGTGCAATTGCATTATGACTAATGGCGACAAACGTGCCTTAATTTTATGGAAATGAATTTGTGTTTGAGCTTTGAAGCAATGCAATGTCGGTGGAATTTCCATGAAGTAAAATTACCGAAAACGATTTCGATGTATTAATTAAATTATTTAAACATTTAATATTGTTACTTTAAAATTGTAATTGTAAAAGATTTTATAATATAGTGATAAAAGTTCATACTATTTAGTAGGTTACACGGTAGTAGGCTTCACGCTTTGTCCCCAGCATGGCAGGGTAGGCAGAGGGAACTGCAAGAACCATATGAACTTAGTGTTAAGACACTCCGTTGCTTAGTCCCTGCATTTTTCACCCCTGTCCCTGATTTTTCACTATTCTTAGAATAAATTAAAAGAATAATATAACTGACATTATATATATTTTTACATTGTTTTTAATTGATATATTTATTGAATTCAATAATTAATAAGAATTGTTGCTAAAAAATTATATCACATAGTATTTTTAAAGTTTCAATCCACACTAATAATGGAACAATGCTCGAAGAAAACATATAAAAAATTGATGATATAAAATAATAATAATAAAAACCAAGAGGCGCGGGTTCACATCCCGTTGCATTATATAAATTTATAGTCATACATTAGTACATAAACACCCAGATTGTTTAAACGTAGCATTCTCACATAATAATATACCTACATTAAGCAACGTATATTGTATCTTTAAGCCCTATCTTGTATCCGTTGTTTCGTGACAGGAGGCTTTGCGACACAAATCTTGGAGGTTTTCCCCATCTTACCTACTAGACGTTGTTACGAAGACAAACCTGAATAGGCCTAGCTAAATATACGCGTTTAAATTTGGCTGTAGCTTTAAACAATTTGCTTGTGTAGCATAAAATTATGTAATGTGTTTATATATGTATATGTATATAACGTTTATATTTGTAAATGTAATATATATGACCGTCGTGTCGCAGAGGTTTAGCGTCTGCCTGAACGCGGCGGTCTGTGAGGTTGATTCGCACTCGGGAAAAATGGATTTTTTGATTTCCATTTTCTTCGCTCTGACAACTAGGCAAAGCTCGGCGTTGAGTTCTGCCATTCAACACGCAATGCCTCGAATCGTCGGAAAGCATGGAACGGAGTTTTTTAACACTAGGCTCCCATAGTTCCTGAGGTTTTCTATGCCTACCCTGCTGGTGGAAAAAGTGTGAAGCTAAAAAATTGTATAAGATATTAATATTGTCATTATTGATTGATTCAATTGTAAATGCAATGGGTGATGGTTCGATTTCCACTTTAGGGAATTAATTATTTTGCTCTTCTTTATGTGGAGAAGATAAAGCGCATTGTTTAGTTTCTTGACTGCAACAAAGAAAAAGAATTGGAGAACATGATCAAAGAAGAATGTCAGCTACATAGATATAGCATTACACAACAGAAGAATACATACTTAAAGAATTCCAGCTATAACACAACTTTCATCTAAAATAAAATACAGTAAGTATGTATACAACATAGTAGGTTAGTAACAAAAATATATTATATGCGTGATAGCTAGAATTTATTATAGAAAAATATAATATATATACTTACGCGAACCTGTAACTTGTTATTTTAATTAAAATAATTTGACTTCGACCTTAATACTACACTGTTAAGATATATCAGTCCTAGTAATCTAGCTCAGACGTTGTCAAGCAGAAGGTACGGTTGATTTCAATGAAACGATTAACGTTATATATTATAATAGTCTATCGCTTCCCTATATAAAAAAATCGATACAAAAATTTACAATTTGAATCAATAGTTGCTGAGATTAGCGTGGCTAACTTTAAAAAAGTGTTTAATATTATTATAGAACAGTGGCTAAAAGTGCTAATTTGTTAGAGTTCCGTAGTTCAAAATGAAAATATGGAACCACATGAGATCACTTTGTTGTCTCTCTGTCTTTCAAGTTGACTCCCAAAACAAATTTTCTCAAAGTCAGGTAGGTGTAGGAATTAAGCTGAAACATTGTCAAGTATCAAATTCGGTTAGAGCGTTTAAGAAGTAAAACAATCAAATCAACCCAACAATAAAGATATTAACGTTCGTTTTGCATTATATACAAAAATCACTAGGTAAACGTCCACGACCGCAAATTTAAGTTTATCGATTTTTTTCATTTTGAAAACTTACAGTAACGGAATGACACGTAACGCGTTGTGCGCGAGTAGTATACGCACTTAATCGATTTTTTTATAAGTAATTAAGCTTACAACTTTTATTTACTTACTAAAGATAAAAACAATGTTAACAAATAAAGTATACATACTTTCAATACATTATTGAACATAATTTTGATGTTAAATCATTTTTATCTTACATAGTACAAAAAAAAGAAAATTGAACAAAGGACTCAACACTAAGTTCCTCTCTGCCCTCCCCAGACTATAAAGTTGGAAAGAAGACGTCGTAGCCCCGCCCCGTTACTTATATATGTAATTCACTAATGTTATTCTATAAGTACAACTCAAAGCACCAAATAAACGTATATTACCAACATAATATATTACGAGACGTAAAAATAAAAGATAATAAATGTATATTTCTACTTGAAAAGCTGTAAAACGAATATTTTGTACTCTAATAGACAATTTTGCTTGAGAATAATATGTTGCAGTACTTTTTAGCGGTCCGCTGTGCTTGTTACAGTAGCAGCACTTTCGTGGCCACTTGCGCTCGTTGCTCTCGGGACTTCTGAAGAAAAGCTTTAAACACGTACGAAAAAATATATTACTTTAGTTATTATGAATAATGTAAAACCTGCTTACATGAAATTAAATTCTATTATATATTTAGAGACAGTGCAGTACTTATATAAAGGCACGAATTATAATTGGAAATATAAAATAGATGAACTTTTTGTTAGAATGCGTTAGTTTAAGAATTTTTTGTTATTCAAGTTTGTTTGTTGGTTTAATAATTAACAAAATGGTATTGAAAATAAATCGCTATTAATAATGTAATATTTTTAACTATCTCATCTGCTTGTAATCGAAACTGTTTTTAGGTTCAATTCCCATTCGGGAAGAATTCAATATTTCTTTGGTCTGGCAACAATGTATAAGCGTGGCGTTGAGTTCTGCTCAACACGTAATGCCTTGAAAATACAGAATACAGAGAACAGAGTGTCTTAACAATTATCATTTCTTTTTAATAGACTATATCGAATTTCTCCTACGCCTAGTATAATTTGTTTTAATTATTAGCATCTCATCAAACGCAAATATATCGAAGGATTGGCGAAAAATTACTAGCAAAATAATAATTCTTAAATGTAAGAAACGTTTATTATACTACACAAAAATGCATCTATGTATATCTCAGACGACGTGCAATAGTGACAGGAGGCTTTGCGGCAAAAATCTTCGAGTTTTCTTAGTCTTACCAACTAGAGATTGTTACTAAGGCAAACACGAGCAATCCTCGTAGAATACACACGCTTTATCTCAATTTCTTTAAAAATATTGTTTAGTTTCCTTGTAACGTTTTGTTGAATATCGATTTCCGGTATCTAGTTCCTACAAACTATTGCAATACTTGTATGGATGTTTATATTTATGTGCATATAGTATTATTGTATTTGTTTGTATGACATTTTTAATTATAGCTTACGTTTATAAAAGTATAAACCTAGAGAACCTAGAGAACCTAGGATTAAAACTCTTGTGTTTTCTCATTTTCCATTTATTTTTGAGATATTGTGTGTTGAGTGGAGTTCAACGCTGTGCTTTGTCTTGTTACCAGAGCGAGAATTTAAACAGAAACAAATTCAATATTATTAGTCATATTGTATTAAGAATAAGTATTAAAAAGGATTTCAATAACGGTTAACTTTTTATTTAGAAAATTCTTCTTATTTCACTTTTGAATTAAATATTTGTGCATATTAATGTAAAACAACTTCTTTATAGAAATTGAGTGAACTTTCAAAAATTGAGTTCTCAGAATGTTCTTGTACTTGTTTATTACCCTACCATAGACCCATTCTCCCGGTGAGCATATAAAATTTAATTTTAAAAATAAAGTGTTTTTTCTACATATTTTTTTTTTAGCTTCACACTTTATCCCGCATATTGCAGGGTAGGCAGAGAGAACTGCAGGAACCATATGAACCTAGTATTAAGACACTCCGTCGTTTAGTTCCTGCTTTCTCCGTCCCCACTTTCCGCCTTTTTTCTAGGCATTGTATGTTGAGTGGCGGAACTCAACGCCGCGCTTTTCCCTAATTTCCAGAGCGAAGAAAATGGAAATGGAAAAATTCATCTTTCCCGAGTGGGAATCGAACCCTCCAACCGTCGCGTCTGCAGGTTACGCTACCTCTGCGCCACGGCGGCCCTCGTCGCCCTTTATATATTTGTACTTGAAATATATTAATATAAGAGAGTCATTCATTTTACATAAAAACATAAGAGAAAAAAAAAATTCAAAACGAAGAAACACACGAAGCTACTAACGTTATTTGAACTGTTGGAATTCTAGATATGAAGCAAGAATATATTGAAATTTATGAGAGGCTTCGTTGCGAACGTATGAATGCTGGCTTGGCTCTTGACGTGTTTTAAGATGCAACGAACAATCACATAGGATAAATGTAACCTAAAGTACAAAGTGCATGAATTTCAACGTTAATATGCTTAACATAAAATTGTTTTATGTTCTCTCAATACGTACATATATATGTTGAAAATGTAACTCTTATTAAATTAAAATTAGTAATATTATTTTATATACTATTATTATTATATTACTATATTATTAATAGTGGGGCTACGCCTGACTGTTGATGGGAGAGTTGTGGGCTCAATTCAATTAGGGGGAATCAAGTATTTTTTTTTTTTGTTGTAATTCTAGTAAGGTGTGGAATGGAGTAACATTAGGTTCTCTAATATTGAGAGGTCGGACTTAATTTTAATATGATTTGTTTTAAAATTGAGTTGGATTTTTAAATTGAATTAATAGTATGCATTATTCTATTCTACCTAATTTATTCAAAGTTATATATATATATATATATATATATATATATATATATATATATATATATATATATATATATATATATATATATATATATATATATATATATATATATATATATATATATATATATATATATATATATATATATATATATATATATATATATATATATATATATATATATATATATATATATATATATGTGCTATCGATTCGATATATTGAGACACAATTTATTGATATATTATATAATTTTTATAGAACGTAAAGATATATTTATACTTATAAGCCGGAGAATTTATGCGGATGTTGAAATTTAGATAATAGAGTATTAAAGGTGTAACCACACAAACGATTCACTGTGTTGCTCTCTTTATTTGAGATTGTTATACTAAGCAAAGAACAATTTCACGGATCTTAAGCTAAGATGATGAGATTTAGCTAGTGCTCAGGTTACGACCTACATTGTATTAGATACTTTAAGATTACACTATACTGTATATTATACCAAAGACAAAATGTGTATATTTATTTCGTATATATATTTGTTTCGTTTACAGCTACAACGCCAGAAGCGCAATTCATGACTCCATTGTCATGGAGAACTTATCTCAGTGGGAATTTTTTTTGGTAACCAGCCAGTAATCAAGAGTGAAAAAAATGAGAATAAACTTATCCATCGTCCCTCAGAATGGGAATTAAACCTACAAACCTTCGCGTCCTTTCGATCACGACGGTCCTTTGTACGTATATTTCTCGGCAATGATTAATATATTGTTTCGTGTACCCTCTATTAAGTTATTTGACAAAGATGATATTACTATATATTATTATTTATTTAAGTATTAAAAATAAATTTCTAACAAAGGGGACTACAAATGTCAGCCATAAAGCAATTGTAACTAAATTAGAATGCCAATCCAGTCATCGGCAATTGACAGCTTTCACGTAGCTGGAGATCAGTCAGCTTCACAAGGCAAAGGAAATATGTAAAATACAATATCTTAACAATTCCTTCCTATAAATATTAAATTAGAAGCAATATTTATTTAGTAATTTTGACGAGATATAATATTTTTTTCGATTAATCTTCTATTTATAGAAGTTAATTTTAATATAATTATTTAACAACATATTTCATTCTATGAAGCGCAATAAAGGTTCTTCCACACGAATTTGAGGAGTGTGAATAATATAATACTTGATGTAAGCTTCCGCTTGCCCTTTCATATTTATTCCAATGTAAATTTGAAATCAACTTAAAAATATTGGTCAAGTTTGTATAAAGTAAAATACAAATAATAAAGTTACTTTAATGAACTCTTAAAATATATATTTTAAGATCATTTTTTTATATTTTATATTTGGAGATCTAACTTTAACAATTTTTAAAATTGTAGATACTAAGGTTTTATTATTTAAATTTCAGAAGTTTGATTTTTTCTGTGCTCTAAGGGACTATATACCTGGAAATGCAATATTAACATAAGCTTGAGGACCGTTATGGCGCAGAGGTGCAGCGTCTGCCTGTAAACGCAACAGTTTGTGGTTTCCATCTCTACTCGGGGAAGATCGATTTTACTTTCTTCGCCCTGCCAACTAGGTTCTAAGGGACTATATACCTGGAAATGCAATATTAACATAAGCTTGAGGACCGTTATGGCGCAGAGGTGCAGCGTCTGCCTGTAAACGCAACAGTTTGTGGTTTCCATCTCTACTCGGGGAAGATCGATTTTACTTTCTTCGCCCTGCCAACTAGGTGAAACGCGGCGTTGAGTTCCGCAAAGGCGGAAAGCGGGAAACGGAGTGTGTTAACACTTTACGCCTCTCCTGCTTCTTTGCTATTAGCGGCATTAAACTAAAAAAATGTAAGCTCAATATTTATACGCAATCTTGTTACAAATGATCTTGACATACGGGCAGACATAAAGACAACTAAGTAATTAATAAGATTCAAAACCGAATATACAGAAATTGACACATTTGATTGATATTTAATAATTAGGATTTGTTAATTTGATTGAATTTGTAAAATTAAATTTCGGATACAAAATAAATTTAGCATGCATTCCTAAAGTAGAATAAATGCTTATTCTAGCAAGTATAATTTTAAAATGAAAATGTACTATACCTATATGTATACATATTATTTTGAAGAAGAAATTTCATAACATTGGGAGGGCAAAGATCGTCTTTAAGTTCGTTGGCTCACACGAGTCGCGAATGAAGAAAAATGTCCAGGCTTAAGCCTTCCACTCGGCGGCTGTAAATAGAGATTTATTAAAACAGGACGCTGAAACGCGCTGCGACGCCTTATTGTAACATTTACATGCTCGCAGTTATTAACGCGGCGGTTTTATTATTTTAAGGTAGTTTGCTTCAAGGATTTTGTAAATGCTTGTATATCTATGTTTCATATTTATTAAAAAATATTAAGATTATAAAATAAAAAAGAAGAAAAAGTATTGTATGTAATATATTATGTATAATGATAATATTTTATACTTCTATATTGTTCATTTGTGATGTTGTTTGAAATTATTTTTAAAATAATGTAAAGTATTATTTTAAATATAATTTAAGGTTGTAAACATCACATATGTTTATAATATACATACACATTGAGCACAATTAGCTGTATTAGCAAATATTGAGGTAATGTCTTTTGTTTATTAATTTAGCATTATGGAATAGAAGTTAAAAACAAATTACATAATCCACAGACTGCTGGTAATTTATATAAAAATACACAAGTTATACTTACATTAAGAACACATTCTAAGAAAATCTAAGTCTAAAGATTTATATCTTTTTGGTCAGCAAAGTGATGAAGTGGTGAAGCCCCACACTTTAAGGCTAAAAGAATGTAGTGTTACTTTTGTATACCATTTTCTATGACAAAGACATTGGTAATTTTAGGATAACATTCGACAATTTTATATAGCCGAACGTGCTAATTAAGAATATAAATTATCATTCTCAATTGCTTCTCGATAACGTCATATGTACAAAATAATTACGTTTTAGAACTCTTAAAAATAATTAACCTCACTTCAATACCTTACCGTACCCAAATTAAAGAGGCCGAACTTAATTTTATGTAAATTGTATGAAGCCTCTCAAGGGTCGACGACACGCAGGTATCTTTGCCAGTATTTAAAAAAAATGAGGCAGAATAAAATGTGTAAACATTGACATTTATTTTACCCTCGTGAAGCCATAGTATTTAATTATAATTGAACAGCAAGTGCAAAATTAATTAATAATTAACTTATAAGATTTTGTGATAGTTAATTATATTATATTTTTCGAGACAGTCGTAGCGCAATTTACAATTAAAAGGTAAATTGCGGCGTTGAGTTCCGCCACCGCACACACAATGCCTCGAAACTGGGAATTTGGGGAATGGAGTGTCTTAACACTAGGTTCCTATGGTTTTTGCAGGTAAAGCGTGGAAACATAAAAAAATAAAAAGGACTCAAAAAAGCACGGTTATTTTAAAATCACCAGTCGGAGTGTCCGCCAACTTCATTTCTATGTATAGATAAACAAACCTTTTCCAACATGCCCGTGCTTATATCAAATAAAACTAAAATATTGAAAAGTTGAGTCAATTTTATGCTCGCATTTTATTTACACTCCAATCGTGTGTATAGATTTTTCATTTGGAGGAGATGTGAAATTAATTATATAGTAAATATTATATACATACTTCCATCAGCCACCTTCCTGTACAAATTTCAAATTTTTGTTATAAGGAGAAAAACACATAATATAACAATGTTTCGTTTTTATGGCTTTATTTATCTACTCAGGGTTCAAAGTTAAGTCGCTCATTGATATTTAGGTCCCATCATTATATTAACTCCGTATTATTGTAAAATTACCAGGTCTAAGTATAATTCCTACGTTTTATAAACATGGAGTGAGTGAAATCAAATATAAATTTTATAACAAACTTTTGACCCACTATATGTTTGCAGCATGCTTACAGTCTCTCTTATAAAAAAAGAATAATTTGTAATGTTTAATGGTTATGAATGAAAAAATCTTATATTTATACTTGAAATGCGATTCTGTAGAATTAGCTATAATCCGATAGAACGTTTTAACAAGCGGCAATTTTGTCAAAGAAAATACTTTGAACTTTACAGTTTAATTCATATATATTTTTTTTAATTTATAAAGCAATTGAAAAAAATACAAGTTGACGCTTGCACAATAGTGTGTTTAAATTTTTTTTAATACAGTTTCTGAGCTTGGCGTGCACAAACGTACAGATAAGCACACAGAATAAAAAAAAATAATTTTTATCTATTTTTTTTTCATTGCTAACACCACGGGTTTGCTTTTTATTATTTTTCTCTGCAACTTTAATCTTTCCTTTGCAAGCTAGCTTAAAACTGTACACTTGAAAATATGACGTCTATTAAACCTTCATGCGTTCTTGACAAAAAATGTTTTAACAAACAAATTGATATAATATAAGCAACTAAGTTATCTTATATGGGTTCATTCTTTTCCATTTTGACATATGAAAACTAAAAAAATCGGTCAAGTGCGAGTTGAACTCGCGTGGAAAGGGTTCCGTACACAATATAGTGAAATATTTCCCCTGAAAACGTTTTTTCCCTAAAAAACATTTTTTATCGAATTTATCATTTTATTTTCAATTTATGAAATCCTTATAGATTTTCCTGTAATCTACAAGCCATAAACTATATTCAGTAATTTATTCAAATTTTTCGGCCTAGTAGTTTCGGAGATTAGGGGGGGGTGGGATGGTCAATTTTCGGCTTCATTCATGAATATCATCGAACCTATTTATTTTAAAAAATTAAAAAAAATATATTTGAGATCCTAAAAACAAGCCCTTTCATTTGATATATGACTCAGTAAGGTTCGCAAAATTTTTTTTTAATTACCTAATTTATCCCCCGAAAATTACCGTTATTTCAAAAAAATATTTTTTACGCTACACATCTGTGTTCGGGTCAGAGCACTACACCATCCTGCCAGATTTTACTTGATTCGGTCTAGTAGATTCAGAGAAAATTGGCTGTGACAGACGGACGGACAGGAACACGAGTGATTCTATAAGGGTTCCGTTTTTCTATTTTTGTACGGAACCCTAAAAACAAAGCTTTTCTCATTATGATCTAACGTTTCGTGATTGTTATATACAAAGAAGAAGTCATATGTACATGAAAGAAACGTTTGCCTTGAGACGACCTCACTTAAACGTTATCATATCGCTTTTGTATACACAGTACATATATTTATTTCTATTAATATAATGGAAGGCTCCAGATTTTTAGAAAAGATTTTATTGAAATTGGAAAATATTTACTTAATTATTGTAATTTACAATAAAAAATACCTAAATTTCTGTTTATATTGATTTTAATAATATTGTTATAGTAAGGCCATTTAACATGAGTATTAATAAAAAATGTACATAATAAACTTTTTTTATGGGGCTTAGGAACTTTAAAAATATTTTATAAGTAATAACCGGTGGACTAAGGCTCTAGAAAACTGAAAGTTGTAGCAAAGCGCATATTTTTCAATCAAAAGTATGACTTTTTTAATTTCATCTAAAACTTTAGTATCTAGTACCTTTTTTTTTGTTGACGCAGGGGGAAATCTACATAGGTACCCGACTTCTGGGGGGTGGGAGGCCGGGTTATGTGAGATTGTACTCACTAAAACCCCCTGTGATGGCCGCCACAGCACGGAAAAACGGAGAGGCTACGGGATCGCTTTCGCAGCACGTCCGCGGCCTCTCCCGTGCGTTGCTCCGCTCGTGGCTTGCGGAGCCCTTCTCAGCAGGGCGAAGATGGTCTTGCCCTCCCCGCACCCCTCGCTGGTGCGTACACCGGCAGTCCGGGGCCATACCGGACTGCGGTCTTCCTCTCGGCCGTATGAAAACGGATGCATGAGGCGATGCCAGAGGGAGTACCCTATTTATTCCGCCCCGGGTACTGGGGCTTTAGTATCTAGTACCTACTTACTTAATACCTTAAGACTTTTATTTCTACAGATTTTTATCTAATAAATTCTTTAATGAGTGTACACGATACGAGAATGAAGAAGAATTAACACAATTTAAGAACTTTCTTCAAGCTTGGCCGTAGTTCTACACTACGGCACTTTAGTGTCAGTTTTTTGGTCCCGAATTCGTCCGCGTATAGTAGGCATATGAATACAGGTACTAAGCGTTCAAAATTTTTTCTTTGTTTTTTTTTTACAATATCGAATGGCAAGCTTTAAATATTTTTGAATTTGATTTAATATATAACATATTTATATATTTAGCAAGGCATCGTAAACCTTCACAAGTTCCAGCGTCGCACATCTCCTTTTGATTTGATATACAAACAAAGACAAGCTTACACTGGCTCAGTCCGGCAACAAGCTTGCAAGCTGATACAAGCCTATCAAAATATACGCTGGTGTTTGTACGCCCTTACCGAGCCATGCCAAACACGTAAATGCAACATTACACATTAAAGTTTCCTTTTGTATCGCTCCGTCTATTAGTGAAATCCGCATTAAGATCCGTATTGTAGTCTCAAAGATTTAAGCGTACTTCGGCTTGGATCCCATATATTATGTAAACATGATACGCTTATATGACTAATCAATTTTCATAGCAACCTTTTTTTCAGAAGCAGTGATTAAATCTTACATTATCACAACTTCATATGCCATAAAGTTTAATATTAATAAATTATATGCATTACACAATATTTTTTTAGTACTGTGAGAAAAACGATAAAACTTGTTTCTAATTATATTTTTATTCAATATTTTAATGTCTCTTAAAAAAAGGAAAGGGAAACTAGTGTTAAAATACTCCGTTCCCCATTTGTCGCCCAATTTTGAGACAGTGCGTGCCTAGTGGTGAAACTTAGTTTAATCTTGTCACCAGAGGTAGGAATTAAAATAACTAATTTTCCTCGAATGGAAATCGAACCCAAAGCCGTCGAGCTTACAATCGGTCGCCGTGTCGTTGCGCCACTATAAGTTGCTGCAAGACACAAAAGCTGTTCAACATATATACATACATACTTCTAAAACAAACACTTAGGACGTTCTCTCATCCATCTTTATGGAATAGTTTGGTAAAATTCACTGATATATTCAGGTTATCGTCCCGGGAATACCCAGGATATGTAAATTTACAACCAATGTAAATAGACCCAGTAAATTATGTCGCTAAAACACTCTCTGGAATTCCTAGGGATGCCGAAAGTGTCGATACGTGCTCCCTATAACCTAAATCACTATGTTTACTCTAAACTCTAACGTAATGTACGATGTTAGCATTTCAACCTGTCTTTGCTCAATGTGAAATCGTTCACAATTCATCAATATATATGTATATTTAATTAATAAAACGCTTTTTAGAAAAAATCCAAAGTTCTAAGTAATTAATTGGTTTGATAAATTATTTTAACTAATACATATTATTTTTATTAATATATTTGAAATAAAATATATTAAGAGCAATATTAAACATTATTTACTAAAAAATAATTAAATGCTTAATTAAAATTACCTCAAATACTTTAAAATAATAATACATGTAAAGTTATATTTTACATATGTTTATACAATGAAAGTTAAGTATATGTATATTATGTAAATAAATTTGATAAAGAAATGAAAGATGTATCTAAGGAACTGAAAGTAGGAGGTTGCTATCATTGGACTACTTAACTTTGTGACATCATATCTCATAAAATATCACCTACAAATTAAGACAATTAATGGAATTTGATGGTTTTTTATGTAAATTATTGATATATAAATTATTGGCAATGAAAGTTAAGAGGCTTTAGAGCTATACTAATATAACTTTTCAATGACGAGTTGCTTTCTTTGGCCCACCGTCACCTTGAATGGGCAACTAAGTTGCTATCATTGAACTTTGAAACATCTGTATTAATGGTCCAATGAAGGCGACTCAAATAAAGCACTAAATAAGAATTACTTTTTTGTTGTACTGCTCATATACAAATGTGACTAAGAGAGTTGACGAAAACTTATATCTGGATGGCGTTTCATGTATGCATATAACTATTTTTCCAGGAACTTCTTTGGTTTTATTAAAACGATGTTTAATTTTATTTTTCGCAGCTAATTCGAAGGCAAGCTCTCTGACATCTTTAGGAGTAATAGCAAAAAAAGAATTCTCCATTTCAACAATGTGATTGCTAAATACAGTTTCCAAAGCCTCTGGAAGATCTACTTTTGATTACACTATTTGAATTTCTTTGACAGTTTTCTTTTATTTTTCCCATCTAATCGTCTTTTAAATGTGGCTTTTATGACTCTTTACAACGACTTGCGTCATATAATCCAATTTTTTAAAGATTCTATAGTGAGTTGCATACTAGTAACTCCTAATTTAACAGTTTCCTAATTTAATAATAATATTTAATATTCTTTCCCTATGCTGTCGGTATAGGGAAAGAATATATAAATATAATCCCATTGTAACTAAAAGGTAGGTATCTATCTAAATGCGGTACTAAAATATTCAATTTACAATATAAAACTCATTATTAATTAACATTGATATTAGTTTCTTTGATTGGACCGGTCCAATGATAGCGTTATACCATTCAGGTCCGTTGATGGCAACTAGGCATATAAACAGAACGAAAGCAATTATTAAAAAACGCGCAAAATTAAGTAAAAAGCTTAGTCGTATTTGTAAGCGCAGATAAATTTGCTATTCAGATCTCACACAATCATTAAACATGAATTAAAACAATATGACTTACACAAGTTTGATGATGACTCGGTTATTACATCACGGTCACCACTAACACAAGTACACACCTCACTGCTTGCCTTTGCGAGCGCACAGAGGTTTGGTGGGTAGATATGGGGGATCGGTACTGTTGCCTAGCATTGTATCAAACTTGCTGTGACATGTATAGGTTTTGAAAAAATATAAGTGGTCCAATCAAAAAGCCGGTCCAATGATCGCAACCTTCACCTAATATTTTTTTTTTAGCTTCACGCTTTATCCCGCACATGGCAGGGTAGGCAGAGGGAACTGCAGGGATCTTGGGAACCTAGTGATAAGACACTCCGTTGCTTAGTCCCTACCTTCTCCGTTCCCGCTTTCTGCCTATTTCGAGGCATTGTGTGTTAAGTGGCGGAACTCAACGCCACGCTTTGCCTAGTTTGACAGAGCGAAGAAAATGGAAATAGAAATATCCGTTTTCCCCGACTGGGGATCGAACCCAGAAACCGTCGCGTTACAGGCAGAACTTACGCCTCTGCGCCACGACGTTCCTCCGAATGTAATATTACTATCTTAATTTAGCTAAGTAAAGTGGAAACTTAAAGTTAAGCTACCAGCTTTTACTATCCACCTTATACTAACAAAAGCTGAAAAGATAAATATATAAAATAAAATAATTTATTATTGTTAAGTACACCTCATTTCCAACTCTCATACTATTATGTCTTGAAAATATTCTCGTGTAAATCTTTTCATCGTAATTAAATGTATGAATATTATTAAGCTAGGAGGCGGATTTTTTAATTAATTCTCTGTAGTCGTGAAAGCCTCAGCTCGATGCCATGGCATCAACTCGTTAAAACAGTGTTTATTAAGATGTTTCCTCGGCGGATTATCCGCGGACGTGTCTATTCAGGATTTAAACGCGCTCTGGCTGGCATCTATTATTATTCATGACATAAATTTACTCGGTGAGGAAGGCGTTACACGAAAACTCATTAAAAGCAAGACGCGGTCTGACTTTTCAAATTAGACACGTTAAGTCCACGCGTGGCGGGCCGTCGGCGGCAGGCGGGCGGGCGGCGTGCAGCGTGCTGCCGGCAACTTATTGTCATTCGCAACAAGTACCGTCGCTGCTTATTAAACCGCCCTGTCTTTAACTAATTTATAAACTTCCACTGTTTTAGTTAATTAAAGTGGGCACGACCTATGAACGAAAATTGAGATTGCTGTAACGGCTTTAAACTAACTACAAAATGAACTCGAGCGTTCGCCTTGACTAGATTCTGTGTAAACTATTACGTACATAATAAGTAATGTTTTAACCATACTTCTATACTAATATTTTTCAGTTGAAATATTTGTTTGGTTGACTACACTAATAACAGGTACTATTAATTTTAATTGGAATAATATTTCAGTCAAATAAACATTTTTTATCGATAAAGGATAACGAAATCGTAGACTAGACCAAAGTGTTTGAAGTGGTTTCATAAAGTAATATCAATATACGTGGTTAATTATTTTAAAGAAATGAGAAAGGTTATTAAAGGTTATATATTACATTGTGTGGATCGTTATGATGTTTACTTCGAGCACTTTTAGTGTGTTATGTACACAAGTCTTAGGTATTTACATTCGTTGGCTTACCAAAACTTGATATTGTTGTGACTTGACTCGAGAAAATTACCAAGGATACTGAAGAAAGATCACGTGAAAAGCATGACGTGCTTTCGTACAATATTTGTTTCGGTAAGTAGTTTTGCACTCCGATTTCTCTGACTGCGTTACAAATTCAAAAAAATTCTCCATGTAGTCACAAATAACAAATCTATTATGATTGAATATTTGTACTTATCATATTTATAAGTAAATATTTTACTGCCACCTTTATAATTGTGTACCTGAACCCTTGGTTGTTGATTCCATAGTATATCATGGGCATAGCAACATTAAATTGAATGCCCCATTCATGCCGTTCAATATAAATAGACAATTTAATTTCGTATTTTATGGTTTTAGAGGCAATTGGCATAGCTTGTTTGCATCGCAGATTAGATATTTACCCTCGAACCGCGATGTCCCATGCGATAAGACGGCAAGGGTTGAGATGTGGCGTAGATCCTCAATATTGTATCGAATCGCAAGAATATGTTATACTAGAAGCTCTTCCTTGCTATCCATTTTTACTTATATAGTTTTAGCCATTGTCATACATTTTTATCATATTTTTTTATAAATCGTCACCTTTTTACTCTACACGTACTATGACAATATATTAATTAGAATTATATTAATCCATTATCGAAATCAAGTCGTAAAGTCTTTCGTTTCTGTCAAGCGTTTATATAAAGTAAATATATATAATGAATTCTTTTTATGACATGATATTATGCAAGATCTTGTGCCGGTGAACAGCTCCAGAAGACTTTGATTAATTATTATGGCTTAGTTATTTTAAATGAACATAGAGATGTTTTAAAAAAAATATTTATTAATAAGAAGTAGTGTAAAATTATATTATAATTTGTTAAAATAAAGACACAGACAGATAATTTTTTTCTTTAGGTTGACGTATAAATAACCGTATAAAATGTTTAAAAAATAAGTCTAGGTTAACAATATTTTGCTACATTGTATAGTAGGTTACACGGAAGGGATGTGTTAAGGTACTGTGAAAATAGGAATACTTTCCCCCATTTAGAGTTGCCTTACCAAAACGAGGTTATGGAAAAAATTCAATACCACGAGTGGATATCGCAGTCACAAGCTTATCAATTACAATTCAATCTCATCCCACTAGGTTAATAAGCTTTCACTTTATAATGCATTTACTTGTTTCGATTAGCAAGTAAATGTATTTTAAAGGGAAACCTGTAAAATCTTCTTAGCTAGAAGTATGTAAAATGTAATATTAGGTAATTAGTTGATGGCAAGATGTATGGTTTATGCCGTCAATTTTTAATGGAGATAAATGGAGATTAAGTTGTATTAAACACAACATAATGAACTTATACAAGGTTTACGCTTTTGGTGGTTGCTTTTGGAAGATACGCTTTATGTAAAGCGTTTTAGGCACGTAACAAATTCATACATGACAGATCATAATTGACAGATGTTAGAAGAGCTGACATGTCCCAATATCACTTAATATTTTAAAGTTTAAATTTAATTATTTTTTTCTTTTATGTTACATTTATGTAACAATTATTTTAAATCAATATTTATTCGGTATAATTCTATTTCTTACGTACTGTATAAATAAAAGGTTACAAAATAAGTACGACGAATCTAACAATGGTATATTGAACTGAAATATTAATTGAAAGTGCAAAACGGTTATGTTCATATATATATATATATATATATATATATATATATATATATATATATATATATATATATATATATATATATATATATACATATATATATATATATATATATATATATATATATATATATATATATACATATATATATATATATATATATATATATATATATATATATATATATATATATATATATATATATATATATATATATATATACATATATATATATATATATATATATACATATATATATATATATATATACATATATATATATATATATATATATATATATACATATATATATATATATATATATATATATATATATATATATATATATATATATATATATATATATATATATATATATATATATATATATATATATATATATATATATATATATATATATATATATATATATATATATATATATATATATATATATATATATATATATATATATATATATAATATATATATATATATATATATATATATATATATATATACTATATATATATATATATATATATATATATATATATCTATATATATATATATATATATATATACATATATATATATATATATATATATATATATACATATATATATATATATATATATATACATATATATATATATATATATATATATATATATATATATATATATACATATATATATATATATATATATATATATATATATATATATATAATATATATATATATATATATATATATATATATATATATATATATATATATATATATATATATATATATATATATATATATATATATATATATATATATATATATATATATATATATATATATATATCTATATATATATATATATATATATATATATATATATATATATATATATATTATATATATATATATATATATATATATATATATATATATATATATATTTATATTTAAACTAGCTGACCCGGTAAACTTCGTTTTACCCACTTTTTTATGATACACTTACCTTACCATTCGAGGAAATTAATTGAAATTAATTTAAAAAATTGAAAATTGTTTTATTAACAGTTATTACAAATTAATTAATTAAACAAATACATTACAGAAATTAATCTCTTAGCGCAATGGAATGTACAATATTTTGGGTTAGTCCGTCTTTCGCCAACACAAACAAACGGGATGGTTTTCCTACGCGAGAACATGCCACATATAGTTGTCCGTGGGAGAAGCATGGTGTTTCCAAATCTAAGCCACATACAGACAATGTTTGTCCTTGTGACTTATTGATCGTCATAGCGAATGCCAATCTAACTGGGAATTGAGTGCGTTTGAATTCAATTGGCACATCTGTAGGAATCATAGGGATTCGTGGCAGCAACACATTTTCGCCTTGAAACTTGCCATTCAAGATGATGGCTTCAATAACGTTTTTCATTAATTTCTTAATAACTAATCGTGTACCATTACATAGCCGTGGTGGGTTTAAGTTGCGAAGCAGAATAATCGGTGATCCAATTTTTAGTTGTAAATGATGTGGTGGCATCCCTGGCAAATCCAATGAATTTAAGAATTCAATTGGATAATTCACAATCTCGTTGGTATCACAAACTGTATCGACGGATTTGTATGACACCAAGTCCCCAGGCAACAGCTGTTGTATCTTTAAGTTTAATCCATTGACGGCCACATTTTTACTTGCTAAGATCGCTCTTTCTGCTAGCCACTTATGATTTTCATATTGTGTGTGTACGTTGGGGAATATGTGATCGATAAGAGTATCTTGCGAGTCGATGATTGTGCAGAAATCCGCTTGTAATTTTATGCAGCCAGTATTTTCATGTACAGCAACTTTCCCATCACCAATATCTAACAGTTGTTAGAGAAAGTTTCAGCGGATGGATCCTGAAGTATTTGAACGCGCATATTAACCCTCAGTTGTAATTTTTCAACATTACGCCATAGTCGCGATGATTTTAAGCAAGCGTTGATTTCATCAGCGTACGTTGAACGCGGAATAACGGGAAGTGTTTGCCTAAAATCACCGGAGAAGAGTAACAAAATGCCGCCAAATAATTTATCATTGTTTTTTATGTCCTTCAATGTCCTATCCAGTGCCTCAAGCGAATGTTTGTGTGCCATTGTGCATTCATCCCAGATAATAATTTTACAGTGTTTCAGCACCGTCGCCATAGACGATTGTTTTTTTATGTTGCACATTGCATCTGGATTATTCTGAATGTTCAGCGGCAGCTTAATGCTGAATGAGCTGTTCTGCCTCCATCTAATAAAGTTGCTGCAATGCCAGAAGATGCAATGGCCAATGCGATGCCATTTTTTGATCGTATCTCAGCAAGAAGTAGTGAAATAAGAAATGTTTTGCCCGTTCCGCTTGGTGCATCTAAAAAAAAGAATCCTCCTTGTTCTGCCGAAACTGTCAGCATGATGCGGTCGTAGATAATTTTTGTTCATCATTGAGTAAAGGAATATTGCGACTAACAATGCTCGCCATTTCTACAGTATCGTACTGTAGTTCACGATTCATATCTGTGTTAAGTAGATCAGATGCACTTCGATTTGGTGAGCTCATACCGAAATGAGTGATTGGTAAATTCGCTATAGCAATGCAATGATCCTCGATAGCAATCAATGCTTCATTGTACATTGCAACAGTGAATGATATTGTTAGATCGTTGCACCTTGTACGATGTCGATACAAAATATCAGCAGCCATTGAATCTTTGTGATTATCCCACAACATTTGTGCTCGTGCCGGGAAACATGTAGTCAATACTATAGCAAATAGTAGACGTAGAATTTGTGGTCCTGCGCAGTTTAATGCTGCTTCAGCAAGCATACTGTCCCAATGATTGTCGTCTTCTAGCAAGCCTAGAGCAAGGCATGCATCTTTATACGTAGGATACTGTTGTCCATTTACTTTCCGTATATCTTGAAATGACAATGGTCCGGAGACATTAACAGTAGTCGGAGATAAAAGCACTCAGTCTGCCTTGGATTGACTGTATATACACGACTCAGACTATTTGATTTGAATAAACCGGGGCACGTATCAACTGGTGTCCCTTGCTTGCGAGGCATCCACTTCTTCGATTGAGCCCATGCCCGTGGAACTTCTGAATAGAGCAGTGTTTGTGCGAAGGCACCAAAAGCATCCGTTCGATTGCATAGTTCGAAAAATTCGGTGAGCGTAGTTTTTGGTGGATTTATAGCACGATCAAGCACTGTGTCGTTCGTGAAATATACGCGCTGTCCATTTTCAAGATGGACAGCTAAATGAATAACTGCTGGATCCCGTTCATGAATTTGGAAACCGAAAATACGCCAGACAGCTTCATTGGAACTGATATACCGGCCAATTTGGTAATTTGTAATTTCATCATTTTGATTCATCGGAAGAGATTGGACATTAGTGTTTGCTATCCGGAATACAGCCATATCACTTCCTTTATTTACATACTTGCAAATATATTTGATACTCTTCACCGAGCTGCATGACTCGACATTAATGTGAGCATTGAATGTTTTGCTTAGCAGAGGTGAATATGGTACCACCCAATGATTGTCAATGTAGATGTATGCGTTTCTGCTAGTTTTAATGAAAGATTGTCCGCCATTTTCGATACCTCTTCGCCGATACATTGGATATCCGTCGTCATGTGTGACCGTATCGTTAGTGAAATCTTTAGGAAAACGCTTAGTACATTTTCCGTCTGCCATGCAAGGTGATAAACGATTCAGATTTCCGCACGGACCATGAATCATGTTTGTAGTAACAATATCAAACAGTAAATGATCAGTTGACGGATCTGGAATCTCTGCGGAAATCAAACTATCGATGTCTTCTGGACATATTTTGTCGATGAGCCAAATTAAAATGTGTGCATGAGGTAATCCTCGCTTTTGCCACTCAACTGAATACATCCAGCAACGTGTTGGGCCGAATACATGCAATTTGGTAATGAAGTTGATTAAAGACTTTAATTTTTGTTTAAATACACGTGCTGTAATGTCATGACGATGTATTGCATTTTGTCCTGGTAATAGTAACGATGTAATATCCTGCCATTTTGGATTACATGTGAAGGTAATAAAAAGACACGGCCGTCCATATTCACGCACGAAAGTCATAGCATCCTGTATGTATTGTTGCATGTGACGTGGACTACCAACGTATGATGATGGTAAGATAACAGAGTTACCAATCTCTGCAGTGTCAGCGTTGTTCGCAATAGCATCTCGCAAGTGAATATATTCTTCCGCACGCAGCCTTTGCTGATTATATCGCAAGTATCGTAGTCTTTCACTTTCTATCTTCACATACATGTCGACCATAAATTGTTGGCAAAGCTCACGAAATCGTAGAATAATGTTGTCTTGGCCGCGTCTAATCATCAAACAATATGAATAAAAATCCTTCGAACTAACGTTCTTATTAGTTTCGGCTCCTATAATAATATATATTTAAGTTAATTGAGGATTTATTCTTTAATAATAAAATAATTATGTTCTAAATAATGAAAGAATAACCTGTTACGGGATCTCGTTGTTTAATGTTTACGCAATATCCATCTTGCCCTTTCCAGAAATTAGTGGATATTGGAGAGCGTCATATGAACGATGAGTATCACTGATGAACTGTAGGTTATTATTTCTTCTTCGAATGACGATTTGTCGCGTAGTTGTACGGTCGCCAACCATGATTCCAGCAACATCGTCAACAACAGGTGTGTTGAATCTACGTACATGCTCTCCAGCTGGTGTTCTATCAGGATTAATGACAATTGCGTGATTGTCACTTTGTAGCTTGTCATGTGTGCTTTGCAAATTTTTAATAATTCATTGTGCTCATTTAACAGAGCGTCCAGCTCGCTGACGATACGCCTGGCAAAAGGTGAATTAAGATTATGGTAGTCGCAACGTGCATCCACGCGATTGGCGAGTGCGCGTTCGGAGTCCTCGCCACCCATAAAGTATATTTGTAAAAATTTGTGAGATTCGTCTGGCATTGGCAGTAATGAGCCCACTCTGTGATAAACTTGGCCTTTGATTTTGAACGTGGAATTAAATTGTTGACCGTTTGCAGCAGCATTGTTAACTATTTCTGTTGCTCCAAACGATGTCATTTGAAAGCATGAATTGAATGTGCGAATCGACTGCAGGAACAGGCTAGAATCTGGATCTGTACCGATAAGTAAACCATGCAAAGGTTCAGGTGGTGTTTCAATTTCGGTTAGATGTACTTTTCCTGATGAACAACACATTCCAACTGGCTCATTTTTAAATTTAAGTGCTTGACAATGTGGGCACTCTTTTTCCAAAGTCCCAATAACCACTTTCGAATGAGTTTAATATTTGACGTCAGGCTCATAATGGAACGCTAGTCGAAGAAATGTGTGTGACGTGAATGCTCGATGAACTTGTTGGCTAAGTATCTGCGAGTTTCTCTTCGTTCTAGTTGTCTTTGTTGATTCCGTTCATCTCGTGCCTGTCGTGATCGTGATTCGCGTAACTGCGACATTCTCTCTTGCAAATCTGCATTGTCTTCTTGAATTTGTTCACTTGATCTTCGTGCTCTTATATCTCGTACGGCTCTGGAGTTGGTCGTTTGACGACTCAAATTGGCCCCTTTACGTTTTTTTGGCATTGCTGACTGTACATGGAACATGTAGATAAATAAAGTTAAAATCCTTAAACGGATAGAATAATTTTAATTAACTGGCTTACCTTTCTCAATAATAAAATAGGTATGTAATAGGTATGTAGGAGCTTACAACACGTGTTTATTTACATCAGATCACTTAATTAACTAAGAGTTAAAACTGTATTTGAAATTAAACAATTATTGCACTGGAAATTAATGACAATTTTATAATGGCAGTAAAATTAACTTGACAATTGCACAGAAAAATAAAAAAATGGTTGCCTGTAAAGTCGGTTTTACGGACGAAGATTTTACGTGACAACCTCTTTTTCTCGGTAGAATATTTATTGATATGAATATTAATTATAATATAAATTGCACAAATTTTAACTATACAAAATATATTTTGTTTACTAAAACATTGTACATGTAAACTTAAAGTTAACTAATTCCTATTTGAGTGATTTTGTTGAGGATAGGACGATGATAGGAGAAATATGAATGAAAGGAAGTGTTTCTGCTGTAATGTGTTTTGCGAAAGTCTAGTCTATCACGTGTCAAGTGATACGCGCGGCGGACCGATGGTGAAATAGAGGTTGATCGTAGAGGGGTGAACGATTGAGAGTAAGATGAAGATGAGATGAGATGAATTTTTAAGTAATGACAAAATAGATTTTTTAATTGACAAATAAAAATAAGGGCCGGTGATAGAAGGGCGAAAATTTAGGGTTGTATGTATTTTTGTATGCGGTATCATAATAAAATAGAAAAAAAATGTGTAAAAAATAAAAAAAAAATTTTAGGGGTGAACCGCCCTTAACATTTAGGGGTATGGAAAATAGATGTTGGCCGATTCGCAGAGCTACTGAATATGCTCCCAAAATTTCATTAGAATCGGTCAAGCCGTTTCGGAGGAGTTCAATTACGCACCCCGTGACACGAGAATTTTATATATTAGATATATATATATATTAGATATATATATATATATATATATATATATATATATATATATATAGATATATATATATATATATATATATATATATATATATATATATATATATATATATATATATATATATACTATATATATATATATATATATATATATATATATATATATATATATAATTTTTTTCTTTAGGTTGACGTATAAATAACCGTATAAAATGTTTAAAAAATAAGTCTAGGTTAACAATATTTTATATATATATTATGCACAAAACATGTAACCGAAATTCCTTAATAATTTATTATTCACGGAAATTGAGTTTTAACGAGGACAAATTGACTAAAACGAAATCAATTACAGAAGATTTATTTTTTATACGCGTATAATTTTAAGAAATAAAAAAGAACGTCAGATAGTTATGGGTTCGATTCCTGGATTTGAAATATTTTAATTTAAGTTAGTTTACTTCATGCTTTCTGCTTACCTAGAATACTGTGGGTGTTTTTTTTACAGCCTCACGTTTTAGCGTAGGCATAAAGCGCCTCGCACCTGAGGTCGTGACATTGTGTGTAAAGAGGCGATATTCAACATTGCTTTAACATTCATATAACTTTGTTTTTACAAAGTGGAAAGATGAAAATAATTTATTCTTTTTACTGGAAATATAGCCTGTACCTAATCGAAATTATATTTAGAAGTTCTTTCTATGGTATAACTAGGAATTACAAATTTTAGGATTTGTTCCGTTGTTTATACTATAAGTTCTAACTTCTGTTCAAATTTCATAACTCTAGGTTAACGGGAAGGGTCGCCTATAGGGTAAAGGTTTTAATTACGCGGCGAGTTTCATACTATTTAGCTTGCGTTGGCTTAAAGTTTGATGATTTCTGCTTCAAGAAAAATCACTTTAACGTCAAAATTTAGATATTTAATCTTGGAATAAATATCTGTAAGTAAATCTCGGTTTAATATCTTAGACAGACATACGGACAGACGAGAGAAGAAACAACTTAGCGTTCCATAGAATCACCGTGCGGGTGCAGGGCCCATCGAGTTGAAGAAAGAGGAGCTCCAAGCAGCGCTTGGGACTTGCGACCCAAGTGTAGGTTTAAAGGGCCCCTTTAAAATGCATTAACGCTCACCTTCACTGTCCGAGCTCCTCCCACTACCTAACCAAATTTTAAATAAAAGTGATAATGTAGTAATAATTTTAGGGTTCCGTTTCTTCCTTTCGACTTACGGAATCCTAAAAATGTAATTCTAATGTTTAAAAATAACTATATGAGAAAATTCTCATTATGAGCAAATGCAAATGCTAATTAAATCAACAAAAGCTGAAATTTTTACATACGATATCTCTACATGTCTCTAGATAACTAGAAAGATTTAGATTTATTTTACTCCAAAATAACTTATAACAAAAATTACCTTAGAATCTTATATAGGTACGAGATATATGTATAAACTAAAGGTGATATTTTCGAAAAAAAAAAAATAACATGCTCACAAAGTGCCATGTGACCAACGTGTCCATACGGCGCCGATGCGTATTTAGTTATTATCTGGGGTTCCGGCTGTCCGGCAGATGTTATCGTTCTCACCTGGCGCGTTGCGGCGCGTGCGCACGGTCGCTGCAACCCACCCGCACACACGCCATTGAAAGAACTATATTGGATTTAAATATTTTACACCAGAGACCATTGTTCTATAATCATAAAACAATAGAAAACAATCGACTTTTTGTGTACATTATTTTCTAGTAATAATAATTTGTGAGAGGTATAAGTTTTTGTTATTAAATGTGATTTAATATAATTAAAGGTTAATCTCAAATTAAATCTATCACCTGATATGTATAATTTGTTTAGTATTTATTCAAATATTTAATATGATTTACGTAACTTAAATCTGCTTGAATGGTGTCGTTTATACGGTTACGAAGTCCAACGCCGCATTTTGATTATTTTAACACACTTATTAATAAATATAAAATAATCATAGTTTTAAATATGATTATTTTATTATTCAAAGTAAATTGAATATTATTTGTAAATAACAGTTTCAAAATAAAATAATTATAGAAATTATTGAAATCTTTTGAAAAATTTTACAAGGAACTCACAAAATTCCATAAACGTATATTTGTTACTCGTACAAATAAAAAAATATTATGTTCTTCTTCTTCTCTTTATTTATGGCGTTTCGACGTGCCAGTTGAGCACAATTCACTTCGCCAGTGTCACGTTTAATGGAGAACACACAAAGGAGAATGTACGGTAAAAATAGAGATATCATTACACAGTTAGAGAAAAAATTTTTATCAAACTGATTCTTAGCAATGTCAGTAGAAACGACTAGATTCTAGCAACATATTGGTATAACACGAGCAAGGATCATAATGCTACGTCATTGATATGATACTACAATGCAATCCACTTAAAATGACAACGTCATATTACATTTTATACCTTTAATCCTAATAAGATGAGGTTTTTGTATTCAAATTTTAAAGTTAATACATGATGAACGTCTGCTACGTAACTGGCTACGGGTCGATATTAAAAATTAAAAATGAATTCAGTATTTCGATTATTCTTTGCTATTTCAGTTTGTACTTAGTATATATGGTTTCTTAATGAAATTATATACAATATATTAAATCATACTTACTTGGTAAACTACAGTATAATTTTTATCGATGAAGTAAGTGAAAGAAGTGATGCAGAGGTAATATAATTAATAATTGTTACTAAGCATTCAATATTTCAATTAAGTGATAAATATATATTTTTAAACAATATTTCTAATAAAATATAATGAATAATCTAAGACGAGTCTTCGAATTGACACCTCAAGGCAAAAGGAGACGTGGCCATCCACGTGGATTGATATTTATACTAATAATAATCTGGTAAAGATACAGGGTATTTTTTTATAAACAATATCAGATATTTAAGATTACAATTAGATGAAGTAAAAGGACTAAAGAAATGTCTCCTTAATAAAAGTAATTTACCGTGTGATATAAAAAAGCATCGTAATATCTGATGTGGAATTTAAGAACATTGATGCAAAATTTCATAAAGACGTTACAAAGTTTACGCCAAAGAAGTTGCGAGTACCAACTAGTTCCTTAACATAATATGAAATGCAAAATTAGTATCTAGGAAAAGTTTTCATAGGGCCCATAATTGAATTTTTAGTTTAATATACCATTAGTATGTACCTTAAATAAGTATAGTCATCGACTAATTACTGATAAGTAAATAAAGAATACTATAATTTTCTGTAAAATTCTGTAAGTGTACTTCACTTTTCTACTCTCTGTAGTTAAAATAGCTACAACTTAATTACAAAACCGTTCCTTTATATGTAAATATGGCCTTATCTTTACAAGCTTTATTTACGTAAGTGAGTGCCGCATATTAAATAATAATTATAATTCGTGACATAAATATAATGAACTGCTGACATCTTGTTTAGTAACATGATATTCACATGAGAAGATAATAAATTGCAAGATGTTTGAAACATGTGTCAATATCTAAATATAATATCTGTTGTAGTGCTTTTGAAATCATTGTAAAAAAGCGACAATACTAAATCAACCTGCCTGTAAATGCGAGGATTTGTGGGTTCGATTCCCAATCGGTTAGGATGGGTTATTTAATTTCAATTTTCTTCGCTCTAGCAACTAGGCAAGCGCAGCGTTGAATTTCGCAGAAATATCCCGAGAAAGCAGAAAACGAGGTTACTTCGCACTTGGTTCCCCCGATTCCTATGGTTCCTTTTGCTTACCCTGCTATGAGCGGCTAAAGCATGAAGCTTATATTAAAGCGAGTGAGCAAAATGTGACATATATGCAATTATAGATTGAACATTTTTGTGTATTGTTTATTTTTTGTCGAATAATTCAAGTAATCATCATAACGTAGCAATTTGTTTATAAAAAAAATAGTGATTATAAGAACATTAGTACAAAAGCAAATTTATATAATAATATTTCAACAGAACGGGAGCTAAAATATGTAAAAGGCTTTTTACGAGACTCTAAAAGCCGTCTGTTTTATATTGTATGAATACAAAAAATATATTGACGATCAGTATTCTGATATAATCAATACTAGAAAGAATGTAATTTAAGCCTTTGTCGTTGTTGCTGTAAAAGGAGTTAATTCTGTTCATTGTAAACGAACTAAAAAATATTTTCAGGAGTATTTAAACACGAATTGAAAGCTGGAATATTATTTTTTAATGTTTACCTGACTCCTGGAGTTACCTGGCTTTTCTTTTGTTATACACATAATGTAAAATCTTCTATAATTTGTAATCTCTCATTAATATCGGTAGCTCTGTAGACATATAAAGTGAATGTCCGACAAACAAAACATTTAGAGTTACAAATATATATAACGACTTAGAAACAGTTATTTAGTGCGATAAGCACTTTTTAACCATTTTACAAAAATTGAGATCTAAAAAGTACCATGTGATACCATAGAACATCAAAGGGAACTAGAAAGACCAATAGCTGGTTTATTTTGTTATATTGCTTGGTAAGAATCTGCGGGGCATTGAGTTCCTCCACTAAATCTACCTGAGGGTCTAGGCAGAGGCCTACCCCGCTCTTATCTCTAAGTTTCAAGCGAAAAGAAATAAAAAAATATTATAAAAGAGTAGACGCGATTACTAGAACACATAATAATACTTACAGTAATTTAATTATTTTCAAACTAAACGCGGAATGGTAAAGAAATATGTTTATTAGGAAATGACTGCCATTTTTATTTCAATTCCGGTTGTGTCTCATATTTAGCAGTAATGTCAGAGTTGTTAATACGTTGTTGATACGTTGCTAAATGAATGGCGGGAGTTAAGACCACCTTTTGTTATCTTATCAGAGCGAGATAAAAAACAATTATTTCCCGGATAAAGAATCGAACCTACAACGCAAAGCAAATCTTTTACTGTCAGATGCCACTATTGCGTCAGTAAGAACCGGAAAAAAAAGAAAATATTTTCTTTTTATTATACATATATGATCAGGTCTATCTACGTAATTTATAGCTTACGCCCGAAATTGGTGCATTTTGATGGAAATTGCCTTTTGTGATGATAAAGCTGATAGCAAATGAGGGGGACGTTCGGAAATGAGTTTATGCATTCTGTTCCGCGCTGGATTTTATTTTGATTTAATGTTATACGCCTGTAGTCATGCATAGCGCTCTGACCGATATACTCTCGTTAAACTTATCCACGATAAAAATATAACGGCGATAATTTTAAATTACTTTTTTATTCACATGTTAAACGTTTTTAATTTTCTCTCTTTTTTTATAAACAAATGTTATAATTTAATGGCAAATTGTGGAAGCAAAATAATTTAGTTTTTTCGAAGCGCTTTGCTATTTAATGATTAGATATTTTAAATTAGGGATACTTAATAACCATTTCTTCAGCCTGACGCGAAGACAGCGTGTCGTTGAATTGTGTCATATAAATCGTATGCAACAAAAAATCGAAAATTGGAAAACGTGTGTGTCTTTATAATAGGTAGCGTCTGCATCCACTATGACCCACAGTATATTGAAGTAACCGTTCCTGAGAGCTAACGGCATTGAAGAGAGAGATCTAAGGTTTAAGTATGATTGAGCTTATTACGTTAAATATTCGTATTTGTATACATAGCGGATAAAAACAAAGACATATGAAATTTAGAATACCTGCTTGAAATTCTAAATCGATGATTTTTATAATATAATACTTAATTTCGTCATAACACTTAAAACTGACATTTAATTACATTTTACATTATTTTACAGATTCGATTCAAGATTAATTTGACATTTGTGTGTATGGTTTATTAAAATCTGCGATGCTGTAAACTTTCCAGTTTAAAGGTTTCCAAGTTTTTAAAAGAATATATGTATTTTTTATTTTTGCGTATATTTTGGTATCACTTCTATAATATGCGACCCTCAAACATATAAAGCCTTAAACTCACAACAGCCTCTCTTGCTGCTGCTTGCCTGTTGCAGCCACCTTGCAGTTTAAATTCATTCTGCAAGGTATCTACGACAGGGTGAAACGATACAGAGCTAATTGCACTGACTTTCTGTATTACAGTAATCTCGTGACTGAATCAAAATTTTTAAGTAGCATTTGTTTCACCACTCTAAGTGGATGGTTCCAGAGGCATGCGTCATATTGAAAACAAAAGAATTCTTGTTTTTTTCGTTACGTTGGTCAAAAAGGTTTTTTTTAAGTTTTTAACTTATATATTTTACCACTAATTATGTTTCCTTCTTATTAGAATTTAGTTAGAATCTTTAAATCCCATACAGCCACGTAATTTATATTGAAATGCGATTGAATTAGCACATTAATATTAAAACTTTAGTTCTAATGAAGTGGACTGTAAAAGGAAAATAATTGTGGTTCCCGTAGAAATCCTCACTAAGTGGTCCGCTACATTTTCCAAAGGGTCTGCATGCAAACTATTCCAGTTTTCTACGCCCTATGGCATCTCTTGTATCTCGTGTGTCAGTCTCTCTCGTACCAATAGAAGTTTAAAATAAGAAATTGTATTATTATTTTCTTTTTCAAACATCTAATAACATATTAATATGTATTTTTTTGTTTTTTTAGCTTCACGCTTTATCCCGTATGGCTGGGTAGGCAGAGGGAACTGCAGGGTCAGTGGGAACCTAGTGTTAAGACACTCCGTTGCTTAGAAACCGTCGCGTTACACGCAGAACTTACGCCTCTGCGCCACGGCAGTCCTCAAATAATATGTAAATAGTCATTGAAAATAATCAAGTTACGTTAGTCTTTGTTTTGCCGTCCAACAATCATCGATTTTCCGCACGGTGGGTCTTATATATTACAGGGAAGAACAATGGTGTCGATTCGTTTTTAAAAAAATTAAAAAAAAAGAGTTATTTTTATTAAAAATTACAAAATATATAAAATAATATGAGGAGGTGAACAATTTGTATTTTATATTGAAATTGTGTGAAATATTTTTTATTTTAAACAAGAGTAAATAGAAAATGTTATAAACACATATTGATAATAGGGACAACCAATCTATACATTATTTTATTCCAATATTCCAAACCAGTATTTAACATTTTCGTCCAATACGTCTCAAAATTTCGATCGACATTTCTTGACATAAAATGATGTATTTATGAATTTTTCTCATCCTTTTTCATTAGATTAAAAGATGAAAGATTTATTAAATTTTTTCATCTATAAAAATCCTAACAAATTCAACCATGTTCACATGTGTTTAACTGGCAACATTAAATCTATATAAATTGTTTCGCAGAACGTAATTGTTGGCATCCAAAATTATAGAATAAAGTTAAGCCACCTATTAGGTCTCCATGTGTTGTACAGCATACAAATAAGCTCGCTATAAACTTTTGTCCCTTGGAAGTGAACTGTCAACTAACACAAATAAACCGAGCCCCACAAATAACTGTTTTATATGCCTGACCAAGAATTTTAACCTTCGTACAAATATAACGGTTTATTTTAAAATTTTTATAACGTAGTTAAAGTTATATTTATATGCAGAAAATAAATTTGTGCGCCAAAAGTACTCATATCAGTAGTAAAAGTTCTCTGGCAATCTAATTTTTAAATCTCGTTAATATTTATACAAATACAAAGATTGTAAGACTTAAAATGAAGAATGAAGAAAAAGAAGATGTGTTAGGAATTTAAATAATTTATTTCTTATTGAAATAATAAAATATCAAAAAAACATTTAAATTTGATCTTTTCATGTTTTACAAGTCCCCAAATAATTATTAATACAATTCAAATAAGTAGGTACCCTTACTCATTCCCGCTCTGATTAACTAAAGTGAAATCAACACCGAGTATATAACGTTTGGAAATCGGGTCCAAAATGTACAAAGGATTATCGTAACACGATATATATATATATATATATATATATATATATATATATATATATATATATATATATATATATATATATATATATATATATATATATATATATATATATATATATATATATATATATATATGTATATATATATATATATATATATATATATATATATATATATATATATATATATATATATATATATATATATATATATATATATATATATATATATATATATATATATATATATATATATATATATATATATGATACTGATATAATTTAACAATGCTATTTACATACGGGGTTAACTAGAAAAATATACAAGAAGATTTACGATTTGATGACTTTTTTAAGCTTATTGTTCACGAATCCAAGCAACGTTGCAATCTAAAATGGCAAATTAGACTTCATTGTTGCAGACATTACGTATTCATGAAGCATAACTTGTTATTACATTTTGTGGAGGTACGCTTCACTAAGATCCGATCGCTCTTAAATTGCTTTTTATCTATATTAACTGCTTAAAATGTTTATATAACTTGAATTTGTTTACATTAACTATAACAGATCAATTTTAGTAGCTTTCGTGGCGTAGTAGAATAATATTTGTCTGTAAAGTCAAGGGAAGTAGGTTCGATATTTATTTTGGGGTTAAATTGCAGTAAAACTCGTTTAAGACGATTTTTTAAGGAAATGTCCAAAACGCTTTTTATATAAAGTCACTTTAAGTGGGAATAGAAAAATAATGTCACTATTTTTATTTTCAAACAAATTTCTTAAAACAATTTTAAATGGTTTTGGTTTTAATTGAATCCCAGTCGCTGTAATGTTTTAAATCAAATTAAGCACATTCAAGGATAGCGTATTAAACGGGATTAATAACGTATGAGGCTTTAGGAATATATATGTGACTAGCGGCATGCTTTTTCGTACTAAATTGAATTGGCGTATAAAACGCAATACACGCGACCGTTATAAGCGGGTCTACAGTATGTCTTGATACTAAATTTCTCTAACTTTTAGAATCCACCCTAAAAATATGAATAATTTTATTCGATATTTATTGTTTTATTCTTGTCGTTTACATTATTAAATTAAAGATTATTATAATAGTCACCGTCTAAGCTCTTTAAATTTGACAATGAACTTAATAAAGTAAGTAATACATGATATAAAAATTGTTATCACTAAAATGATAAACAAATACACTTAGTCAAATCGAGTTTATTTGTAACTAGATACAGTTGTTTTACTTATCTATAGGTAAAAGCTGTTCAAATCACATCTGTATTGATAAGAGTAATCAAAGAGGGTTGTTTAAGCAACAGGAGGGTTGGCCCGCACTCCGCTATCCATTGCCGCTACCTCTCGGTGCTCACTCTCGCGTCGTCCGCCGCGTATGAAGCACGCTCCGTTGCGTCGAGCTTTTGTGTAACTTCGTAAACTTTCCCGAAGCTTTCTGAAGATTAGTGAGGATTGCCTGCAATTTGTGCGATTTATGCAGTGCTTTGTGTATTATTTGTGAAGTTTCGAACTATATTATGGGACAGTTCTGCTTCTGATGAGTTTTGGTTCGGAATTTTAATGTAAGTATTTTAATTATATTATTTAGATTAGTGTAAAGTATTTTTTCTGTAGAATCGAGTAAGTCATCATTTTATTTTTAATTCGTACAAGTTGATTACTATCACAATTACTATCAATTAATAGATTTTAGATAAACATTTAATAAAAGCTAATTCATTAACCAAATTCATAAAAAAATAAGTAAGTGTACACGCACTAAGAATTATTTTATAATTTTTAAATGTTATAGTACACAATGTCTCAGAATTGGGTATAATAGTGTGGATCGGAGTGTCTAGGTTCATTCTGTCAACTCTGCTATTACATATTTTAGAATTCTACGTATTTAATTTATTTATTACTAACTATCTTCGTCCAAATGAGGACACCGTGGCGCAGTGGGACATGGGTCGATTCTAGTAACAAAATTGCATTATTATAGCGCGTTTTAAAGAGTATACTAGCAAATGCTCTACCTATGCAATACATTGTATTTCTTTCCTTAAAATAGATTAACATTTAAAAAAAATAATTGCAAGTACATTTTGCATAAATATTGTTAATAATTATAATTATTGAGAATAGCAGATAGTGAGATTGTTACTCGATGTAATCATCTCACTGCTGTACAGTGCACACAAGCACGTGTATGACTATATAAAACCTTTTGCCACTTTAATAAAATAGTTGTTTTTTAGCATTTTAATTGTTCTTAATATTAAAGGCAGCTTACTATAATACAATAATAAAAACCTAATTTGAATTTATTAAGCCATTGCTGAGGTTAGCGTGCACACAATAACAACGAATTTGGTAAGAAAAAAAACGTATTTTGGTTCTTTTACATTGCTATATAAAAAATATTATCAGGGAATCCCCTGATAATATTTTTTTAATATATTTTGAATGTATAAATCAGCAACCTTTTGATTATATATATATATATATATATATATATATATATATATATATATATATATATATATATATATATATATATATATATATATATATATATATATATATATATATATATATATATATATATATATATATATATATATATATATATATATATATATATATATATATATATATATATATATATATATATATATATATATATATATATATATATATATATATATATATATATATATATATTTGTAAGTGTAGCATGACTCGTGTTAGAAGAAATGACCTAAAAATCTTTGAAACATAGATTCTAGAGATTGCAGTAAAACTTGCTACCACCGAGTGAAGCTACCCTATTGTTACGGTCCGCATGTCGCGACTTCAGAAAACTTTGTACAACCAAGTTTGATTACAAAAAACAGACTCGTTGAAACAACTGTGTCTTTTAAACTTCTTTATTAACTTAAATGTCATTATTAAGCTTCCGTACAAGAATATCGTCGTTTGTAGTAGAATATGTTTCTATATACATATATATTTAGAGGAAAGCGATATATGTGTTTAGTCGTTAGAAAATTTTATTCACAATACATACTACATGGCTTCTGCTTTTACCTACGCTCGTCATCCAGATACCACTTCTGTCTCTGTAATAATTAAAGAAAAATTAAATTCTTTTACGGATTACGCTATACCACTAGACTATACTATAAAAATAGTACACTGCAATTTGAGAAGAGAAAATATATCTCAAACTTTTTTAACAGTAGCTACTAAAACTTCTTTACAATAGCACTTTTTGGAATGACAACGTAATTATATTATATATAAATAAAAACATTTGAAGTACAAGACAACGTTATTGATCTAAGAAAATATATTTTGTACGAGGTAGACGAGAGTAAACTTTTAAGTATTTCTATTAAAAAATATATTATTCTTTGTACAATTTCTTATAAAGAAATTATATTAGTCTCTATAAAAATTTAGTTTATAAAATTACACCTACGTTCATTTTTCTTTTACATTTAGTTCAACGACTATAAAACTTATTCACGTTTAAAATAAACGCTAATAATATTGTCGTTACTATTTTTTTTATTACTCGGGCTAAATGTTTTTGTGTATTTCTAGCTAGCAGAGAGAATAGGCAGAGGATACCTAGTTAGTTCATGGCGTGTTAATAGCCAAAACATACGGAAATTGAACCCACAACAGTTAAGTAACAAACTAATGACTTTTTCTTCACATTTTTCCCCTATGGTTTCCATTCCTGAAAGTATAGAACGAACTGTCTTAATACAAAGTTTCCTTTTATTATCCGTTTTTGCAAGATATAGGGACCAGCCTAAAAAATAACAATTTAAAATACTAATTCTACTCAACTTTTAATATTACTTGACTACAAAACCTAATTTTGGTTACCAAAATAATTTGTGCCGTCATAATATATTAAAGTAACCATTTGATAGTTGACAGCTACAAATTTAAATAAACTTAGCGCTACGGTCGATCATTTTGATTATTTATCAAAACTAGTATGTTCATCGCGCACATGCACTTCGTTTTATATTAGCTTAACTTGTTTTAGGAATGGTAAAGTTTGAAATATTTTTTCGGTAAATGACAAAATTTTTGAAGATTTAAATAGTGCACACGTCTTTTTCAGGCAAATCGTCAAATTAAATGTCTAACGTGCAGAATTTGTTTAGTCAACATTCAATTGTATCATAAATCGCCTATAAGTGTGCGTATTTAAAATGATTAACTAATAACATATACTTAATATGAGTTTCACGAAATTGTTCAGAGGTAAAAAGTATATTTTTTCATATAAGCCAAGGAATGACAGTGAGTGGATTTTTTTTGTCTTCACGCTTTATCCCGCACATATCAGGGTTGGCACAGAGAGCCGCAGGAACCGTGGAAATCTAGTGATAGGATACTCCGTTTTCCGCCTTTTTTTCAAGACATTATGTGTTGAGTGGGGGAACTTAACGACGCGCTGTATCAAGATGCCACAGCGAAGAAAAGTTAGTTAAAAAAATCATCTTCCCCGAGTGGGAATCAAACCTACAAAGCGTCGCATTTACAGGCAGACGCTATGCCTCCTATGCGCCATAATGGTCCTCCTATACATTTTTCCTAAATAGCCTATTATTCTAAGAGCAAATACAGTTATATATTTTTAGTAGGCTTACGCTTACTTGCTAATACTTTAATTGAGCTAGTTGTGCACACAAATATTGTTAATTGTGTAACGTATAGTAACAGACGGAAATATATTACTTGAATAACCTACGAAAATAACTTTTCACCTCGATTCGGTTCTGGAAAATTAAGTTAAATTATCTTTTTTAATTGAAAAAAGAAATACAATATACATATATATATATATATATATATATATATATATATATATATATATATATATATATATATATATATATATATATATATATATATATATATATATATATATATATATATATATATATATATATATATATATATATATATATATATATATATATATATATATATATATATATATATATATATATATATATATATATATATATATATATATATATATATATATATATATATATATATATATATATATATATATATATATATATATATATATTATGTATATCTATGTTATTACTAACGAGTAATGATATGTAACATAAAAATATATAATAATACATACATGAATAAATAGAGGACCCTCGTGGCGCAGAAGCGTAGCGTCTGCCTGTAAAAGCGACGGTTTGTGGGTTCGATTCCCACACGGGGAAGATGGACTTTTCTATTTCCATTTTCTTCGCTCTAGAAACTAAGGAAAGCGCGGCGTTGAGTTCCGCCACTCAACACGCAATGCCTCGAAAACGGCGGAAAGCGGGGACGGAGAAAGCAAGGACTAAGCAACTGAGTGTCTTAACACTGGGGTCGTATGATTCCTGCAGTTCCCTCTGCCTACCCTGCCATGTGCATTTCGCACAAAGCGTGAAACTAAAAAAAATGAATAAATATAAAGAAGAGTATAATTATGCCACGTTTCGTTATTATAAAATTGAAACTAACACTGAAAAAGGCTTTAGCGATAACTGAATAAATAATGAGCGTTCGGCCTGAACCACTTTAAAATCGAATTTTTAAAGGATTAATCTTATCAACGTGAATCTCTTACTTGCATTAAGAGCGTGTTAAGTAAAGCGGCAAATAAAAGCTTTTCCTTTTCTTTAGTTTATATGCCTAAAAGAACTTAAGTAAAATAATCTCAGGAACTTTTGAATATTCCCTTTATCAATGAAGGCTCCATAAGTTAGTATTGTGGAATAGGCTATAAAATATAGCTACTGATGAGCTTGTGGATTCGCCCACTATAACTGCAGAAATATTGTTTTAATATAGTTAATTTCGTTCGTTTATTTGCTAATATTTAATAACATGTGATATGTACTTCTTAAAATACAATTCCATTAGCTTAAACGGAAAAAACAGGGACTAAGCAAGGGAGTGTCTTAATATTCCTATGGTTCCTGCAGTTCACTCTGCCTACCCTGTCATGTGCGGGATAAAGCGTGAAGCAAAAAAAATCCATTAGCGTTTTTGATTTTAATTTAAAAAAATATCCAGAGTCTTCCCGCAGTCTCGAGAATTCTTTCATAGAGTGCATGATGCATGATGCATGCATGCATTTATGTTGGTACAGCCGTTTTTGAGCTAAGCGTGCAAAATGCAATTTCTGCAAATCTTGCATATTTAGACAATGATCAGTCACATTTTTATTATATGTATAGACATAATTTTGATATCAAAGTAATATATATAAAATAAATAATGAGGCTGCTTTCCTGCCTCTTGGAACTAGACTTGAACTTTTTTTACTGAAAAGTTGAAGAAGATCGTCCTTCGTTCTTTCATGAATTTTAATTAAGTTTTAATTTTGGTATAATATCTATAAAATATATTGATATTTTAGTAACGGTTATTTTGTATACATGATTTATACAATTATTCATTGTAAAAGATATAATCAATGTACTCGTATGGTAATATATTATAAATCACAATATGAAATTATAAAATCGCTATATTACACGACATATGAATTATTGTTCTCTTACTATATTGTGGCGCAGTTGCAACTATACAGATTATTTGACATCAATGTAGGTTCAAATTGTACTTAAAGATTTTATTTTTTTATCATAAACACAACATATTTTGGGTAAGATTTTGTACAACAGTCCCACAGTATTGCGATTTGGCACACAAGCTATAGAGTCACAACATGTGCTTAATACCTTTTTTTTGAAAGAAATGACAATATAATTATAGTTAACTGTTTATCTCGTAAAAATTATTTTGTTGGTAAAAATATCTTTGGACTAGAATATATAGTGAAGAAAATGAGCTTTTTAAAAAATAAGCTCATTTTCTAGTGACACACGACTAGATATTTTAATCCATAGGATGAACTTTATTATGACGAAAATTTAGTTTTTAGTTAGTATTATGTTGATATAATATAGAAACGTTTAAACTTTTGTCTACTATTGAAAAGTTCATTAATTTAACAACTTCCTTGACATTTTAATAAATAAAAGCTTAAACGTTGTGTTGATAATATTTGTATGTTTATATAATTAACCTAACAAAATTAAAGTTTCTAGAGAACAAAAATACACACATAGGCCGTTACATATAAATTTACACTACATGTCGTTAAACATAAATTTAAACGTTGCAACAAAAACCCAAATAAAATAAATATGTCACGTAGAAATTTTATTGCAATACAACATGTGGACACGAAGACCGTTTCAACATTACCAGTAGGCTAGTCATCGAATTGGTTAATAAAATCGTCCTCTAAACATAGGATTTATTGACCCGAGGGAGTTTACCAATAACTCGGTTGCGTCTAAACATGTTGTGCGTGTTTCTACAGCGCAACGGTCAATTGATTAAACGAAGCAATTAAGTAATCAGTCGTCAATGGCTGTGGATTGTCGCAAATGAACTGTCTGCCTGTCTGCATACAAGCATGCCGGCCGCTATTCCCTCGGCTTTCGACTTAATTTTTAATGCCATTTTAATTATACAGTGTCATTGTTTTATTACAATTGCAATGCAACATATCCATATGCATGTGTAAGAGTTGAAAACGTGAACTTCGAATTTTACGTTAAGGCTTATTTTTAATTTACATATAATCGGTTGCTCTTATTAGTTGAGGTTTTTCAGTTCATGAGAGAGAGTTATAAAGATATCGATATCTCTGAGATAGACAGATGATTGGTTTATTTTTGAATGATAATGAATGTGTTGACACAAAAAAATGAAACAGTATTCAAAGTAAATGTACAAGCTTTAAGATTAACTGAAAAGTACAAAAATTATTTAATTTACTTTAGGATAAAGAAAATTAAAGATATAAAAACGATATTGCTGATACATATATGCGTATACATAAGATAAAGATATATATATATATATATATATATATATATATATATATATATATATATATATATATATATATATATATATATATATATATATATATATATATATATATATATATATATATATATATATATATATATATATATATATATATATATATATATATATATATACATATATATATTGACAACCAACATGAAACCTTCTTTTTCTAATTTGATCAAAAATAGAGAGATATTTGTAATTTGAAAAAAAATCCAATTCCAATACAAGAAAATAATTCTAAAAGGCCTTTTTCGATTCTATTATGACATCCGAACATGGCTTGTTTTCCAATTCAATCAAACTTGTACGAGAAAATGTTCGGTTGTTAACCGTCCAAATCTTTAAAGTGTAGTGTCCGCTTGCCAAATTTTTGTGTACAGATTTCAACCTATATAAAAGTTGTGATTTTACTTCACAGATTTTTTTTATAATCTTGTTAAGTAGACAAAGTCTTTTAGTGTTTTGTACAATTAATATAATTTATTGAATACTTATTAAAGCTTTAATTATGCTTATTTTTTGAGTTCCCTAAACTTGCTTAATTCGTACCTGCGCTTAAATCGTACCTCCTCTATATCTCGGCTTGGGTAATAGTTATTAGTGCCTTTAGTACCATAAAATATTAATAACTGGCGGTCATATTGCCATATGACAAATACAAATCTGCTACGTTGCTCCCGACTAAAATATAAAGCAGGTAAGTTTATTCTTACTTTTTGAACACTTTTTTCGCATATTTCACAAGAACTGTCTTATAAGTATATCGTTCTTAAGCTGTTTACCTTATTATAATATAATTATGCACATATGTATGAATGTATTTCACAAAATAAAACTCCCTTGTTTGTTGACATTTTTTTTTTTGCATCAGATTTGAAATTCAGTTGACACTTGTGCCTATTTCGTACTCACAGCTACTTCTTAAATCGTACCGGTACGATTTTGGAAAACTAATTATAATTTCATTTTAAGTTTTAGTTATTTTTTGTTTTTTATTTGTATCCAATTATTTTGTTACTATTTTAGGGCTATATGTAAAAAAAAAAACAGCAAGATCAATGTTTAAAAGGTAATATAGAAGAAAATAACTACATTCTTTCTTCAAAGCTAATTCTTGAGTCACTTGGGAGTATTGTTGTCAATAAATTCACTTCTGGGACATTAAAACCAGTTAAAAGAAAAGCCAAAGGCACTCTTGTTATTACAGGAAGTCCATATAAACAAGAGCCTGAAGTTAAAGTGGAAGAAACCAAGAAGAAGGCCATACCAAAGAAGCTAAATATAAAGAAAACGAAAATACCTAAAAAAAAAACAAGAAATAGAAACAAGAACAAGATGAAAATGACAGTTGGATGATGATTACAACATTATTCAACAGAAACAAAGAAAACATGATTAAATGCAGTAATTGTGAATTATGGATACGAGTACATAAGCTATGTGCAGGAACAACAAAAAAAATTAAATGTTATTACTTTAATGTAATGTTATTACTAAAAAATTAAATGTTGTTACTGTGATGACGGACAGGAATTGGCAGAAACCATTGGCTGTATTACTAAATACTAATGTACTAGCATTCAATACATTAGCTACTAAGATATTTAATTTCAATATTGTAAACCAATGATAGGATCTCAAAGTACGATTTAAGAATATACTAGTACGATTTAAGACGAATGTTCTTAAATCGTACTTTTTTTAAGTTTTTGAAATTTGCTTATTTTCCAGAAATTTAAAAGATTTATGTTGTTTTATTTTGATATACTTATAGAACATTAGTTATAGTTAATAACTTTATATAAATAACTATGTATTTTTACTTCTTTTCCAAAATAATTGAGGTTCTCCTTAAGTGGTACGAATTAGGCAAGTTTACCCTAACTCTTAAAAGAACACTTTGTTATCCGTCTGTCTTTGCTAAGATTTATGTTAATGTTTTCATGAAATTAACCTAAAAACCTATTAAACTGTAAAAATATCAAATATCCAAGTAGATTTTCTTAAAGTGTAGAAAAAACATTATACACAGTTTCCTTAAAATATAGAAGAAATATTAAATATAATACTAAGTCAACAGTAAATAAGAGCGATCAACATGCTTAATTTATGTCGTATTTGTATAAAAGTCGCCATATAACCAAAACCGATAGAATACATTGACCTCAACTCTATAGAATACATTGCTGACCAAACGAATTATGAAATGTGGCATGAAGTTAGAACCTACTGGTACGCAGCACAAGTAGCTTATAGTAGAAGAGTGTAAACAAAGGATAAATACGAAGATAAAAAATTTGTAAGTCTATTGTAGATAAAATCATTACTAATTTGCAAAGTTAAGTTTGTAAATTTCTGTAACAGGACATTCTTGTAAATTAGAATCATGAAATTAGTACGGAGCCCGCGTTGCATGAGACCAATTCGAATATGGCTTATAGTTGTATAACCAACATTAATCAATCTATGTTAAAAATCCAATTCTGTGCTTTTGTTTGTGCTCATGTTAAAAATTCTTATTATTAGATCTTCTTGGATGGTCGAAAGAAAAAACAAGCGTTGCTGATATATTCTGTAATTCCGGGTCAGCAAAATTGTTACTACTACCTACTTTGATACACTTCAAAAACTTCTTTGTGAGATGTCGTGTATTACGTTTGTATGTGTAATACTCGATAACATTTAATTATAAAACAAACTAAATGAAATGAAAACGTACAATGTAAACGTATTTTTAATATTATATAAAATATTAATATCCCTTAAATTACTATAAGTACAATTGAATTATTGAAATCAATTAGTATTACGTAAGTCGTTACATTATCTGTTCTATAATTGTTATTTTGATTTTACATAAAATAACCATAATTTTCACAAGAATACATCATTTTATTAATATTTATCCCTCATTATCTCAGATTGCTTACAATTTAAAATGAGTGTCATAATATGAACGACTTCTTTTTCATTTTGAATACTGTAAAAAACACTCAACTGTTTCGTTTAATTGAAGGTTTTCCACGATGCGCTGTCTTAACGGTTATATAGATTAACCATATACCTTGTATATTTTACGTTCATCCCATGATTACAATGGATGTATGTATGTATGTATGTATGTATATATATATATATATATATATATATATATATATATATATATATATATATATATATATATATATATATATATATATATATATATATATATATATATATATATATATATATATATATATATATATATATATATATATATATATATATATATATATATATATATATATATATATATATATATATATATATATATATATATATATATATATATATATATATATATATATATATATATATATATATATATATATATATATATATATATATATATATTCAAAGAAATACTCTACAAAATTCTTGAATTTAGAAACAGCATTTGACTAAACTTCTCTAGAGCAAACGTCGCATCCATGTTAATTTACGGCAAGCAACGTTCTGAGATTTTGGTTTGAGGCCTAAAATTGAGAGCCTTTATGGAAGCTATAACTTTACTGCCATTTAATTAATTCAGATAGGCAGATTTTACAACTAAGATCAGTTGCGGACCGTCAACTTAGAATGCATATGACATATTCAAATTAATTTATAACAGATATGTATATTTATTATTTATACATACTTTTTCATTTCATGTTTAAATGCAAAAATTCGCTTATTCCTTTCGCTTATTACCTTCCTTTCGCTTATTACCTTCAATAGGTTACAATGCAACAAATAAGTTGCTTAATATAACCTTTTTCGATAAGTATGCCACTTCCATGGGGCAAGGCTGTAAAATTCTGTGGGACACGGGTAAATAAATTAAATTGAAACTGACAAGTCTATACACACTAAGTTGTGGGTAACAAATAATTGGTAACCTAGAATTACTTTAGTCTTTTATTATGATAAAGTAAAATTAGTATACGTTACCATATGTTACCTTAGATTTGATTAAGTATTTTGTGTTTAAATGAAAAGCAAAAGAATAACTCGTTAACATATTCATAAAATGTAATGTTACAGTATTTTCATTTACCTAGAGAGGTTCTTCCAATTTCACTTCTACTTACATAGACATTCCTTTGTCTCAGACCTAAAACTTTATAGCCTTTGATATTGTCATTTCTCAAGAAACAAACCGTTACTTGGTATATAATTAATTTTATAATTAAATGCACTAATTATGTTCCTTATTTAATATAACAATTACAAAGATAAAAAAAGCATTTTTTACTGGTTTAATGGCTTTATTTCAATATTACCATGATTTACACAATTTCATAAGGAGTTTAAATTTCATAATTTACGTGTATTTTTAAAAACAAGACAGGAATGGGTCTTTAGATAAACATGAATAAAACGATAATATATGTTGTATATGTATAATATATGTTGTATCTGCTCCAGCTATTATTGGCGAACTGTACTGACATATAAGCAGTAAGCAGTGTGTAAGCAGTTCAGCTAGGTAAGTCTAACTTTGAGAACTATTTCTGGATATCGTCGAATCCAGCTCGGATGGGTAGTATTCTGGAGACTACAATAATTTTCACGTCCAAATTATTATGTTTGATATATCCTTGCATGATGGAATTAGAACTAAAGACATGCGTAGGAGAACAAAAGAAAGTTATAACCGATAGACATTGAGGTGGAAAGGTGACCACGTAGTGAAATACACTCAATGGGTAAGGTCACCGGAAGCCACTGTCTTGGGTAGGAAAAGATCTAAATGCCATGGAGATCCTTAGGTGATTAGCAGTGCAAGGTCCTCTAATATCCTTAAAAACCTTCACATAATATTTTTTTTCCATTTAAGAGCTTGAGATATTAAGCAGAAAAATATTCATTAAAATTTACAGTCACCTATCGTCCCACTGCACCAGGATGTCTAAAATAATCTAGATATCCTAGTTGATAATCAACACAAATGTATAAATCAATATTTGAGGCCCGATTCAACTAACTCAGTTCGACTACAAGAGATAACTTTGTATATAGTAAATTATTGCTTAAAGGTCAATGAAATCTGTATAATTGCAAATGAAATCAAAAATAGCCGCATTTATTGACATTATAGGCGGGCACCACACGGCTGTGACATCCGGACGATCAAAGCGATCGGGAATAAGTACAGACAGTACTTTATTGCAATTTGTTGAATGTTTGGCGAGCAAACTCGCCCATGTCATATAAATTTACATATTATTTACTGACTATTATAATATAGTCAATTGGGTTATGAATTACAATTTAAAATTAATTTATGAGCCAATTAATAATAATTTATATATTATGATTGTGATTTTTATTAAATTTATATATTATTCAGTTGGGCAATAGTTGAGTTAGTATTTAGTGCGTTGTCATACATTGGAGTAAGCTGCGTTCAAATTAATTACGGTAGATGAAGTGAATTTAGTTACCTATGTTCTAGATGCTTGCCCTTTTTGTGATTATTATAATCAAGAGAGAGCGATTGTGTTTAAGTGAAAAAATGTTATTATATAGTACAAAACAAGAACAATTAAGCTCAAGAAATATGTAATTCTTATGTAAACTTCTCAGAGCATGGTCGTTATAACGACAAAACTCTTTAGTGAAGAAAAAGTAATTAACTCTCTCTCTCTCTTTCTCTCTCTCTCTCTTCAAGTCAAATGCCATAAAAATAAGTTTAACTGTGTAGATTTATTTAATTATATCTTTTGTTTTTAGTGATATTGAAAAGTTGCACAGTTTTCAAATAATCTGTTGAATGAAACAAAATTTATATATTTAATAGTTTTCAAGATTTAGATTGATTAATGAGTTAGTGAATGGAGGGCGTTCTGGCACATCGATGGACAAATTGAAATAGATGATAGAGGTGATCATTTTCAACTATGGCATATATAAGGTACATTTGATCACTTTTGAAATATTGGCAATTGTATAAACATTTTTGAATTATGAAACATAAATTCATCTGAATATAAATAGGTTTAAAAAATTAATTATTGTCAAAAACTGTAATTTTCGGTTAATGTTTTACCAAAATTTAAATTAGTTTAACTGAAAATAAGTAAATGTGATATTGATTTTATATGCTATCAATTTTTACTATATGTTGTATATTGTGTGTGTGAGTATATATGTGTTTGTCATATGTAATGTTGTGTTTTTAATAGTATGAAATCTACTCAAGACTAAAAAAAAACTATTTATAATAATATGTATGTATAAATTTATACTTCTTCTTCTTCTTCTTCTCTTTACTAATGGCGTTTCGAGCGTGCCAGTTGAGCACAATTCACTTCGCCAATGTCACGTTGAATGGAGAACACACAAAGGAGAATGTACGGTAAAAAGAGAGATATCATTACACAGTTGGAGTATGCATGTTTAAAAGAGATCCAGTTTAAATCCTTCACCTATAACAAAATCACAGATATCTACAATATATACAGATAATAAATGGGGTTAGTAATAAACAATATATTTACATGGGTGTTAGCTTATACTCTAATATTGTTATATTTAATATATTTACACAAAAATTTACACAAAGGACTAAACACAAACATTAACAAACATTGAACATTAAGAGGGCGAGGGACTTTAAGAGGGAGGACATCATAAATGGGGCGAGCTAATTTGGGGCAAGAAAAAAGGATATGGGCAAGAGAACCGTCGTCTAGGCCACATTCACACAGTGAATGGTCCCTGACCCTGATCTTGGCCAGATGAATAGGTGTACATGCATGTCCAAGGCGTAAACGACAAATTGTTGAAATAACTTTCCGTTCTGCAAATTTTTGAGAGTAAAACCAAGGACGCTTTGGGATATCAGGTTGAAGAAATGCATAATATTTTCCTTTCTGAGATTTTGACGTATCCCAGTATTTAGACCAGGACTTATCCAAATGAGTTCTTGCAAGAGACAACAGATCATGAGCCGAATTAACAAAATGTTCCAAGGTACCACACTGGACAGCTAATTTAGCACAAGAGTCTGCAGATTCGTTCCCACTGATTCCAGAATGGCCTGGGATCCAAACCAGAGTAATATCCAAACCCTTGAGATGACATGAGTATAATTCTTCACGAATCCTTAAAACAATTGAAGATCTTAATTTACTTTGAAACGGGTTACCCTTTATAGCCATTAAGCAGCTTAGTGAGTCAGTAAAAATAACAGTTTGTTTAACGTTATGGGACTGTGAGAACAGGATTGCTTCTAATAAAGCAACAGCCTCACCTGTAAACACTGAGGACTCGGGGGGACATTTGAATTGTAAAATAATTTTGAATTTTGGAATCCAGCAAGCTGCACCAACACAGCCTTCTTTTGAAAGCTTTGAAGCATCCGTGTAGATGTGTAAGTAATTCAACCATTTTTCATTTACTGCCTCTAGAAATTTTGTGTTAGTGCCCGGATCACCCTTGGTCAAGCCAAGATCTGTGATGATATGTGGAAAATAAACCAATGCATTGTACGGTGTACAATACAAAGGATTAGATGGAAAACGTGACAGAGGATTTGGAAGATTAGTGAACTTAAGGAAGCTATTAAGCAGGTATGGTAAAGGCTTATTACGGGGTAATAGGCCAGCTAGCTCAGTTAGCTTAGACCACAGAGGATGGGACGAAAGCTGCAGCATTTTACCCACAAATCGGTCTGCAAGGAATTGTCTACGAATAGGCAAGGGGGGATCAACACATTCCACTTGAAGTGCGTTGGTAGGAGTAGACTTCATTGCTCCTAGGATAATGCGCAGGCATTTGTACTGAATACGATTAAGTTTTTCTGTGGCTACTTTGTTGAATGGGTCCAGAACAAATAAAGCATAATCAATATGACTACGGATAAGAGCACCGTACAGAAGCTTTTGAGTATAAGGGTGTACACCCCACCACACACCAGATACAGCTCTTAAAGCGTTAATGCCTTTTTCGCATTTTTTACTGAGATATTCAGCGTGCGCAATTCCGTTCAGTCGTTTATCGAGTACTATGCCAAGAAATTTCGCAGTATCCGTTACCTGAATAGGAGTACCATCATACATTATATGAAAATTTGGATTTGATCTCTTTTTAGAGAATACCACAACTTGGCACTTTGCAATGGATAGTGCAAGGCCATGATTAAACAACCACTGATCAAGATAGTGCAAAGCAGAATTTAAGCGAAAAGTTATGTCCTGTACAGAATTTGAGCTGTAATAAAGGACGATGTCATCAGCATATTGAAGGATCTTACAAAAATTGTTAACAGCTAATTCGAGGTCATGTGTATAAATGTTATATAACAGAGGACTAAGAGCGGAACCCTGAGGAAGACCTTTCCAGACAAGTCTGGAAGGTACAGTAAGAAGCGGGTGTTTAACAGATACCGTACGACCGGTTAGCAAATTACAAATGAAATGACTCATCCTCATCGGAATACTCAGCTGTTGCATTTTCTGCCTGAGCATCGGAAGATTGACATTATCATAAGCAGATGCAACATCTAGGAAAACACCTACCAAATACTCTCCTTTGGCAAAAGCTCGTCGAATGTCTGTAGTAAAAATACTAAGACTATCTACCGTACTAACCCCCTTTCTAAAGCCAAACTGAGAGGGAGCTAAGATATTTCTGCTTTCCATTATCCATTCTAATCGGTTTTTCAAAAGCCGTTCAGTAATTTTTGCTAATGTAGATGATAGCGCAATGGGTCTATAGGAATCCGGATCAGAAGGGCATTTTCCAGGCTTAAGGATAGGGATAACAAACTGGGATTTCCATGAACTAGGAATGTTGCCTGATTGAAATATAATATTAATCAAATTTAAAAAATAAAGTTTAGATTTTTCATTCAATTTTGTTATGAATGAATAAGGGACACCATCTTCGCCTGGACTAGTGTCTTTCAAATCCGTTAAGACGCTTTTGAGCTCTTCCAAAGAAAAGGGATCATCCATTTCCTCTGAAGACTCAATCGGCAACTCAAAGGACAAATCAGAGGGCGGAACGAAAGGAGGAGCCAATTTGTCAGCAAAATCGTTAAGCCATTTAGACGGATTATTGGAATTAGGACTAGGGATACTGCTAAGAGATCGGCGAAACCTCTTAACATTTGTCCACACAACAGAGGAAGGAGTGCGAGGATTAAGGGATTCACAGAAATTAACCCACCCAACTCTTTTCTTCTTCCAAATAAGTTTCCTGAAATTAGCATCGCTTCGTTTAAAATCAATATAATTTTCCATTGTCATACAGGCTGCGTATGACACCTCAGCAGATGTTCGCCGATTGACAGAATCAGAGCAATCCTGATCCCACCAGGGATTGGAAGGCAGCCGATTCTGAATGGAATGTTTTTTGGGGATATGTAAGTCAGCTGCAGATAAAATGACAGAGACAAACCGATCATAGCAAAGAATGACATTCTCATAATTAACAGAATCAGGAAGACTATCCAACATGCGATCCACAGAGTCAGCATACTCATTCCAGTTGGCTTTTTTTAAGTTAAATTTTAGAAGCGGGTAAGTATTAAGTGGGGTAGGAAGTCGATTATCAATCGACAAAAGAATTGGGAAATGATCACTACCATAGGTGGAAGGAAGTACGGACCATGATAGTAAGGAAGCAAGAGAAGGAGATGATAAGGAAAGGTCAATAGCAGTCCTAGGATTCTGATTCGGATTAACCCTACGGGTCGGTGAACCATCATTGAGGATGCAGAGATCAACATCATCAATCATATCCACCAACGAAGGAGAGAATCCATCACAGTAATAACACCCCCACAAAGTGTGATGGGTGTTAAAATCACCCAGGACCAGCACAGGAAGAGGAAGCGAAGAAATAATAGACTTTAGCTCAAGGAAAAGGGAAGAAGAAGGATGAGGAATATAAACAGAAAGAAAGGAGATATTAAAGGCTCTCACAGCAACAGCATTAATCTGTTGACTGTGAGAAGGGAGAGGGATACGGGAATAAGGAGAGGAGTGCCGGATAAGGATGGCACTACCTCCATACCCATCATTCCTGTCCTCCCTTAGACAGGAGAAACCTGACACCCTGAATCGGTCATCAGGCAACAGCCATGTCTCTGAGAGGGCAACAATAACAGGATTATATAGTGAAACAATATGAAGTAGTTCAGGCTTTTTAGGCCGAACACTTTTACTGTTCCACTGGAGGAAGTTCAGTGGAGCCATTATTAAGGATCTTGAATATCTTGAGTAGGTTTTGGGCAACGTTGGACGGTAAGGAAAGTTCATCGCAGGTTGAGATTATGCTTACAAGGGTTTCTGTAAGAGCAACTAACAGATCCTTGCGGGAATCAGTTGAATTATCAACACCCTGCCCGAGTGCACAACCATTGGGAAGGGAAGAGGAGCAATTACCAACTAGGGCTTGATGAGCTTGTCTATCAAATCCCTTTGCTAGAGGAGCGCGGGGACGGGGAGATTGCAAAACAGTTTTGCGATAGGACTTGGTGAAAGGAGTGGTATTAGATTTTCTTGATGGGGAATAACATTTGTGTATATAGGAGGGGAGAACAATTCCTTAGCAATATCTGCATAGGAACGTTGGACAGACGGGAAACGGGAGGCTGCTTCTATGTAGGAAATGCATTCCTGTGACATAACAACTTTTATTGACTGTTGCCTTGCAAACTCAGGACAATCCTTGTCAGTAGCAAAATGTTTACTACCACAATAGAGACAATTTGAGTTCTCTTTAGTTTTGTCACATGCATCACCCGTATGTGACTGAGAACACCTATAACATCTTGGCTGAGATCTACACTGAGATTTTACATGTCCAAAACGACAGCAATTAAGGCATTGGATTGTTGGGAATTTGTAGGGTTCAACAGGAAGAGAGGAATGATAGGAAAAGACCCTATCAAGCAACTCCTGACCACGGAAAGTAACTACAACCGACTGTGTCGGGATCCATGTAGTTACTCCCTCACTTACATTCTTTCTATTTAATCTCCTTGCTTTCAATACTAGTCCAGACCCAGAGGGAAATACCAAAGACTCAACTAGTTCATCCAGAGAAAAATCAACAGGAACATCCCTAATTATACCCATTCGAGTAATATTGAAAGTTGGAATAATCGCAACATATTTACATAATTTTAATACAGGATTATTTAAAAACAAATTCGCTGCAGTAGCAGAAGAGAACTGAACGCTGATCTTATTCCGACCAACATTCTTAACTCCATCATTAGTAATACCTGTAATCTTATTTCTGTGTAAGAACTGGCCGAATTTAATTGCTCTTATAGAGGTACCAGCTGCTGGGTCAGGTATTTCCCTCGACACGTACACAATGAAAGGGCCTTTATCGGAATCTATATAGGATTTCGGACTTTCAGTAAGGGACGGGTGAACATATAAATTTTGGATAGAAGGCGTCGCGGTATTGGGATCTATAATTGTCTTTTTTGCACAAATTACATTATTAGAGGATGAAGCTTCCCCTTGTCTTTTACGTGTTCCTGAAGACTCGGAATTATTACCACCAGGATCAGGGGGATCAGGTGGAGGGTCAGGATCCATAATGAAAAAAAATAACCTAAACTTACTTAAACTAGTCTAACCTAAATAAAACAACACAAATACTCACTACAAACAACCACCTTGTTAGAATGGAACCTTTTATAACACAAAACAATTTCCACTATAGTAAAATAGAAAGAAAAAACACTATCCTAATAAAAACTCTCACTAACACGTGTGTCAACCAAAACAAACGTCAGCGAAAAAAAAGTATAAATTTATATATAATTTGAATGTAAACTGTCAATATCAACACGTAATCCAATTCGTCACACAACCAACCAAAGATGAAACATAAGAACAGTTGCAAAAATAAATTTTGTTTGCTTGTGTCTTGATTATTAATTGCTCTTATCGATTATTTCTCGATTGCAAATGTCAATGATACTCCCTAAAGTTGTTGCCACAATATGAGCGACACAATATACTCACTTAATAAAATTAATTTGTTACAGTTAAACTTATGATTACGAAAAAATCGATTTAACGGACAGTTGTTGATTAAATTAAATTGACTTTCATTTCAGACGTATTATCCATGGCTGCCTTTAAATTAATTCGTAATCTGGTGTCATATGACAGTTTTACCATACTGCCCGGTTGCAATAGTTGTTAATTCTAGCAGCCGCGGCCACATGGTCTCCCCTTCCACCAAAAAAATTAACTACTTTAACAGAAAAGCAAATACATGACCAACCCACAATAACTGTGTTGCCGCTTATGTAGTTAATTTAATTACTACCCCATAATTAAATATGTTAAAAATATATATTTTTTATAGCTTGTTGGCATTTAAATTCATTAAATATATATAAATAGATTATATGTGATCGTCGTGGCGCAGAGGCGTAGCACCTGCCTGTAAACGTGAGGGTTTGCAGGTTCGATTCTAACTCGTGAAAGATGGATTTTTTCGTGAATAAGTGGGATAAAGCGTGAATTGGAAAAAAAACGAATTTCGATTCTAATGTATCATCTGATGTCGTCAACCAACTTTGTGAATTTTAAACTCAGACGGTATTAAAGGATTATCTGCTTAAAGAGAGTGCTGAATTTCATTTATATTCAATAGAACTTGGATTAAAATTTTATAAAATTTCATATTCTATATCTATATACCGTCGTTGCCACAATGTTATATGTGACTTTAAACAATAACATTTTTAAGATTTTTTTGTTGCAAATAGTTTGTATAACCCATAAATATATAGAAAATTCAAGCATTGGGCCCATGTCCAATATATACATTACCAGTTCAGCTACCTAATTAGGTCTTAATACTGTAACTATGGTGTCAATATAAGTTGTTTTTTATGTCTTCACGCTTTATCACTCACATAGCAGGGTAGGCAAAGGAGTCCGTAAGGAATAGTGGGAACCTAGTGTTAAGACACTCCGTTCCCCGCTTTCCGCCTTTGTTTCGAGGCATTGCATTGAGTGGCGAAATTCAACGTCGCGCTTTGCCCAGTAGCCAGAACGGAGACAATGAAAATGAAAAAATCCATCTCTCCCGGATAGGAATCGAATCCACAATCCGTCGCGTTTACAGGCAGACGCTACGCCTCTGCACACAACGGTCCTCTAATATGTCGGTCAAATATAGGTTAATACTTTGAAATGCAGTACAGATTAAATATAATAATAGTATAAACGATCGTCAATATAAGTTGATACTTTGTAATGCATTACAGATTAAATATAATAATTACAAATTGGCCGAAGTATAAGCATAGATATTTTATAAAATATTTATTTTGTAGTTGTTTATTTATACATATGCTTTTCTTTAAATATATAGTTATTTTAACATAAAAAGAAAAACATATATTATCGTTATCCATTAGTGCTTCTGTTTATCCATGCTAGTATTCATATTTTTATGTAATTTTTACTAAACGATAGATAAGGTTATCGAGCAACTACTCTTGTGCCCGGAATTTTCGTGGGATCAGGATTCACGCGTCTACGCACTTGTCGTAGGGCAATACTTTTCACTATAAAATATTAATTATTCATTAATTTTCTTATACAAAGTTAATAGCAAAGATACTTATACGTAACAATGTATTTTACATAATAATGATTTTGTCACCATTTCCGCATATAGCATGAGGGAATCGTAGGCAGGAGGACAGTGTTGTAAAATTATAAATGTATTACGATTACAGTATAATGAATATCAAGAAATAAATATCAAATATTTAATATTCAATAACTATACGAATAAATATTTTATACGTAAAATTTTATTTTACTTATTTCTTTGGCACAATGTCTTCTTTCTTTTCTCTTCTATAATTCCTAGGAAATTATTCTAAATTTATAGACAAATTTAATAATTTAAGGTATAATGTTTATATTTTTTTTAGCTGCATGCTTTATTCCGCATATTATTATGGCAGATGGAACCGCAGGAACCATGGGTCTAGTGTTATAACACTCCGTTCCCTGCTCTCCACCTTTTTCGAGGCATTACGTGTAGAATATTATTAAGAAACAAATATTGTACTAAGTGTTTACACCCATTACCGTGGCGCATTAGAAGGGCGGTGCGGTCGCGCTCGAGTGTTTGACGTGAATTCGTTACTCTTGGGGAGCCTAAAAATAACATAACGAGTCAAGCTTGTAATAACATTTGTCCTAATATATTACTATTGTGACGGCCGACAGCCGACCGGATTTATGTACTAGCGTGCGAACCGTCTTATTATTTATTAATATTAATGTTCCCCTTCTACACCTCAGTTGTTTTTCATTTTACATACAGTTTTTTATTTATATTTTAACCTCTATATTACAAAGTAAAAAGCCTACCTAAAATTATTGGCAACAAGGAGAGGAAAATGTAAATTACTTATTTTCTCCGAGTGGAAATTGAAAGCGCAACCGTCGCGTATAGGGTCAGAAGAAATATTTTTTTTTATAGCTTCACGCTTTATCCCGCACAAGGCAGAGAGGGAACTGCAGGAACCATACGAACCTAGTGTTAAGACACTCCGTTGCTTAGTTGAGTGGCGGAACTCAACGCCGCGCATTGCCTAGTTGCCAGAGCGAAGAAAATGGACATAGAAAAATCCATCTTCCTCGAGTGGGAATCGAACCTAGAAACCGTCGCGTTTACAGGCATACGCTTACGCCTCTGCGCCACGACGGTCCTCTAAGAAATATTTGGTATTTTATAATCATAGTTAACTGTTTTAACGCATATAGGAGGGTAGGCAAAGTTAACCTAGTGTTCGTTTTCTACGTTAAGACATAATTTACAATCAGTTAGTGTATTTAGTAATATATTATATGTATTTACAACCTTATAATGTATTTAAGCGTCAATCGAGCTTATATATAAAATTATCTTATATAAGCTCGATTGATGCTTAATATTTAATATTTAGTTTGGCTTAAATATTAAATATAATATTTATTATATTGTAAACAATATAATAAAGATTGTAAATAAAATACGTTTTATTAAGACTTTTTGACATTTTCTTTACAATGTCTTTAGCAGACCAGTGGCAAGATTTGATAGTTTACAACCATTTGTAATTACTTTATATTAAGAGTAGCAAAGTTCGCAGAATTATCTGGGAGCTTAGTGTAATTTATTATCATTGAGATACATTTCACAGAAATTTATTATGATTTCTGCCCTAATGCTTTCATAAATTAATATCACATTTAATAATACATTTGGTTAAAACAACTCGTATTCACTATATAAGTGATTAATAAACGTCTGACTGTATGCGTGAATGGCTATGGGTTCAATTCTCACTTAAGGAAATATATTATTTTTGTTTTCCCACTCTGGTTCAACGTTGACTTCCGTTACCCAATATGAGGAGTCGTATCGTATATATATATATATATATATATGCTAAGGGCCTTATTCATAAAAAAGTCTTATAGAACGTTTTAAGTATACTTTAGTTAACACGCTCTTTAGGCTTATAGGATGTTCGATAAATGTTTGTATTCATAAACGCTCTATAAGCCTTCTATAACTAAAGTGTCACTAATTTGATTTATACGTTCACAATGTTGCCACTATATTGAAGTTGGTCGACTTATTGCTGAAAATACCAGTAAATCCCACAGATGATAAGTGAAAATCGCATTGACATAGTATGACCACAGATAATATTACGTACAAAAATATATTGTTGGATCTGGCTTGACATTTACCGGCTTCATTTACGTCGTTGTTATCACAAAAACACGAATGCTTATTTTATTTTAGTTTATAAACTTACTTAATTTTTAAAAAATTAAGTCATAAGAAGTAAAACGACAAAGAATTGAAAATTGTTTAGTCGTGGACAAGTATTACCTATGTTCTGTGCACCTTTCTTATGTAGAATTTATTATTAATAAACTTGTTAATAACTAAATATTATTATAAAGAGGTAAAGTTTGTGTGTTTGTAAATTGTAATGGGTAATCTCGGGATCTACGGAACCGATTTTAAAAATTCTTTCACCAATAGAAAGCTACATTATTGCTGAGTGTCATAGGCTATATAAAAAAATCAATATCTGGTGATAGGATCCTGGAAACGAGGGAACTCCTTAAATTTTATAGGCACACCTATAGTGATTTCGGTTTTTTTAAAGAATCTTGGTCATTTTCTCACGAAAAATAACATTTGATGAAGTGGAACTGTTGATGAAGACCACAAATGGTCATGAGAACTTAATAATAAGTAACTGTTTTACGGGTTTGGTTCTATTTCTTTAACATAGTCGCTAAGCAATTGATGTTAATCAACATGCATATGATGAAGTCTAGCTGATGATGGAGTTCCAGAACAACTCCTCAACAACTAACGGCCTTGCATCGGGAAAAACGATACTTTCTAATTGGTCATGAGTAGTTGATAATAGGCCATTGTAACTTAGGTAGAATAGAATAGAATAGAATAGAATATCCTTTATTGTACACCGATGTGACACATACAAATTAAACTTACAAAAGTCATTAATGTACAAGAGGCGGCCTTATCGCTAAGCCAGCGATCTCTTCCAGGCAACCTTTGGTAGAGGAAAGAATTAGCTTGGTAGGGGTGTACAAAAGCAATAAATAAAACAAATACAATACATAAATATCTTACTTATACACAAATAAATAAATAAATATAATATACATACATAAATATACATGAGGAGAAAAAAAAAATAAATAATAATTATGATGCAATGAAATGCTCTTTTATTATTTTCTTAAAGGATATAAAAGATTGTGCCTGTTTCGCTTCTAACGGAAGAGAGTTCCACAGTCGAATAGCTTGGACAGTAAAAGAGTTCGTATAGAAGGATGAGGAATGGGAAGGGATTTTCAGCAGTAAGCTCTCTTCAGAACGGAGATCCCGGTAGTGAGTAGAACCTAAAAACTGAAAACGTTCTTTTAAGTAAGGAGGAGATAACGGATTGAACAGGATGTTATAAAGAAGATGAAGAATGTGAGTATCCCTGCGAAGCCGAATTGGGAGCCACTTGAGTTTTTTACGAAATTCAGAAACGTGGTCATATTTACGAAGACCAAATATGAATCGAATGCAAAGATTTTGAAGACGCTCAAGCTTATTAAGTTGCTCCTCTTTTAAGTCTAGGTAACATGCATCAGCGTAATCGAGAATTGGTAGTAAGAGTGATTGTGCTAATATAATTTTCGTAGGAGAAGGCGGAAAGTTGCGTCGCCGTCGGAGAGAACCGACAGACGTAAACAGCTTTTTACTCAGTTCATTTATATGAGGTTCCCAAGACAGATGTTGATCGATGGTGATTCCTAAATTTCTAGCTTTTGTACTAAATGGAATGTTAATGCCATTAAAGTTTACAGCCGGGAGATCAGTTAAAGAAATACGTGATAACAGCTTTGGACTACCAATTATTAGCACTTGTGTTTTATTTGGGTTCATTTGTAATCCAAAAAACTTAGACCATTTGGCAATATTTGATAAATTATGGTTTAGTGATTTTATCGTGTCAGGTAAGTCGATAATTTTAGATTGTAAGTAAATTTGAAGATCGTCTGCATACAGGTGGTAGAAAGAAGAAATGCAAGATGTAATAGAATTTATAAAAACTGAAAATAAGAGAGGAGACAACACGCCACCTTGAGGAACGCCAGCAGTTATAGGAACCCACTCAGAGTAAGAATCCTGAACTTTTACACGCTGCCGGCGGCCATACAAGTAAGAATGAAACCAATCAATAACTGTAGGAGATATGTTAAGAGAACTTAAAACAGCAAGAAGAACATCAAAGTCTACGGTGCCGAAAGCATTACTAAAATCTAATAATGTCAGCACAGTAACCCGTTGATTATCCATTCCAGCTCTGATGTCATCAGTTATTTTGATCAGAGCAGTAGTCGTACTATGACCAGGACGAAAACCAGATTGTAAAGGATTCAAATGACATTTTTTGATAAATAATGACTTAATTGACCATGAACAAGGCGCTCAAGAACTTTAGATAAGAATGGGAGTATTGATATAGGACGATAGTCAGTATTGATAAAGGATTTGTTTTTTTGGAAGTGGTATAACTTGAGCGTCTTTCCAGGATTCAGGATATTCACAAAGGTTAATGGATTGGTTGAAGATGAACGTAACGACAGGAATTATAATATCAAGGATTGGAATGATCATTTTACGACTAATGCAATCTGAACCAATGGCATCAGAATTTATAGCTAAAATGTTCTTCCTAACATCACTATCAGTAAATTGACTAAAGAAAAATCGAGGAATTTCAGGAATCGGTTTGGCAGAAATATCGTTTAAAGTATTAGACTTTGTAGCAATGTCAAAAGAATTGGACGAAGAGAAATGTTTGTTTAAATCATTTAAATCAGGATTGTTAGAATTATTTGTTTTAGATGCCTTA